>JAEIFJ010000352.1:607500-1060000 GCA_018903435.1 Leucophenga varia | reverse complement strand
AACATGCGCTACCGCTCCAACATTGTCCCAACATGGATTAGCATCGTTACGTGTTGTTGCTGTTGTTGCTTTTACTGCGGCATTAAATTACCGCAAAATCAGTCGCCTGTATTTATGCAACGGTGCGGTAATTATGATTTTTGTTGCCAAACAGACACAATCAGTAATAACAAAAAAAAAAAAAATACAAAAAATTTGCATCTACTCACTACAGCAATTGTGCATAACGTTTGCTATAAATTTTTTATTTTATTTTTATATAATTTAACAAAAAAAAAAACATTGAGCTTAAATATTATTAAATATTAATTCGTAAAATTTTATGCATTTTCGAAAATTTTCAATGGCAAAAATTTACTTTTGTGTTTTTTTTGCATATTATTTTAGTGTAAATTTTATTATTAGTTTTTATGCGCATTATAACTTTTTATGAAAATAATATTTTTGAAAATAATTTGAATATTTTTTGAAACTGAATTATTTCCTGCTCTTAGTTTGTGTATAATTATAAATTTTGTTTTGTTTTGTTGCGTATATAAATTGTTAATGGCTTGGATTAGTAAAAAAAGTTTTTAATAGTAAAATAAAATTATTAACAGCGAGTTAAATTGATTTAGTTTATTGCCAGAGCCATGTTTATAGACTCTGAGTTTGGTAAAAAGCGAAACTTAAACGGGGTATTCCAATTTTTTTTTTTGATAGTGTTTATACAGTTACATAACATATACTAGCTCAACTACACGGCCGTGCTCGGTCATTTGTCTAGTTCAACTTGATTTGCAAAAATATGATGAGCTTTATTCTGTTTATTTTATATGGTGCCACGCCGAACCAGAACCAGAACTTACTGTCAAACCCCCAAAGCCTTCGAGACTGACAGCCGCCATCCCTGGGCACTGACCCATCGGGGAATACGCGGCTAGACTAGGTATCCCACATAACAGTACCTGTAGAAGTTGTAAGGAAGAGGACACCCGGGAAACTTTGAAACACTTTCTCTGTTTGTGTCCTGAACTTAGATCGATCGAGACTAAGACACTTGGAACATTGGCAATTGGGATTGCTGAGCGATCTAGCTCTCTTATGTCCCTTCAAACTCAGATCCTTCCTCAACTGTACTGGTTGGCTCTGATACCACACAGCCTCCCACATTCAAGAGGTTTCACACTGAGATTTTTAGTTGTAACAAAACGGCAATTATTTGCTAATTGTGTGGGGAAACGTGTAGTTTCCCCTCAGCCACCTATATCTATCTACCTATCAAAGGTGCCACGCCTACCGCCCATTTTTTCAATGGATATTACTTTTCTCGGTGTAGTAGCATGACCAACGAATTTCATTTCTTTTATATACTCAAAAAAGTCGATGAATTTCTGTATCGTTTCTGTACGGACCACGCCCACTTCCCATTTTTTTAAAACAAGATCTATCCGATCTTTTATTTTAGACAAAAAAAAAAAACACTTCTACAATATTTGATTGAAATCAGTTGAGTTGTTTCGAAAAATGAAATGTATTTATGATTGATTCTATGGGGGTCACGCACACCGCCCAGTTAAGACACGATAGAATCAGTTTGTCGAAAAATATATTAATTAATATATTAAATATATTAATGGAGGCATCGTTCTTCCCAAAAAGTATACATGTATACGATGAGATGTATTAACTAGCTATGTCCATCTGTCTGCTTATTGTAATGCGCTTTACTTGGAAAAATTGAAAGATATTGATCTTAAAGGTGTCACGCCCATTTTCATGTGGTGCGCATAAAAATGGGCGCAAATCATTTTTATGATTCTTATATGAGTCCAAATATTCTGTCTAAACTTGAGTTGTATCAGACTATTGATACCCGCTACACATAGTGTGTATGAGACGAAACGATTAAGCCATGTCCGTCTGTCTGTTTGTCTGTCCGTCCGTCTGCGCGTTTTTTCGTTCAGTTTTGAAGATATTGGGTTCAAATTTTAAACTTATGCTTTTCTAGTTCCTGTATACTTTCTAAATAAAAATCTATGTGCCACGCCCACTTTTAGTTATAGCCCCCTTACAAAAGTACAACATTTTGTAAAGTTCTTACACGAAAAAAAGTTTATTTATACAGCTAATGGCTTCAAATATGGTACAAATACTTTTTGTATCAAACCAAATCTTCAGTTTAATATTGGTTTAGATCAGGACACGAATTTCTGAATTTTTAAGATAAAATTTTATACAAATGCTGCGCATGAAGATCTATCCACGTCAAATGATGTGTGACAGGTTTATAAGCTTCGACCCAACCGAAGTTAACTTTTTTCTTGTTTTTTATTTATTTATTTATTCATTTAAAACAGTAAGTCACGTTTATATACAATACATTATATATTCCTAATAGTTGCTAATAAAGTCGTTTTTGACTAATTTTCTATGCAGCTGCGCACAAAAAGTTTTCTTCTATAGAAACAGCTGCGTGCAAAAAGTTAATTTCTGGCAATTTTTTTGACTGAATTTTTTCTTATTTCGTTAAATCTGTACTTTAGTACTAAAATATGCGGTTTTCGGTTATTAAAGTTAATTGGCTACGTTTGCTAAAATTAGTTATGCCAAGCCAATATACAGATAAGTGGCTATTAGCAGCTAAATAGATAGCATAAATGGGCACATATGATGGCAATGACAGAGACAAATGAAACACATACATACATATGTATTTGTATGAGCAATGTATCTATGTGAAGTTTGTCTTATTTTTTTACTACTTTAAGAAAATTATTGATATTAAAAAATATTTTAAGAAATAATATTTTATGCGCTTATATGTATGCTTCAATAATTTTTATTTCACTACTTTTCATGATTCGCTGTAAACATGTAAAAAAATATTTGTCATTTATATTCCAGTAGTGTTCACTTGAATTTTTTTTTTTGGCTGATATTTCATTATTTTTTTCGATTTAATTTTGAAGTTGTCAGTCGTATCAACAACATAATTATTAGCAACTTTATGATCTTTAGAGTTATTATTGACAACATGTAGCATAAACTTACTAGCAACTTGTTACATTTTTTATAAAAAATATTTTTTCAATTTTTTTTAAAATATTTTTTTTTGGAAGGTTTATGTTGTCAACAAAAATACAAAAAGTGACTGCACAGATATAAATAATATATATTATATATAGATAAGGAAGAAAGAAGAAGAAAAATCTACAGAAAGACTGCAAAAATTTTTGAAATTTTTCGTTTAGCTTCGTTACAGAATTAAATTTGTTGTTTTTAAAACAAAAAAAAAAAAAACAACTTAAGGTGTGGTTTTGTCCCGTTGACAATGTTGCCAGATTGTTTTATTAGCGTCGATTGTCTATATTCTTTCTCTCACTACACATTGTCCTATGTTAAAATAGTAATTTGTTATTTTTATTGTGCAATATGTTGCAATATGAGCAATGTATCTTGTTGTGGTACAAACATAGGCATCTAAACTAACTAAAGTGTAAAGTAAAGCTATATCTCAACACCCAAGTTCAACTGCAGCTTATGTGGCACTAACTGGCAACAAATGCGGTTTAAGTTCTTAGCTGCATTCTAGCAAAAATATAAACAAAAATGCAGTCTAAGGCAAAAAAAAAAAAAGGTAGTTTAGAAAAATCTGAGAAAGAAAAAACGCCAAAGCAGACACTAAAAAGAAAAACAAAAGAAAAATATGCTTTAACAAGACGCATAGACTGACTAAGAAACAAAAAAAACCTTGGCGCATAGTTGACTTTGTTTATTTATTTATTTTTATTTTTTTTTTTTCACAGGGCTTCATGTGCTTCTATAAGTATTGGAGTCAACTTCTTTTGCACTTTTATGTCTTGCGTCTGGCTTTTGTTACATATTAAATTTACTAGCAAGGCGCATATGGCATAGACATTGGCTTATGTTGTAATATTGAATTAAAGTTTAAAATATAATTATTTAATTTAAACTTAAAGCTACAAAGTGTATCTTTGATAACTCAAGTAAAAAATATTAATAGGCACTTTGCAATTTAGCCCCTGCATTAGTCAATTAAGACGAAAAAAAAAAATTACGCATACGCCTATTTGTATTACAAAAGCTAACAAGGCGCATGGAGTATTGCAACGCTTGACATAATATAAAAACAGGCAATTTTATTATATAAAGAAAACAAAAGCACAGAAGTGATTTAAGTATGGAAGGAGTATGGCGCATAAGCAGCGAAAAGCGTGCAGCGTTAGATTGTAAATCACTTCAAACTAAGAAATTAATCACTCAACAAGAAAATCCCAAATGAAAATGTGTAAAGTCATCAAGCAAACTGAAAAAGCAAAGAAAGCAAATGTCAGAAATAAAAGAGTGAGAAAGCAATGGGCGCATACATATATATACTTTTAACAGCACTCATACGCCATGTATGCTGCACGTATTTATTACACATACATATATTTGTTTGTTTGTTTGTATGTGTGTACCTTTGACAACTTTATTAACAACTACGACAAACTGAGAGTAGCACAACTACAACAACATAACAACAACAAAAAGCTTTATATTACTAATCCCAATGCTACAATTGCAATTTCTTGTAAAACGAAAGAGATGAAACTATTATAATAATATACAAAGAAAGAGAGAGAGAGAGAGAGAGAACAGCTGAAGAAAAGCCTTAATACAAGTGAAAAATTTTAGGTTCGGCTTAAGCAAAACGTAAATATGCTACAGTAAATTTCAATTTTAGTTATTGATGATACTAAATATCTCTTCAAACTAAGAGCATCAAAACCAATTCAGTTGAATCGAAATGTAACGCCTGAAAGTAGGCATTGCATATCATTAAAAGTATATACATTTGGGTGGCAAAAATGCTTCAAACGTGCTAGTCGACCTGGCATCTCTGTCAAAAGTTACAGTGTTCCCACATCTTTCTCACGTATATGGCCAAACGTCTATATATATTTTTGATCACCTCAACGAGACGAATTCATCTAGATTTGTCTGTCTGTCCACCTCTCTGTCGGTTTAGTGCTATTTGCGACACTCATCCTTGCTCGTATGTCCGTTTGTCCTTCTCACTGACTGTTTCCAGCTATTTGCGACACCCGTCCTAGGTCGTATGTCGAAAAAAAACTTCTTTTCAAATATTTTTGATACTTTTGCCCCATAATATTTTTTACATTTGTTTTTCTTTCATATAATTTTTTTGAATTAGCAGTTCTGTACGAGGCATTTTTGGACTTTCTGCTTGGTTCTTTTTTTTTGTTTTGATTGCAGCACAACCAAAATATGTTGGGGCTAGTATGAAAACATACTAAAAAATACCATTTTTTTTATTGCAGCTTATCCAAATATGTTGGCGCTAGAATAAAAGCATACAGAGAAACACTAAAAAATACCTGTTTTTTTGTTTTTTAGTTGTAACGGGACCACCATTTTGCTAGTGAAAAAAAAATTAGAAAATCGACTTCATAAACAAATCAAATGTGCCTAATGCATTTTTTTTAGTAGTCTATAACTATACTTGCATTGTTGCCTTTCAAATGGAAGTAGTTTGGAACACATCGGTTGCATGATTTTAACGTTCATAGCGGACATAGAAATATTTTTATTTTATTTTCATTTTTTAAGTAGATTATTGAACACAAAGTTATGCCTACATACACAATATATTTACAAACTGATAACTAAATGTTATAAACCTCTTTAAAAGTAAAATATAAAGTGTATAAGAAAAAAAAAAGTAAAAGCTGAAAAATATAATGTATAAATTCAACAAGAATTGCAATTACCACATACGCCTTGCAACAATGATGTATGCCACAAGCACTTACATACATACATACATACATATACACGCAGACAAAAACACATAAAGACAATGAAGCAGACAAAACGCAAACATAAGAGACAAATGGATATATACAATTACACATATATATGTATGCTTTGCACAGCTGCCACATGCACACTATCATATATCTACTTTCAGAACTTTTTTTTTTTTTTTTTGTCTTTCTTTATGCTATTTCTTACAAGTTGCGGCAAGTGCAAGTCTCTGCGGTGCATTTGTGTTCAAGAAATAAAGCTTACTACAAACAGTAACTTCGATGCGACGCCGATGTTGCTTAAAGCTGAATTGCAGTGTTGCAAGCAGCAAAAGAAACTAACAGCTACTACAACAACAATAACAATAACATATTTTATCATTAGCACAGCGTGTAGCAGCGGTTTTTTTTCTTTTTGTTTAAATATGTTTGTGCTGCATGTAAGTTGTCAGCGGCATTTGAAATTGCTTTCGACTATTGTCGTCGTCGTCGACACCGCCGCCGCCGCTGCAATATCACTCAAAGCAACAACTACAATAAGCAATAAAAAAAAAAAAAATGACATGCGACAAGTGTTGCACTGACAACTTGCAACAAATGCAACAGCAGAAAACGCTGCTATTTTGTCTACGTCTTTGGATGCCTTCTATCTGTTCTATCTAAACTGATTTTATTTATATGTATGTGTGTGTGTGTGTGTGTTGCATATTATCAAGAGGCTCATATATTTGCCAAAAGCAATTTTAACAAGCTGTCATGAGTTATATAGGCAACATTTTCAACATTTTTGTGTAGCGTAGAAATTGCTTTAAATTGTTAAAAGTTGGAAAAATTATTGGAAATGAAAAGAGTAGAAAAAAGCTACTACATAGCAGCTGCATATCACGAATGATTACCATAAAGCCACTCTTAAATGTGAAAGAAAAATAAATGACTGTGATTTTTTCACAGTGATTAAAAAATTGCAGTGAAACACTGTGACTGAAATTAGTGATAGTTGATTTTTTTTGTTCCTTAGTAAACAAATTCAGTTATAATAAATTTTGTGAATCGTTATCGTTGTTTAATAGCTCTATTATGTTTCGCGAACTGCTATTTAATCACTGTTTGGAGTCACTGCGATTCAAAAATCACTCTTTTTGCCAACACTAAACGTAACAACTTTAAAATCTATATAAAATCTTTCTACAATACAAAAAAACAATGCACTCGTGCAAAAATCTCATTATAAAGGCTACAGTATTCTTTCATTACAAAAAAAAACAAACATTTATAATTTCATTATATATTTTTATTTGTCTGATTATCATGATTATTATTATTTGTATTATTTTTATTTTTTGCCCCCGACAATACCGTCTAGCTTGTTATTTAATGCTGTAGTATACTGCTATAAGCGTATTAATATAAAATTTTCATTGTAAATGCGCCAAACAAAATATAAACAAAAACAATAACAACAACAACAACAACAGCAATACAAGCTTCAAACTGTTGTCTGCAGTTGACGTTGATGCTGTTGCTGTGGCTAAACGCCTTCTACTATGCTATATATATTTATAAATTGGTTGATAACAATTCTCTGTGGTAGAAAACGGCAACAGCAACAAACGGCCTTAGACTTTATAGCTATGCAAACAATACAAAAAAAGAAAAAAAAAAAACATTACTTTTATTTACCTTTCCTGCTGCATAGCAAATAAACTATGCGCTTGAATATTGTACTACAATGTTCCGGACACGGATTAAGCATAATAATATTAAATACTCTTCATCGTTGTACTATTGTACCTGTTTATGTTGTTGTCTGTTGTTGTTGTTGTTTAGCTTTGTTTTATCTGAAGTTGTCTGCATTGTCTGTTTGAAAGTTTAATTCAAGTGCTTCTCACTTATGCATGTTTATCAGGCTTATGCGTTGTATTTTTTTTTTCAGTTATTATTTTTTTTATACCCGCTACACAAAGTGTAAATGGGTATATTCAGTTTGTCCGATAGTTTGTAATGCATTGAATGCGGACAGTCGATGTAGCCATGTCCACCTGTACGTCTGTCTGTCCTGTCTTAAAAATATTGATCTAAAATTCAAACAAACAAAGTCGTCTGTCATGTACAAAATGTTTGTCTGTGTTTTTATTATTCTGCTTTAGTTAACATTTGATCACATTATTGTGTCTAAGCTTTGGTTGTATCGGACTATTGACTCTAAAACTTCTATGATTCAATTACTGTTATCATAAAAACTGAACCAGGATGTGACGCGTATTTAAGCTTCGGTTCTACTGAAGTTAACATTTTTCCTTGCTTATAATTGTATTTATTCTTATAGTTTTTCATTCAAAAGGATTATACTTCGTTAATGATTATAGAAATTGTATTTTAAATTAAATTTATATCCATTTCATTTTTTTGTTGCATAAATATAGGCAATAAAAAAATAAAATGTGTACAAAGAAGAATAAGATAATATTAATTTTAAATTGAATCTCTTTAAGTAGAATTTTTCTTTGTTTTTAATAAAATAAACAAAATTTTACCGAAACAAAATCGTTTACGAGTCTTCTGATTTTTTAATATGTTTATATATTCTTCATCAGCATTGGAAGGGGCGTCGAACTAGTTATGTCTGTGTATCCGTCCGTCCGTCTGTCCGTAAGTCCTGCTGTCTGCCGTATAAGAGAGATTATCTCGGAGACTATAAAAGATAGGGCCACCATTTTTGAAACTTAAGCTCTCCTAAGCCGCCAAATGTGCACTTGCAAATGGTTTTTCTCTAGACCCTATTTAAGGGGTACCCCCATACAAAAGTACCCCAAAATTGTGGGCTTTTGCATAAAAACGTCATTGTTTATTATTCTAGGATAGGACTGGGTGATTAATCGATTAATCAAGGAGCAATCGATTATTTTGTATAATCAAGTGATCGATTAGTTAAAGAATGAACAATTAATTAATCAACAATCAATTATCTAAAAATTAGTAGGGCAATTGTCTCGAAATTGACGAACCAAGCGAAAAACAACGTTTTAAAAGTAAGAACCAAAAAAAAAAAAAAAAAAAAATGGTCTTCACTTTTTAAGTTTTTTACATTGGAAAGAAGATCATGAAATACAATATTCTTAAAACCTTATCTCAACAAATATTTTGTGCTAATCATGATTAATCACCAATAATCGATTTTCCTTACAATCATCCACAATCGATTATTGTAGGAAGTATTAATTTGGTAGAAATTATGCCTTTCATAGTCCCAATGAAATATGCCAATATGTGTGGCACCAACCAAATTTTGTGTATAGCCCCCTTATAAATCTACCCCATATTTTTGTGTTTTTGCACAAAAACGGTATTGTTTCTTATTGTAGGAAGTCTAAATTTGGTATAAATTATGCCTATGATTGTCTCAATGAAATTAACCAATGTGGGTAGGTCCAACAAAATGTTGGGTATGGTAGTAAAATAGAACCAATCTTAAGCTTCATAAAGACTGGGTATAGGGTTTCTTACCCAAAATATTGTTTAGAAATATTTTTATTATTTTTTATTCTGGCACAGAATTCAAAGTAAAAACTATTTTCTGCTCATGCCTAAATTTAAAAAGCACAAAATTTGCAGATTTCTGTTTTTGCCATTTACAATGCAACAAGAAACGTTTTGGCAATGAAACATAACTTTTGCGTTTGACGTAGCACGAATTTACTAAATCGTAAATCGCAAAAGTTTTGCGATTTTAGGAACATGGCTTTTTAAAGAAATTAAAAATGTTTTAGATTATTTATAAATTTTGTTTAATTTTGTAAATTTCAAGTTTTAATAAAAATAGTTTTTCCTATTTATATTAGTAAACTAAAAACTAGTCTAATAACTAAAAAATATATAAACAAATTATTCCAAGTCAATATGTTTGTTTATTTATGTGTAACGCAAAAAATTTGTGTGTAATTCCAGCAAAAATATTTTTTTTTTTCCTTATTTAAGTTTTAAACTCTTCAAACGCTTACACAATACTATCTATTCCGCTTACTCACACTATTAACGCATCAACTAGCCACGCTTATAGTAGGTATATACATATATACCAGTAGCCACTGTAACTATTATTTGCCCATCAACAATTACTCTATATACATACAAGTTGTTTGACTCCAGAACCGAAAAATAAAATAAAAATATAAAAAAAAAAAAAAAAACAGAAACTATAACTACAAAGTTAGTTTTTTTTCTTCTTCTTTTATGACTGCAATCTGCTGTGTTTCTGTTATTTTTGTTTTTGGTTCATTCAAGTATTTACACAGTATTGCAGACAACTTTTAAACAATTTCATTTTACAAATGTTGCTGACTGGCTGGCTGGCTGGGTTGCAGTTTGCAATTTTATTGTCAGTTGCTGCTGATGCTGCACTTACAAGTACACCATTGCTGCTGTAAAGTTGTTATAATTTCATTAAGCCAAAAGGTAGACTATAGTTTTCTTTTTTTTTTTTTTTTGCAAAAATGTGAGTGGAATAAAGTTATTACATGTATTCCGTTTGTAACAATTACAACTCAATAACTTTTTGCAAGTAGTAGTTAACTGTTTTTAATATGTATCTTTTTTTTTTTTTGCTTAACACTTAGTGTTGCATACTTTTCAGTGTGTGTAAAAATATATGCTTTTTCGCATATGAAATATTTATTTATTTTAGTAAGTTAACAAATTTATTTTTCATTTTCAATTTAAGTTGTTAGTAGTGGTAGTGCTTCATTTGTTGATGCGTTGTTTGCGCTTACAAGTATGCTACAAAAAATACATATATTTTATTATTTAGTCATAAATTTTTAGAAAGCTTAAATAAGCTACACTACACAAACAAATTTGTTACTACTTTGCTTTTAGAATTAGTTGCACTTATTTTTGTATTATTTTGTGCTGCATACTTTTAGGTAATAATAGGAACACAACTTTTTATAATTGGAAAGCATTTTTTTTTTAATTTCTGGTAAAAATAAATTGACAAAAAATTGCAATTTAATTTGCAATTTAAAGTTGAAGAGGTAGCAGCATACCAGCAGCTTTTTTTTTTTAATTTAACTACGTTGAAAAGGATATAAATGACAGTAAAATAAAATTAACTGCAACTAAATTCCTGCTGCATCTTAACATTTTTCTATTGCTTTATTTTATTTATTAAAAAAAAAAAAAAAAAAAGAAAAGAGAGTAAGAAAAATTTTCTTTGTTATACGCTTATTCTCGTTTGTTGGAACATGAACTCTTGAAGTAGTAAAGTCGCCGCTTAAAATGCTTTTGACATAAGAAACTATCAAATAATAACGATTATCCTATTTGCATAATGTGACAGTTAAACGACAAATAAGCGGACAACAAAAGCCAGTCTGAATTGCAGACAACAACTACAACAACAACAACAATAAAAAATAACGAAGAAACGAATAAAGGACAATGCAAGGATTGCCATAGCACAAGAAAGTAAAGTAAAGCAAAAGAAATATAAGTATGCAAGAAAGCAAAATAGAAGCAAATAAAAATTAGTTTAAACGCAAAGTTAAATGAAAACGAAGCTATTATGAGCGCATGGAGTATTTATTTTAATAAATTCAAAGGCCGGGGTCACCAAGTTGAAATATGTTATTTTAATTAATGGCATAAAAATTCAGCACAATATGTTTAATAATAAAATTTGAACTATACTAACATTTACTACTATGCTGCACTGTCGAACGAACTAAAAGATACAATCTATTTCTAATAAATATAACGGACGGGGTCACCAAGATATAATATGTTATTTTAATTGCCATAAAAACATAGCAACAAATATTATCTAATAATAAAATTAAAAGTATACTGACACCCACTGCTATGCTACACTGTTAAACGAACTTAATCGTCAAACTCAAATGCTCCTATTTATATGCACTATAAAGGGTATTTAAGAAAAGTTACAAATAAAAAAAAATAATTCGAAAAAAAATATAGCTGCAGCTTTTACTAAACGCTCTGGAATGCAATTAAAGTCAAAGAGCGAGTAGCATGAATAATAGCACAGCCACTTGATAGCCATGCCAGAAAGTATGCAATATATTAAATAAAATACAAATAATAATAAGCATATTTTATATAACTACTACAACAATTAATTTTAATTAAATTACCTGTCCATTCTTCAGCCAAATACTTGTTGCAATATCCAAGTCAACTTCACACATTAAACGTATCTCTGAATGTTGTTCGGCATAGACAACGGACATCTCTTCATCATCATATGGATTTGGTAATACTGGACGTAATGGTAAGACACGTGGCTCTAAAGGACCTTCTTGCGAATAATCCTCACTATGATCAATATCTAACGTTGCTGACGATGCATGACGTGTACCAGTGCCACTATCAAATTCCTCGACATCATCAATGATAATCACTGCCTCACCTTTGGCTTGTTTTGCCTTTAGCTGTGCCTCTTGATCAACTGTTAGGCCGTGTATATTAGTGGAACGTGTACGTTTATTTTTTGTATCCATAAGCATTGCTGCATTGGTAACATTCTTCAAGTCAGCAGCAGCAGCAGCAGCTGTTGCAGTGACAATTGCAGCTGTTGCAGCAGCAGCAGCTGGTGATGCAACTAATTCAATGGATTCACTAATTGTTGCAGCTAGTTGTTCCGGTTCTATATCCTCAACAGTATTACGTCGTTGACGTTTTTTATTATTTACTTTGATTTCTTTATGTAAATTTCTATGCGCTATGTGAACTTTTTGGTGCTCTCCTCCTCCAACTCCTCCTACTCCTCCTCCTCTTCTATAATATGATCTTGCTTCATCTAAATTTAACTCATGCTGCCGCTGTTTCTTTTGTTTAGCAGCAGCATGCTTTTTATGTGCGAAAGATATATGTTGTTGCTGTTGATCTGCGGGTATAGCAGTAAAAGTAGCGATAGCGGTATAGGGATTGTAATTAGAAGAAGAAGAAGTTTTATATTTTAAAGTTTTCGTTTTTTGAGCTTTTCTTAAACAATTTTTGGCACATTTCTGTTGTTGTTGTTGCTTTTCTTGTAATTTATTGTCAACTGTTGCTTCTAGAAATTCGTTTTCGTCTTCTTCGATCAAGCTTTCGTCGTATTTGCTGTTCATTTGACTTGATATGCTTGAACTCCATTTTGTTGCTATTGTTTGTTTTGTATTTGTAGTTGTTTTGTAACCTGTTTCGGCGGGATTTTCTATATATTGCTCTTCTTCTTGTTGTTGATAATTTAATTTTTGTGGTTTGATATTTTGTTGTTGTGTATAGGTGGTACCTGTAAATGTATAAAAGATAAATATCAATAAAGAGCTACATTTTAGATTTTAAATAAATAGTTTTTACTTTTTTTCATTCAGCATAATACAATGTTTTATATATGAGATACAAGATAGTACGTATACATTCGTATAGATACATTGCATGTATCTTACAGATAAATTGCATACTCATAGACTATAAAGTGCTTGTGTTTGTCTGTCTGTTTGTTTGTTTGTTTATGTCATTTTAGTTAACGCGTAAACATCTTCAAAAGATACAAACTTCTCGTATTTTTTTTGAAAACACACATTTAGCGTGCGCGCAAAACTATCTCAGTAGCTGTGCTCGTGTGTGTGTATCTAACAGATTTGCATACATGTTTGCATACTTGTAGTTGTAGCTTAACAAACTTTAGTACATGCAAAGTATCTTTATGTGTGTGTGTGTGTGTGTATGTGACTGAATAACAACATTACTAAAGTGTCATTGCGTAAATGACTTGACAGGGTTACAGCTCTTAAAAACATAGAAGTTGTTTATGGGAGCTCGAAATATACTAATATAAACTTTTTTAGATCTTGAGATTAAAAGAAAGGTTGACAAACTAGAAAACAAAAAAACAGATATCACAATGTATAATAGTAGTTGAGAGAAAAAGCGGGATGAAAAGCGAAGATGAAAAGGGCATCGTGAAAATAAGTAATGTAACAGTTTGACTTGAGAAGTTTAACTTCTTAAAAACAACATGAAGCTGACGATCTTTGAAGTAAACATAACCTTAAAAATTGAGGTAGTGCCTGGACTGGGTTCGTAAGCCTTCAAATGTCTCCACACTGCACTTAGGGCGGAAGGAGGACATAATGAGCTTCCTATAAATGGGTACTGCGAACATAGGTAGATCTTTTGTACACTAACCCAGTAACCAAGTGATTTAATAAGCCTGAGAATGTACTTTGTTGGGAAATGTCTTATGTGCTTCTGACCAAAGACGGGCACTCATATAAAATATGTGAGCTGGTTTCATCATCTTTTAGACAGAGTCTTTTTTCTGTTCCGGAATATGGGCCCATTTTATTAAGGTGGAATGAGAGATAGAGTCGCTGAAGTGTTTCTTGACGGAGATTGTTACTGATGCCCAGCTGAGTATACGAAAGGGTTTAAGGCCGAACATAGAGATTGACGAGACTGTCCTGGCTAGCTCTTTGAAGTATGTTCACAAACAATTTGTTTCTAAAAAGAAAAAACCAAGCTTGCATTGCTTTGTGTTTCAATCAATAAATTATTTTATAGACCTCGAAGAGATTAAGTTGAAGTGTATAAAGCTCTTATGAAATAGAAATTGAATATATTTTAAAATTTTTAAATGGCATTCTTAAAATGGCTAATATTTTTACATTCTAATGTTTTCGAAATTTTAATACTAGAGCAACTGCTCGTCGAAAACAAACAAAATGATTAACTTTAACTTTAAAATCACATTATCAGAGGTGTCACTGAAATCTCTTTTGGTTGTTTATATATATTGAATAGACTAGACTAACCGAACGCTTTGATTTATTTATTTACTCGGTTAAACGTTTAAATTCTGCTTAACAACCGAGCAAAGCTAATCGTTTCGTTTGATTATTCGATCGATCGAATATTACTTGAGTTTTTATTCGATTCAATTGGTTTTCCAATTAATAGTAAAATAGTAAATACTTTAGATGTCGCTGATTGAACCTGGGACCTTGTTTCTCAAACTGGTTACATGCTTTTTTTAGCTCAATCATATTAATTTCATTTCGAATATTCATCATAACAGTTTTCTGTACTATAATATTTAAATCTGCACAAAAATTAATTTCAAAATTTTTGAAATATTCAAAATAAATGCATATTTACAATGAACAAAAGTCAATTGTTAATTTGCATATAAAAGTTATGTAAGCATTCAATAAAATAAAATAAAATAAAATATAACCGATAATAATGTTTGTCATTTTTTCTTTTTTTTTTTCGATTTGCATTTCGACTCATTATATGAACTCATTCATGTACAATAAAAATGACTTTCGATATAATCAATGACACATAATTATGTGCAAGTGAGTAAATTTCATGTCAGTCAGTCAGTCAGTCGACTTCATATTAATTTTATTGTTGTATACATTATTTACGCATGCATAATTGCTAATTTATGCAATTGAACAGCTTTTATCAAACCACCAATCTATGTGCTGCGACATGTTTACCTGAAGCAATGCAAAAATTGTTGAAGTTAATAATTTTTTTGTTGCATGCATTATATAATAATTGTAATTGTAATAATAAATATTTACTTTAATTAATATATAGTAAAATATTCAAACAAAACGAAAATTTTGTGTGTGTTTAAACTAGTTGTGTATTTTAAGTGCATTTAAGTTCTAAATATTGAGATCAGACAGCATTGCCAGCGTAGCGTTTTATACTCAGATAAAGCTTATTCTCTTTAACATTCTCTCTCTCTCTCTTCTTAAATTTAAAGCTAACCAATGACACACTCCAGCAATCATTCGCCGCTCACACTTTTAAATCAATTTTAATTATATAAATTGCCTTTATCTTTGAACAGGAAAATCAGGCACAGGCAAATAACAAACAAACTCTCAATTCTCAAAACTTTACAAAACTCCTACACACTTGCTATTTAAAACTTTATGACTGCAACATACTCGTACAATAAAATAGCGAGTAGTTTGAGTACCAATTACATTGCATTGTCTCGTGTAAATTCAATGAACAACATACTCATGCATTTATTTATTGCATTTACTACCAGTAAAACCATGTACAAATGTATGAGTTGAGGGTTTCAATGTGTATATTTTCTTTGTTTATCTATTGCAACTTATACATGAAATAGGTTAGGCAAGTCTAGGCTCAACAAGAGCAATACTAGATAAACAAAAAAAACAAAGCATCAACAGCAGGAATTGCATATCTGGCAAAATTTTGTAACTCATACACAACTTTACGCATGTGTGTGTGCATTGTAAATCCTTTGCTAATCCTTACTGCATAGCAATTTTCATGTCTGAGCGTTGTTGCAGTCTTTAACTAAAATTCTCGACCCCTTTGTCTGTGTCTATGATAGTATTCCTTTTTGTAATGATTGAAGAAGCTGTCCTTGTTGCTTGTCGTTATCCTTGTTGTTGTAGTTGTTGTTGTTTTTGTCTCTCCTGTTGTTGATAAATTTACACAAGTGTATGACAAGCTTTCAAATGGTAATTAATATTCATCTGAGACAGGCTATCAAAAGACAAGCAAAGCAATGTAAAGCAAAAAACGAGCAACTCTAAATGTCCTGTATATTGTCCAACTGCATCCTTTTTTTGTACTTTTCTTTTTTTTTTTTTTTTTGATATACTAAAATAGTCAAACCCTTTTTGAGTTTTATGCGTCATCAAAAGGATTATGTAGCTGTTATATATGTCTGTGTATGCTACTATTTTGGAATGTGTAAGACATTTTCTTTAAGATTTTTATTATTGTAAATATTTCAGATTTATAAATTTTGAATTTGAATTTGAACTTTTTATGTTTGAGTTGAGATAGTTAGACAGACATTTTATACAGTGGTATGACAAAAAATTGGTTTGGTTGGTTTGAAATCTGTTTTGAAATTCAATGAAATAATTAATATAATTCACAATTAGTTTTAACTAAATTTGTTAAAAACAAGTAAAACGTTAACTCGGTGGAAACCGAAGCTTAAATACCCGTCACACGAATCTTTGAATAGTTTAGTGTGATCATCAGTGGCTTATATCCATTTGTAAAATATATATTCGAAAATAATTACTTTTTCATACATTTGTTTTAAAATAATCGATAAGTTTGTGTGGGGACTATAGCTAAAAATAGGCGTGGCACCTTGGTTTTGTTATTGGATGTCATTAGAAGTGTTTTTACATAAATTTGAGTGAATAGTCTCATAAATAATACTTATTTTTATACAAAAAATTCGAAAACGGGCGTTAAATTTGTATGGCGGCTATAGCTAAAAATGGGCGTGACAGCTTGGATTTGACATTGGATGACATTAGAAGTATTTTTACCCAACTTAGAGTGACTACATTCATAAATTATAGTTTTTTTCATATAAAAATTCGAAAATGGGTGGTAAGTTTGTATGGAGGCTATAGCTAAAAAAGTGGGGGCAGCTTGGATTTAACATTAGACGACATTAGAATTATTTTTACCCAACTTGGTGTGACTACATTCATAAATAATTGCTATTTTCATACAAAAATCCGAAAAAAGGTAAATTTGTATGGGGGCTACACCTTAAAATGGACGTGGCACTTTGATTTTAACACTTTAGCTGCTTAGGACTGAGAAAAGCTTAAGTTCCGAGTTTCAGGTCAATATCTTTAAAACTAAGCGAATGAATCGCATAAATACAGACTGATAGACAGGCAGACGGACATGGCTAGATCGACTCGTCTCGTCGTGCTGATCAAGAATATATATACTTTATAGGTGTCTCCTTTAATGCGTTACAAACTTTCTGTCGGGTATAATAACAAAAATACGGTGTATATATTTTTTTTATAATGTTTGAACTGATTGTGAATTCTACTCATTAATTCGTTGAATTTTAGAACTATTTTCATTTGTATATAAAACTGCAACCTTAAGTATTGCAGCTATGAAAAATTTAATAAGCAAGGAGTTCGCATTCGTAGCAGTTGCAATGCAACACATGAAAACGCGAATGTATATTCAAATTTTACCAAAAATTGATTAAGTTACTTACACTAATTCGGTTAAAATAGCAAACAAGAAGTTATACACAATACGCTATGTCATAACTTAATGACATTTCCTTAAGCTGACTTCTAACAGCTAATCTCAGCAACATTTTGTTGTTGTTGTTGTTGTTTCAAATGTAGCTAATCTGTAGCAGAACAGCGACAACGATAAATCCATTTAATAAGTAAAGTTTAAACACGAAGCATAACGATAACTAAATACATCCATGAATGAAATGCAGTAAAATCTGGCAGTCATAATACAATAAGAACAACAACAAGAACAATCAACCAAAACTCAAATATGCACACGAATATAATAGCAACAGCAACAGTAGCAATACCAGCAGCTAAAGTATTAGTAACAACATTGCTAAAGGATTAAAGCACAACGCTGCATCACATGCATAAGTAAAGGCAAAGGACAATAACTGGTATTGTGCAACAGGATTGAGTAAGGTGATAAAGCGCAACAACAAGACTATCAATGTTGTATGTTGCATGCATGCATATTGTATGATAAGTTACAAAACTCATTGCAACGCGACGTTGATTAGGTTAATGTCCTTAAGGCATAAGACCATTGGCATTATGAAGCAGTTTAAAGCAACAAGAAACGATAGTATAGACCCTCTGTAAGTCTCTATGGTACGATGATGAGTTGCATGTTTTACCTTTGATTGCATTGTTTGCTTTTTGAAAATGGTTTCACATGTATTTGTGGCATTTAATTGTAGCAAGAATTCTGAGACAGAAACCACCACTTAGCGCGAGTGCGCACACGATAGCATACGAACTTGCAATAACAACAACAGTTGCCACCATTACTGCCAGTGGCTTTTGTGGTAAAGACTGTGTGGAAGCATTAAACACAGAAAATGAGTATGAGTATTGACAGCACAGCACAGCAAGGCTGCCTTTAAAATACTCACACACATTGCACATTGCATTGCATACCAAAAAATGGTATTTTTGCACTTGTGCATAGCATATGGACAGCGTGAACTAAAGCATGTGCATGTTTGTATGGTGTCTTACCGGAAGTGCAAGCATGCGGTTTCACATAATACACACTCACACACACACACACACATTCAAACAAACATGTTTATGTTTGTGTTTGTTTATGCGTTGCTTACATTGTCCTTGCTTTGCGTCTAAAAGGCTTTTAATCGATTCTAAATGGCTACAAAATTATTGTGTTAATTTGCATTTGCACATTTCTACAAGTTCTTGTGTTCATATTCATGCCTTTTGTCAACGTGGTTGCTATTGAAAATTTATTATTAGAAAGTAGTGAATTTGTTAATTATTTGCGAATTAGTTACGTTTGCCATTTTTCAAGTCAAGCAGTTTACTAAATATTTTCCTTTGGTGGTTTTTGTGTAATAACAGCTATTTTCGTTGGCATTTTTGTACTTTTTTTTTGCAGCGAGTAAACAATATGTTGTGGCTTGTATGGAAAAATACTAAAAAATACCAATTTTTTGATTGCAGCGAGTCCACATTATATTGTGGCTAGCATAAATAAAAAATTCAAAATGTATAACATTTTTTATGAAAAAATTAGCAAAAGGACTTCATGAAAAAACCGCATATACCCAATGCGTTGTTTAAATGGTTTATAATTATTCTCTCATTTTTGCCTTTCAAATGAAATCAGTTTGGGGCACATAGGTTGAATGGTTTCAAAATGCATAGCGGACATAGCCTTATTTTTACTATTTTATGTATAGATATGTGCCTAGTGCGTTGTTTAAATAGTTTATAACTATACTTTTATATTTGCCTTTCAAATGAAATCAGTTTGGGGCACATAATTTGAATGGTTTCAAAATGCATAGCGGACATAGCCTTATTTTTACTATTTTATATATAGATATGTGCCTAATGAGTTGTTTAAATATTTAATAACTATACTTTTATTGTTGCCTTTCAAATGAAATCAGTTTAGGGCACATAGATTGAATGGTTTGAAAATGCATAGCGGACATAGCCTTATTTTTACTATTTTATATATAGATATGTGCCTAATGAGTTGTTTAAGTAGTCTATAACAATACTTTTATTGTTGCCTTTCAAATGAAATCAGTTTAGGGCACATAATTTGAATGGTTTCAAAATGCATAGCGGACATAGCCTTATTTTTACTTTTTATATAGATATGTGCCTTAAGCGTTGTTTAACTATACTTTAATTTTTGATTCAAAGGAAATCAGTTTGGGGCACATAGGTTGAACGGTTTCAACGTCCATAGCGGACATAGCAAAATTTGTACTATTTTATATATAAATATCAGCTAATTGCATCTTTTTTAAGTTTTTTTTCTTTTTTTTTCTTGTTCCTCCAACCAATTATTGCAGACAATTAACTTCAACTTGATAACTTGTTTTCGACTACTACAAATTATGCTTCATTAGACAAATACAGCCTGTAAAAGAACATTCCCATCTATAAAATACAGGTAGACATGAACCTGACACATATCAGTTGTCGTTGCTTTTTACTCTTAGTTGCACTCCTCTGCAGTGCATAAGTCTGTTGTACATTTTGTCAAATTAATTGTCAACTATTTTTTGTAACTACATGCTACTCTGTGGTATTCATGTCTGTATATGCTGTGTAACTTTTGATAAATTGCATTTAATGGTTGCTACCAATTAAAAACATTTTCGTTTACAATTTGTTGTACTTTTGTTGCCTAAGTCAAGGTGTTTGTTTGTACAAATAGAATATTTTTTTATTGCTTAGTTTAAAAATCCAAAACTATCTTACAAAAAAAATATTTTCCATATCTTGTTATAAAATAAATGAAATAATTTATTATATCACTTCTAAAAATAGACCACAATGCCGTCTCAAAATAACAAAATTAGATAAAGAATTATTATATTCCACAAAAATATATTAAAAAAAAAAAGGACATGCAGCCCAACCTGTTTTTTTGAAAACATTATTTATGTACGCTATGCCAAAAGGCAGTTTGTTATATTAGCATTTTACAAAATGCGCTTTGTTAGGTAAAGCACACTTTTAGGCTAACAAACAAAAAATAAGAAAAAACCTTTAAAAAAATAAATAAAAATACGCGACTATTTTATGGCGCAAAACGTGCAGTGTGACAGCAGTTTTTTTTTTTTTTTTTTTTTCTAAATCAACCACAAATAAAGTAGATGTCGCCATTATTTTATTTTCACAGCGCGTAAAATTATGCTACAGTATTTTTTTTTTGGACAATGTAGTTAAATAGTCATTGCCTTCTCTTACTCACATTTATCTCAATATCTACTGCTCTTTTTTTTTATTTTATATATTTTTTTTTTTTTATATACACACAAGTAACTTAGTTGACTTGACTTTTGCTGTTTCCGTTTCCGGCTGCCATAGCGCACAATTTCAATGTTCATTCTTCTCACTTCTTTATACGTTTATTTCTTGTTTAATAAAAAAATTAAGCGAAAAATATGTGCTCAGCACGTAAATAACTCGACGTTGACTCAACGCTACTAAAAAAAAATAAAATAGAATGAGTGTACAAATAAAATGAGTCAAGCATCTTTAATTTTTTTTTTTTTTTTTTCATTGGCGTGTCTCATAC
Organism: Leucophenga varia; assembly: GCA_018903435.1. Classification (NCBI taxonomy): domain Eukaryota; kingdom Metazoa; phylum Arthropoda; class Insecta; order Diptera; family Drosophilidae; genus Leucophenga; species Leucophenga varia. The sequence goes on along the minus strand of JAEIFJ010000352.1, from coordinate 1,038,539 downwards.
AAAAAGCCAAAACGTGACCAAATTTCGATTGCATTTGGTCTGCAGCAGTTAGAAACGCTACACTGTCTGCTTTGGACTCTCATTTCTGTTGATTTTTTAGCTTTTAATTTTTGCTCATTTACTGCGCTTTGGTCATTAAACATTGCATTGCGCTTCCTCAGTTTTGCTTGCTTGCTTTTTCGCTACTCTTTACCCTACTCATTTATTTATTTATTTATTTATTTGTATTTGCTCTCATTTGCGCTGCAGCAAATATACTTGAACTTCCGCATCGTTGCCTTTCTTTGTTGGTCATTTTATTTGCGTGCGAGCGCCAAAAAGCACACTTCAAAAAAAAATAGAAATAAAAATTAAAAACAATAACTTCATTTAAACCAAAGCGCAAATAACGAAACTATAAATGGTTTTTGTATGAGCCTCAGTGTTGTATGCAATATGTTAAGAAAAAAGCCAACTCTAGACACCAAAGACAGACGGACAGACTTTGCTAGATCGATGCGTCTTATCAAGCTGCACAAGTTTATCCTTTAACATAATATGCAAATAGTTTATTTAAAAACATATAAAACTATATAAATAAAAATTTGTAGTCGTATTTTAGGGTTGCACGCCACTATACCAAACAACTCAAATACATACAAGCAATAAAATTTATTTATAATTTTTCTTTTTTATTTTTGTGGATGTGCTCAATTAAAATGATAATTTACTTGTTTTTCACAACTACTTAAAAATAAATTTCTTTAAAATAAAAGTCCTCTTCGGTAACTTTATATTTTACAGTCTTTTGAGATTCCCACAGTCCATTACATGACTACCATTTATTTCTTACTGCATTTTTTTTTTTTTTTTTTTTTTCTCATTTTTGCTATATACTTAATGTCAGTGTAAGGACAATACCACTTGCTGTATATATAGTCATTCGCATTTGAATTATTACCTGACGCATAAAAATATGCAATAATTTTGCGCTTAAATGACGCGTAAGGCGTTAAAATGAATGTGAGAAAGAGAGTATAAAAGAAAAGCACACAATATACCAGCAGAAGCAGCCATTTAAGCTTTAAGCATACAAAATGCTGGAATTTGCTTTGAGAGAAAAATAGCAATAAACAAAATGTCAACGCTCAATGCGCCTAAAAGTATACAACAAATATTTAACTGTGTGCGTTCTTTAAGCAAAAGTGACCCGAATTCATTATGAACAAAAAAATTACAAAAAAAAAAGTAAACCAAAGCCAAAGCAACAACTCAAATGAAATGCACTGAGGCGTAAAAGAAAAATTGCTTATTCGAGCAGGTTTATTGATATATTGTAGCCACATACATATATAGTACTACGTATATATGTATGTTGCTGGTGTCCGAATATATCTGTCGGCTCGTTTATCCATTTGTCTGTCTGTCTGTCTGTCTATCTGTCTGCTGTTTGTATGCTTAAATACCGACACCGTATATACTACATGAGTAAGTATGCGTTACCGCAATGCGAAAATAAATGATTATTTAATATTTATTTTCATGTTATAGCTTACAGTTAAAGCCATTTCTCATATGAAGCAACGATGTAGAAGAAATGCTTTAAGTCTGAAAACTGTTTTATTTATGTTTTTTTTTTTGCTATAACAACTAAATTTAAAAGTTCTTACATTTTGAACGGCCCAAAAGTATGCTTTAAATTTTTTTTTTTTTTTTTTTTTATGTAAATACTTTTCAACTTGATTTCTCTTTCAATTTAAAAATAAAAAAATAATAATAAAACTCTTTCGATGACTTTTCTTGTGCTTTTCTTTCAACAACTTTTACGTTTCGTCAAAGACTACGCATGTGTCCAGCAAATATTCACTGAACCGCATAGACAATCAATTTTCTTTTTAGGCTAAAAAAGTAATCTTTGTTAGTAAGTACTTGCAACAAGGCCATCAGGCAGCCAAGACAGTTTCACAGTAGACGACCGCATGTCAGACATTGTTTCATACAAGCAAAGCATAAAATTGTGAGCAAATGCCTTCATTCATTCATTTATTTTTTTTTTTGTTGCGAATCACTTTTTTCATGGCTAGCAACGTTTGCAGCTGCATACATCAGTCATGAGAAGATTTAGCAAGCGTAGCTACTTTGCTTTTGACACTAATGCTGCTAAATTTAATGAATTGGAAGCTAATAAGCAAGTTATATAATGTTTTTTTTTTTTTTTTAATCAAGCCATGACTATTTGTTATGTTTAGATGATCAGTTTTTCTTTTGGGTTATATTGTAACAAACTAACTTTTCTATTGATTTTTATTATTAGAAACATAGAATTTCTGTTTTTAAATTTGTCTAGTTTTATTTAGTTTTTGCTGAATGCGAAGTGTGTGGTGGTTTGCTTAACTTGGGCTGGAAAAAATATCGAAATATCGAATTTTTTGTTATCGAAATTTTTTAATATCGATATTATTTTTTATTGATTGAATTGCATGTCAAATTGATGTGGCAGTAAAGTTTATGTTAAAGAGTTTAGAGAAATATCGATTTTTTTGATATCGATACTTTTTTAATTTCAATTTCTTTTTAATATCGATGAAAACCAATTTACATTTATTTTTTTGTCATTTTCTGTTTCTAGAAAACTTTAAATATGTACAGCGCCATTCTTACAAAAAAATAGTTTAAATTTTTCTCACGAATTATTTTTTTTTTATAAATAAAAAAGTACATACTTACACACGCAGACTTTTAAAAGACACACTCTAATAACACTAAAACCGCAACAAAGTGTTGAAAGTTATGCTAAATGTGCAGAAAATGCAACGTTCTTATAGAAAGAGATAGCGAAAAAAGAATGAGAGAAAAAGAGAAGGAAAAGGCGTAAGTGAGCTTAACTAGCAACTATTAACATTTTAATAAACTCGCATATATCAAAGTCAACCCACACGAACGAATACACATAGCAAACATGTCGACATTTTACAACACTATACAGCTAAGTGCACGTGCATGTCTGCCTATCTGACTTTCCTCTCTCTCACTCACACACACACACACTGCATATTTTTGTTTGACATGGGTTAATGTAGGCAAAACAATTAGTAACATTTTACAGTTGTTACAGTTGAAAATTTACTTCAAACTTCTATTTTCTACCGTTCCTCTGAACACATTACTAATTGCACAAAAGTATGCAACACAAAAATTGTGTTGCAACAAACGAGCAAAGTAATGTAGCATGCGAGTGTAGTTTTTAATTTTCTATGTATTTTCTGAAATAAAAACTAAATATTTGTAAATATTTTTTTTAAACCAACCTCGCTTTCATATTAAGCATAACATTAGCAAAGATATGTGTAGCGTACTACTGGTAGGCGGCATGCCAAAGCAGTAAGTGATGAAATGGAACGTTGTCATGTTGCTGTATATGTGAAAGGGAAGCGGAGGAGCAAAAGGTGCTTAACTTTCTATTTGAATAGGTGATGAGTGCCGAGTAAAAGTCAACTTTTGACATACTTTGTCTTTGCGAAACTGAAAAAATTACAACGACAAAATGAAAGGCACTCATACAAATGAGTTTTGCAAATATACACATACAAGAACATTTAGATACATTTAGAATATATATATATAAATACATATTAGTATGTTGTGCATTATTTTTGCATTTACTTAAAAAAAAAAAAAAAAGACAGAAAGAAAGATGCTTGTATAGAAAATACATTTGACGTGCAGCAAGAGGCAGAGCAGTTGTAGTGCGTAAATGCGGCAGTCAGGCATACGGAAGTGAAAAGAAAAAGTATGTAGGAAACGAGACATTTACGGGTTTATAAATTACCATAATTTAGAAAACACTTAGTGCACGTGAGAGTATGTTTTTTTTTGACTATATATATATGTATGTGTAAAATATAGTTTTGTGTGTAAATGTTTTTATGTATTTTTAAAATGAAAATGTCACATATAATTGTGGCAATATGTCGTCATATCCGATAGGTATATATTTTGTGCTTATAGTAGTATAAAATTGTTTTCTTTTAGAAGTGAAAACTTCTCAAAATATGTATATCGATACTTTTCGATACTTTTTTAAATATCGATATTAACTATGTATCGAATTTAATATTTTTCGCAAGTGAAAAACGTACTGGATACGGGACACCACATCGCTATGACATACATAATATCGATATTTGTCTTTTCAAGAACTTTTTTTTTATCGATATTAAAAAATTTAAATTAAAAAAGTATCGATACTAAAAAAAATCGATATTTCTTCAGACTCTTCTGACATCAACTTTACTGCAACATCGATATGACATGCAATTAAATCAATGACAAAATAATATCGGTATTAAAAAATATCCAGGCCCAGTTAAGATTCCCAAACCACAACACACTTCACACTCAGCAAAAACTAGATAATATTGTTAAAAACTTAAATTGCAACAAATAATTTTTTAATTTGATTTAAACTTACTACAATAAAATTTAAAAAAAAAATAATAACAATAATAATACAAGCGCCTGTCAGTTGGTAAGAGTTATTTTCCAGGTGCACAAACACAAACAATAAAATGCACTTAGAAATACACTTTGAAGAACTAAATGGATAGAAATGATGGAAGAAAAAGAAAAAAATAAACGCAATGCTATAATATGATATACAAGTACATATATCATAAAACAAACATCATACTAAGTACATGAAGTGCAATGGCACTATACTATATAGTATGTATGTATGTGTGTGCAACATGTGTAACTGTTGCACATGCAACTGCAAAATGTGCAAAAGTTCTAGCAAAAAAATTGTTGACGGCTCAAAGGACCTAAACACTTGAGGCAAAATGAACTTTGTTTGCTGTTGTTGTTGTTGTTGTAGTTCAGAGTAGTGTGTGACAAAGCGACAGATATGACATAAAAATGTACAACAAGGACACAAAGTATATGAATGCGCTTAGATACTACTCGTATATATATGTACGTACTACTTCAAAACAAGCTCATCAACAATAAGGACCACTGGAAATAACGCTAACAGAAATCAACGTCAAGGAAATAAGTGCAACAGCAAACCGTAGCAAACTGCAGGACACTTGCCATGCAGTTCATATCCTGTTGCTAGCTTTTGTCGCATTGATGCAATGAAGTGCAATTGTCGTTGTCATTTTCAATTGAATGTGATTCGATGGCATGGCATGATGACAAAGAGCATAAAGATGTAAAAAAAAAAAAAAAAAAAAAATAAAAATAAAAATAAATAAAAGGAAAAAAACTGCGGACAAAAAAAAAAAAAAAAAAACATAATAAATAGAAAATTTATATAAAAGAATGAAATGAAATGTTTGCGGTCGTAGCAAGCAGTACAGTACAGATTGACAGACGCTTGTTATAATCAGTAAAAAGGATCAGAAACAGTCAAGCAGTCGTCAGGCAGTCAGGCAGACATTTTATAAATAAAAAAAAAAAAAAAGACGCATTGAAGTAACACTTTAACTGCGGCACTTGTTGTCAACGCAACTACTTTGCTCTTTGTTTATATTATTTATTTTTTTTTTTATTAAATTTAAGCTTTAAGGAAACACTATTATAAGCCTTTCTGCTTATAAATTAAAAATTAGTCAGAACATGTTTACAAAAAAAAAAAAAAATATAAAAAATAAAAAATAGAAATGTCTGCAAAGTTTTCTCTCTTTTTTTTTATGTTTTTATTTATGTCCTTTTTCCAATTAACATCAAAATCATTCATGTGTAAATTATGCATGCTGGCGCGTTTGTCCAAATGCGAATATGTTATACCAACTGTGAACTAATTTGAAATGAAAATGCCTAAAGGAATTTTGATTAGTTTGTCTGGGCGTTAGAATTAATCTAAACAAAATAACATTGAGTTTGCAATTTCACCAAAAAAAAAAAAAAATGGTAACAGAAATGTCATTTCAAATAAATTTTAGAATGATTTTTGTTAGATACGTTTTGTGTTTGCAGCTAAGCCTAATTTTCAAAAGATTTTTATATCTTAGGCTGCATACAATAAAACTTAAACGAACAAATTTGCATCAAGATCGTACTTTAGTATTTCGAATATAATGGTCTTAGAGACCATTAAGATAAAGCCACCAAATTAAATTAAATTAAAAACTTATATTAGCGAGAGCCGTCAAGAAGTATCTTGCAACCAGCCCCATAAATGGAATAACTGCATAAAAATCTACCTTGTTTTTTTTATAAAATACTAGCAGTGTGTGCCTCTATGTTGTACTGGCGTTTCGGCTCTTTCCGTTTCGCATTTGCTGTTTTTTGTCCAATTGGAGCTCTTTTCGATGGCATTTTTGTACTTTTTTTATCAGAGTCGGAAAGTTTGCAACGCACCAAAGAAGGCGTCGGAGACCTCATAAAATATATATATATATTATTGATCAGCTCAACGGGACAAATCGATTCAAACATGTCTGTCTATCTGTCCGTCCGTACTGAAATGAGTTAGGGCTTACTTAAAAATATACTAAAAAAATACCACTTTTTTGATCGCACCCAAATATATTGGGGAAAGCTGCAATCAGCTGTTTTTTATTTTATTTTTTTTTTTGTTTATATTAAAAAAGTAAAACATTTTTGTATGGGAAAATTAAAAAATCGACTACTTAAATGAACCGAATGTGCCTAATGCATTGTTTTAGTAGAAATTTATTTTACTTCCATTGTTTACTTTCAAATATTAACGGTTTGGGGCTCATCGGTTGGACGGTTTCAACTTAAAGAGCGGACATAGAAACATTTTTACTATTTTAAATATACAGATTTTTACTTTATGTAAACACTTTTCGTCTCATGAATATAAAACCACTTTTATCGTCAACCACTAACTGAATATAATTTATGTTACCAAATGATCATAAATGAACTAATTAAAGTTTCGTACGGCAGGGCTTTTAAGCATCGGTTCTACTGTAGTTAACATTTTAACTGTGTTTTTATTTGGATTACATACAGAAAAGCACTAAAAATACCTGTTTTTTTTTTTTTTTTTTTTGGCTGGTATATAAAAATACAAAAAAGCAAAAAAATTGCACTGGTTGGATTGTTTCAAAGTCCATAGAGGACATAGATTATGCCTCACAAAAAAATTTGCCTATTCGGCTCGAATTCATAATTTTTTTTGATGACAATAATTTGATAGAAAATTAAATCCTGGTACTATCCTCAGTTTTGACCAAGACGATGGGAGCAACTGAACTGAAGATGCACGCATTTAAAAACAGAAAATATTTATTTTTATTTAGAGATATCTGTAAGGCTATATATATTGTTTAAGAGTTTCGTAATCAAACCATTATTTATTTTGTTTTTCACTGTAGCTAAAACTTAAATTAAAAAAAAAAAAAAAACTGGTCTTGATTTATTTTTTATTTTTTTTATATTTTTATTTATGCTTCATGTGTCTCGTTCCAGCTTTTTGTTGTCTATAGCAACTGAATGACATTTACACCACAGAAAATTCACTTATGAGACCGCGACATAAACCAAAGCCAATTATTATATATATGTACATGTATACTATATATAGTATATACGTAGTTAGTATAGTCATAATACAAACTCATAAACACAAAAAAAAAAATGAAAAAAATGTAAAAAAAAAAAAAACAATGAAAAAATAAAAGCGTTTTGCTTCTTTTTTTTTTTTTTAATATTATATATAACCGCAAACAATAAATGAAATCGTTTATGCTCATTGCTCCGCAGAGAGTCACCAAAAAAAAATTAAACAAAACGAAACGAAAAAAAACAATATAACGAAAGTAAACAAGGACAACACCAAAAAAACAGGACATACACAAGAAATAAAAATACAAAACAAGAAAGCATAAAAAAAATGGTTTTGTAAAAGAAGAAAATCATTTAATGTCAGCAATGATAGCTAAGGGAAACGTATGAAGCGGTTGTTGGGGCGTATGAAAACAATTTTAGCAGCTTATAAACAGTAAAAATAAATAAAAATGGCGGCAAAATAGCAGCAGCAGCACAGCTCATCACAATAAAGCCGACAAATAAAGCTGATGAAATTCACACATATGTATATGTATAGAAGTGTGATAAAGGACACTGTTAGAGCCTTGAAGATTTTATTAGATTTATTTTATTATTATTATTTTTTTTTTTGTTTTTAAATAAAAATTACAAAAATTTAGTTTTAAAGAAGAAAAGAAAATTTAAATTAAAAAGCAAAAAAATTTTTGACTTAAACCAAAACAAAAAAAAAAACAAAAACATTTGGCGATTTCTTGCACTTGACCAAAAATGAACAAAAAAGTTCCGCCAAAAAAAAAAACACAGCATAGCCTCGAAGTCATCAATGAATGCGTTTCAATGACTTTATTTCATTTTTTTTTTTTTTTTTGGAATCCATTTTATTTTCTTTTTCGCTGGCACATATCTAACTTCCTATTTCCGTTTCAATTTTGTGCTATTTGTGTTTTCATTTGATGCAGTAAGCAAATACAAATAAAGATCAACAACAACAACAACAAAAAAAAAAATTAAAGTGAAGCGAATTTTTTTTCTGTTGGCAAATTTAACAATCTTAGAGAAAAATTTTTTGTTTTCGAAATGCGTAATTGTTGCGTAAAAAATGAAAGAAAAACAGAAAAAAAAAAGAATTGAAATTCCACATAATGAAAACTCAAATAGCATTGAACAAAAAAAAAAAAAATGATGGAAAGAAAACCAAAAGAAATGTCCTGCATGAATGATTTTGTGCATTTGGTGCACAAAAATCGTATAGCATAGCACTACAGCAGGAAGTTAGCCTTCATAGCAACGCTGAAAAAAAAAAAAAAAAAAAAAAAACACATAACTAAGCGAACAGAATTGGCACAATGCAATGCTTCAATGTAGTTTTCCTTTTTATTTCATTTTTCTATTTTTCCTTTTTTTCGAAACTACACAAAAAAAAATATAAACCGCAACGGAAACATAGCTGCTGCTGCTTGGCATAGTTTTTGGACTTTTTAAAATTTTTGAAATTTTTTTTTATTTTAAAGCGCAGCCTTCCGTTGAGTTTGTTGCTGACTGAAAAGTTATCAAAACTTAGAAACTTTATTACAATTTTTGTTTTTTGTTTTTTTTCATTTCTTTGTGTTTGGCTTTAAAACATTAAAATATGCATTTCATCATTGTTGTAAATGATTCGCTTAAAGTTTGCTACAATGCAAAAAAAAACGAAAGAAATATTTTTCAAACAATCCGAGAGTGCTTTCTAAAAGTTTTTGAAAAGTGTTACTAATTTTCAGATTGATAGAAAGTTTAGTTTTGACAAATCAAAATTTAATTTATTAAAATGACAATCGGATGGCATTCTTAGGGAAAATGTTGATTGTGTGGATTTCGCCGTTAATCATTATATTCCATCTTTTAAGCCAGGAGTCAAGCGTATCCAGCTGCATCTGAAGTATATCAGTGGCAATTTGAGAAGAGATGTCGTTAGCTAAGAAGTCCGGATTGGTAGCGTATCATGTCAGCAGTCTAAAGAGTGTATAGGATGGGGCTAGAACCTTTCCCTGGGGTACTCCGACACTGACGTCTCTGATCGACGATATCTCATTATGTCATGCTGTCTGCCGTATGATTAAGTTTTGGCTATAAGAGTGATTTTTGAGTCAGAGTGTGATTAGCGACTTGAAAATCACAGTGACTGCAAACAGTGATAAAATCACTGTTCGAGAAATTGCAGCTCTTGCTTACTTCCTTTGCTATTGCCGGTTTTGTACGCCAATTTGGCCAAAAACATTTTGCATTTTGCTGTTTGTTTTACTTTTTGTATAAAAAATATCACAAAACACCACGTTTTCTATTCATATTTTTGTTGCAATAACTTTCACCATTCAATCGTTCAGTGAATTGCACGTTTTGACGATTCAAGTGACTGGCAAACACCCCATTGTACAGGCTCGGTGTTCAAGCGAATATGAACGATTCGCAAAGAGTGATATAAACGCCAATCACTGATAAATGAATAGTTTCACTGTTCGCAAAGAGTGATACACAAAATCGACGATAGCTGAACATGTTCACTGAGTAATAAGAAAATCACAAATCACAGAGAGACTTTGCGAAAGACTTTGCAGAGTAGTTTTGCGATTTTTAAATCACTGTGAAAAAATCACCGAAAGTGATTTTTTTGCCAAAACTAATATGTTTATCTCGGTGAGTACAGTAGATAGAGTCGCCATATTTAAAACGTAGACTTGCCTAGGAAGTCAACTTACTAACGGTTTTGGATTTGTGCATAAACACTTTTGAGTTTTTGTATAAAAATCCAAACTTAAGATAAATAAAGATTGAGTACAGAGTATCACGCAGTCGAGCATACTCGACTTCAGCGTTCTCTTTATTTGTATTGCTTTTGATTTAACGATTTGATCTAATGAAGTTGAATCAAAATTCAACTGAAAACAAAAATTTCCAATCAAGTGATTCGGAACCAGTTATTTTATAATCTTGGTATTTTTTAGATATCTGGTATTATTTCTGGCTTTTTTTTAGGGCGCAAAAGTTTTTTTTTTTTTTAATTTATTAATTTTCTGCGCAATTGTATAAATTTTTTTCGCTCTGTAATGGCCTCTTAAAGACTTTATGACAAACTGTTCTATAATTCAGACATACTGCAAAATATACTCTAAACAATTTCGAAAAAAATCAATTAGATTAATTGTAAAAATTTATTACTTTTAATTTATTTTTTTTTAAGATTTTTAATTTTTGCTTTCTATAAAATTTCCATTATGTCTGGCTCAACTTTCATTGTTTTTATATATACAGACAAACTGGTTTACTTTTCTTCGCTACAATTCGCAGTCACTCTTTTTGATTTTTATTTATTTATTTTTTTTATCCTTACCACTCAAACCAAAAACCATTTTTGAATAAATGCAGTAAAAAAACTTTTTTTTTCTATCAAAAACAACTTCGACTCAATTATGCAACGCTTTTTCATTTCAGTATAACAACAACAAAAACAACAAAATGAATGAAATCTATTGACAAGTAAAACTTTTGCAACAACATACAAAAAAAAAGGACAAAACAAAAACAAAAAAATTAAATAAAACATAAAAAAAAAGGACGCGATGTCGAAGCAGCAACGACTCATAAATATTCAAAGTTTTTGCCATTATTTATTTTTATTATTGCCAGGAATTGCGATCCAGGCCGCTTGTACAAGTATTTCTTGATATGATATCCTTTTATTTATTTAATCTTTTTTTATTTTAAAAACTTTGCTGTTTCTTTTGCCAATTTTGTTGCAGCACTATATTTCTTGCTGCTCCTTTTTTTTATTCCTTTTTTTAAATGTCCTTTTTATTTTATATTATATTGACTTTAATAACATTGACGCTGCAAGGCATAAAGTGAAATATTTTTGCTTTTACAATAAAAAAAAAAACTTTCTACAACAACAAATAATATTGGCAGAGATATTTTGTAGCAGAAAGAAATTGTCTAAAGTTTAAATCTTTAAAATGGTTGGCAATACATACCAACCAAATGCGTTGTCAACATAAAACAGCTTGACTTAACGTAAGCCGTTTGTGGTGCCAATAAGACTTAATTAAGCGACGACAACACATACCTGTACATAGACAGACAGACGGACAGCTAGACTGATAGACAGTTAGACAGTTAAAAGGTTAAAGCGTTTATAGCCTTGGCATATGCTACAGTTTGCCTGCGCACCCATAACTTAGTAAATTATAGACAGTGAGACAGACAGCGCAAGAATGCGCCCGAATTGACATACGAAATTGCAATGTTTGGCGTCGTTGTCCTGAATGTTGTTGTTGTTGTAATTGCTAAAAGTAATTTCATTACCTAAGCTTTCGACACTTTACGAATTCGCTGTAGTTAAAAGGACGACACGTTTATCTTTAAGCTACATTCTCCTCTTTCTTTCTTTCGCTTTTTTGGTTAATTCTATGTCCTATGTCGCCTTTACATAAATCTGCCATTTGCAACCTTTGCTTTGTTGCACACATCGCTGTGCATGTGTGCCTGTGTTTTTGTGCACATGTGCGCCGCCATTTTGTTTATGGTTACATTTGTCTCGACAAATTGTGTGTGTTTTTTTGTCCTGTAATTTTGATAACGTATCTATATGTCTGCCTTTCTATGTACTAAAAAAAAATACTCCAGCCAACCGCGCTTTAACATTTCGCATAAAAATGTCTGCGTTTTGTAACACTGTTTTTTTTTTTTATTTTATATTAATTAAAGAAAGACAACGAGAAAGCTTATAAAAAACATTAAGATACTTTCTTGATTTAGATTTTTTTTTGTAACTCACAGCAGCCATTTTACTTTGCTTCATTTAATTTTTTTTTCCACGAAAAAGTGTTGGTAAACGCCACAAAAAAAAAGAAGAACCATTGCCTAATTTGAATCTCAAATGAAGCAGCATAATCAAGTCTCTAGTTATGGCAAATGAAGCAAATTTTTTTTTCCTTAGCTTATAATAAGCTTAAATAGACACACTTCAATGGTATTTGCCTTAATTGAATTGATTGAGCAGTGAAATTTAATGTAGCGAAATTGCATGTAATTAAGGTGTCTGCCAGAAGGAATTGTGTAGTACAGTAAAAGTTATACAGGTATAAAGTTAAGCAACAAACTATTTTTTTTTATTAAATAGAAATTTATTTAAAGAATTTAAAGGCCGCAATGAAGTTTTTTAACTCTAGCTGAAGCTAAATTTTACTTTTTCAATTCTTTCTCGCTCTCACTCTAACACTTTTCTAAAACTTTTATAAAATGGTTTTACTTAAGTATATCCCATCTTAAGACTACATTGCCATCATCAACTTTTCAGCATGTCTGTCTGTCTGTCAGTTTATCAATATCATACGTATGTATGTGTTTCAGTGTGTCATGTAAGTGAGTTTGTAATCACTTCTAAGTCCATGTAATGCCAACTGATGATATCAATTCAATTTTATGTAAAAGTTTTGTGCGAAATATATATTTTGTGTGAAGCAAACGTTTTATTGCTTTTACTGATGAAATAAAAAATAAAAATGAAATGAAGACAAACATTTTTTAAATATAAACTTTAAAAAAAAGTTTCAAAAAAATTTAACATATTTGAACGCTCAAGAAAATTAATATTATTAATAAGATCTGATCTGGGTATACAAAAATTCATTCAAAAAAAATTTAAAAAATATAGAAAATTGACAATGTTAGAATGTATGTAACGAATTATATGCAAATGGTTACTTGCATTAAAAACAAATACAAAAAAGTTTAAAAAATAAAGACGAAACTTATTTCTTGGAAAAATGATAAACAATATTTTTGATAAAAATAAATCAAAATTTTATTGAAATGTAAGTTGTAACGAATTATATGCAAGTGGTTACTTGCATTAAAAACTACAAAAGCTCAAAAATAAAGCTAGAAAATTGATAAATTTGATAAAAATAAATCAAATTTTATGAAATGTAAGCTGTAACGAATTATATGCAAGTGGTTACTTGCATTAAAAACTACAAAAAAAAATAGCTAGAAAAATGATAAATTTCATAAAAATAAAGCAAATTTAATTAAATTTAAATTGTAACGAATTTTGTGCAAGTGATTACTTGCATGTAAAACTGCAAAAAAGTTTATGTTAAGCTAAAGAAAATAACAAATTGCATTTAAATGAAACCAAATTACTAAGAAATGCTATAAAATACAGTTTGTAACGAATTATATGAAACGGTTACTTTAAGTTTTAAATAGAAAAAATATATATATGCACACATGGTACAATGTAGTGCACAATAAATTTTTGGTTTAAACTAAAAATACAACTGGTAACTTGAGCAGGTACTGGAAATGTTTACACTTGTTTGTTATAAAATGAGTTATGTATGTATGTATGTATTTGTATATATTGTAAAGGACTTAAAGACAGCAACAACAAATTTAATTTTCTTTTAAATAATTCAAATAGTATCAGCTAATTTTCGCATATATTACAAAAGCTATAGAAAATAAAAAGATTGTAAATGGTGCGTAAAGTTGCAATAAATTTGGAAACCAAAAAAATAAAAATAAAAAGAAATGCTTAACAAATAAATTTGCATTAGCATGCAATATTCGATTGAAATGGGTAATACATGTGCACTGCCATTGCGAACTCCCAAAGCAATGCTTCCACGCCTCTTATTTTATTTAAACATTTTTTTTTTTCGTTAGCAATAATTCTTTTTAACTCTCAAGATGCTTAAAATATTTTATGTGCGTGAGCTGTTAAAAAAAAAAAAAAAAAAATCGACGAACAAAGCAGCCACAAAATATTTTTGGCTCAGTGCGCTATGTCTGTAAGACGCCCACTGCCGAAATGTGGGCGTGACGCGCATGCACTTAACTTGAATAATGCGCGTAAATATATTTTTTTAAAAAAAAATAATAATAATAAAAAAAGGAAGCCAGCGCGTGCAAGGACAACTGAAAAGAAATATATAAACTATAATAAAAAAAGCGAATGAAAATGCATTTCAATGCGTTTTTCTTTGCTGCATAGCGGAGATAAATGAGTTTGAAGTGGTATACTCGTACTCGTAGTATCAAAGTCTGATAAAATGCAACGAATGAAAAGTACTTTAGAGCTAAAAGCAGCTACTTAAAATTTATTGCAATGCAAAAAGCTAGTCAGCTTACTTATAGCTTGACAAATTAAATTTATTTATGCTTAAGAAATTTTTCAAAAAAAATTAATTTTGATTTAAAATTTATTTTAGCGCATAAAATTATGCAACGAATTATTTTAGATAAAATTTATTTATTGGAAAAAAAAAAAAAATATTTATTTATATCACTTTCTGCTGCCACTTAAGCAGCTTTCAGCTTAATCCAGTAAGTTACAAAATCAATAAATGAAATTTAATGCATATAAATAAAGAGGCTATATACAAAAAGCATTGAAATATATTAAAGGATATATGGTATGTACATTTATGGCACCAAAAGCTATCATAAAAATTGTTGCGAAAAAAAAACTGCCAACTTGACGAAATTAAAAAGCAAGCAATGAGATATAAAATTCACAGGCGCACCTACTTTGTTGAAACAAAGAGCACTGAAATCAAAATGACACACTAAGGACATAATACATACAGCACACACACATACATGCGTAAATACATATATATAAAGGTATATATAGTACGTGCATTTACTTTTGTAAGTCACTTTATGCGTATATAAAACTGCCAAGGCTGACAAGAACGTCGACAGTGACAACTTCGACAACTTTCATATAAAAAAAAAAAATCAGCGCACAATACAAGCAAAATGACAATTTTTATTTAAATACATATAAGGACTCGCACAAGGATACACATTGTGAAAATCTGCTTATATAAATAAAACAATTGACAGTTGAATTTTCTTTTATTTTCTGAAAAGTTCTTCGTTTTTTTGCTTTCAGAGGTTATTACAAAGCAAGCTAGTTAGATTGTTGCTGATTGAATAAAGGATAACTAGTTATATAGCAACGTGGTGTGTATCGATAGATTTTTATGCGTGCTCATATGTATATGTGTGGCTTTGCTTATTGCAAAATATATAGTATATATGTGTATGTGTGTGTTGTCCTTGCGCAACTCAAATAAGACAAAAGCGAGCGTTCTATTTTTTTTTTTTATTGAAGAACCATTTGTGCGTTTGCAAGCAAATCGAGTTTGTCGCCAATATTCAATTTTCGAAATTGAAGAAAAGCAATAAAAACAAAAGTAAGTTGAATCAGCAATAGATATATAAAGAAGATGTCTAGTAGTAAAAAAAAAAACCTTGTGAAAAGTAGCTAAACTGCTGTAAAATAAAAATTTATACATATTACACACATACTAGAATGCATTAGAATGAGCGCAACTAATATGCATAAAAAGTATCTCAAAGATACAAGCATAGCAATAAAAATAGATACATTTTCTGAAAAAGTTTTTATATTCATAAATTTTATATATAAATGTACGCTTAAATTAAGGAGTCAAATATAGCTTTGGATTTAGAATAAAATCAATATGAAACAAGAAAAAAATTTGTTGGTCCTACCCATATTGGGATATTTTATTGGGACTATAATAGACATAATTTGAACTAAATTTAGACTTCCTAGAATGAGAAACAATGTCGTTTTTTATGCAAAAACCCAAAATTTTGGTGTAGATTTCTATGGGGGGTACCCCTTAAAATGGGTCTAGGGAAAAATCGTTTGTAAGTGCACACTTGACGGTCTTAGAAGAGTCAAAGTTTCAACTATGAGGCCCTATCCTTAGTCTCCGAGATAATCTCTCTCATACGGCAGACAGCAGGACAGACGGATGGATGGACAGACAGACATAGTTCGACTCCCCCTACTAATGCTGATCAAGAGTATATATATATCTTTATAGGGTCTATCTGGTCTCCTTCCGCCTGTTACATACATTCGCACAAACTTAATATACACCCCTTTAGCCTTTGGGTACAGGGTACAATAAAATATTAATTTTATTGAAATAAATTCTTAGTACTTCTAAGTCCAAAAAATGAGGAGAAATAACATTTATTTTGAGCTTTCAACAAAAATAAATTTAATCGATACAGCTGACAATGTCGATTTTGAGAATGGCATTCAGCTGCTTCTATACAGTGGCTTGAATCTGCTCTATTGCATCGAAATTGGTGACCCCGATGCGTTCTTTTGAGCTTGTTGAACAGCCAGAAGTCGCACGGCTTCCGTTCAGGTCAATACAATGGCTGTGGAACGATATGCGTTGATTTTTTGGCGAGAAACACAAAAAAGTTTATTACTTCTGGAACCAGTTGGAATTTGACGCGTTTGAGGTTCAAAATATTCTTCAACATTGTATTGACTGATCCTTTCGCTATGCGAATATCACCTGCAAGGTATTTAATCGTTAATCGACCGTTTTCCAGCACCGAAATCTTTAATTTTTTATACTTGAGCTTCGTCGGTTAAGGTTGATTGGTCGCCCAGGATGCTCTTCGTACTCACTAAACCTATAAAAACTTTTTTTCGACATAGCCTCATCTCCAGAAGCTTTCTGGAACATTCTCAGCGATTTGCAGCAGAAAATTGATTGAAATTTAATGCAAATTCATTTGCTTAACAAGTTTCGACTCATCAATAAACAAGATTTTCACTTAAAGGAGCGCACAAAGCAAAGCGTATCTCAAACTTTAATAAACATTTTGATGTGAAAATTGGCAGCGCTGTCAAAAACAGTACTACCAACCTAAATTAGAAATTAATTCGCCAACTTCAATGACATGTGCAGTTGAAATTTAAATTTAAATTTAAATTTTTTTTTTTTTTGGATACTGCATATCATAGAAGCAAATAAACTGTTGTTAGAAAGATATGTGAATTACACTGCTGCAGTTCAACTTGAAATATATTTATATAAGCCAGAGCCACCTAACTCAATGGCACTTTCTCTACAGTTCAAGTGTGTATTCAACTCGTTAGTTAGTTGTATTCCAAAAAAAAAAAAACAACACCTCAAAAATAAACTTAAAGCCAAAATCTAAAATAAATTTCACAAAATAGCAACCACAAAACATAATGCATATTTGTGTAAAATTTTCAAAGCTTACGAAACGTTCGTTGACTGTCATTAAGTTCATTGACATCACACAACGCTGCTGCTATGCTGACATGCTGACCCCAGTTGGCAGCGCTATGCAACACTCAAACAAGACACTCACTGAATTGTGGCATATACATATAAATACTATATACCATACTATATACTCGTATATATGTGTATGCATGTTTGCTTTATTTTTTGGCAAAACTCCATTCATAATTTTAAACAAACAAGTTAAAAGGAGTTTGAGGTTATGTCACATATACTATTACATGAAACGTTGTACATGTGACAACTAAATACAAAACGGGAGCAAAATGTCACATACAGACACAGGATACAGTCAAAATCAATGAACAAAACAAGATGCAGCAGCCATAAGACTTTTTATATTCTTTTTACTGACTGCAATGCTTCATGTGTTTGCTGCTGACAAGATGCAATTCTTGTTGCTGTTTGTTACTTGCAGCTGATGCTGTCGTCAACATGTCTTACTGCTGCCATCAACCATGCCGTTTTCTGCCATTCTGCTACTAATTCTTTAGAAATCAAGTTGTAGTTTCATTGATTTTTCCACTTGGTTACCACTTGGCTGCCACTTTTTGTAACTGTTACAGTTAGAGCAGTCGTGAATTGTTTAGTTTGTGCTCCTTGCTGCTTCTTGCTTTTTGGAAAATTGCTAGTTTGATTGCATAAAATGTGCACTCCACTTTCACACTTAGTGTCTTGCAAAGTGTATTGCTCTGCTTTAACACTATGCTACTAAGTAGCTCCATATACTATATCTGTCAGTTACAATGTCGTTGGCGCTGAAATTTATGTTGATAGGTTATCAACGTCTCAGATACAATACATTACGCAATGACCTAGTGTATATGCATAAGTTTTAAAGTTTAAATTTGAATTTATTAAAAAAAACACTGAATTTTTTTATCAATATTAATCTCTTAAATTAAAAACGCAATCAATACATAAAAAATAGTAAAAGCGTTTCTATGTCCGCTATGCACTTTGAAACAATGCCACCGATGTGACCCAAAACAGTTTCATTTGAAAGACAATAATACAAGATTGATTTAAGACCACTAAATCAAATGCATAGGGCACATTCGATCCATTCTCGATTTTCACTTTTTATCTTACAATTTTTGTTCTTTTTTTGTATATTTTTATACTAGCCTCAACATATTTACTCGCTGTAAAAAAAAAAAATACAAAAAGTATTACTATTAAGCTTTTCTCTTACTAACCCCAAAATATTTTGGTCTCGCTGCAAAATTAAATGGTATTTATTAGTTTATGTTTTCATACTAGCGCCCAACATACTTTGGCAAAAAGTACAAAAACTCAATCAAAAAGAAGAAGAAGTATGCGAAACGAAAAAAAAGAGCTGACTACAAACAACAAAAGAACGTTAAGCACACGCCGGGTATCCGTTATTAAAACTAATAAAAGACATCAAAGAGTAACTGATTACAATTGATTAAAATCAAACACAATTTTATTTAAAATTTATTTTTTCGGATCAAATAAACACTTTCATACTTTAAAAATTGCAGATTATACATGTTAACAAGTATTTGCATAAAACTGTAGCATACAAACAGTCAAACAGAGATGTGCAGCATTGAGGGTCATTACTAGCAATTCGTAGGCCATTCAAGGAAATATATTTACTGCAGCAACAGCAGCCAAACATAGTCAAGGGTAAATATGTAGTCTGTAAAACTTTTTGATTTAAAGTATGTAAACCTCAAACAAACAAGTTCAATAAGTGTAATTAAAAATCAAAATGAATGAAAGAAAAAAAAAAAAAAAAAAAATATTTTTTACCACATATAAAAAGCGCGCACAAAACATGAAAGAAATTCAACTGACATGTGCTTCATAGCGTGCTAGAGTTGCCACCACATTTCAGCTAACATAACAACAACAAAAACATTGCCGACGTCAATAGGTATTTTAAAAGTGCAGCACACTTTTTATGCAGTGGTAAATGCGGTTTTTCCTTTTTTATTTTATTTCAACATGAAATGGAGCTTGTGGCGCACACAAGCTTTCAGCTGATGAACTTACCCATATTACTCTTATAATAAGTTTGTTTTGAAAAGTTCAAAGCTATTAGCTTGAAAGGTAACTTTAAATTCATATAGATATGAACGATTTATACAATACTATACGGGTATATACTAGA
This sequence comes from Leucophenga varia, assembly GCA_018903435.1. Lineage (NCBI taxonomy): Eukaryota > Metazoa > Arthropoda > Insecta > Diptera > Drosophilidae > Leucophenga > Leucophenga varia. The sequence goes on along the minus strand of JAEIFJ010000352.1, from coordinate 1,018,733 downwards.
GTATGTTGCTTGAATATGTTTTATGACAGCAAACGTTGATTGGTATAGCTTTCATTTTAGTTTGTCTGTAATTGAAGTTTACTGCCTGCTTTTAGGCTTAATAGTAGCAGTAGTAATGGTAGTAATAAACCTCAGACAACTAGATTTAAGAGCCTCTATTCATTGTCTGTCACTCAGCAGCAGCAGTCAGTTGTCTGATTGAACTTGATGGACATTGGTTAATGTGGCTTAATTGTGAATGATGTGTTTTTTTGTACAGCACAAGTTAGATTTTTAAGTGCTCTGACAGAAATTTGTTTTGGCTGTATTTTTGTGGAATACATTTACATATAGCGAAATTGTAAATGATTTTTAAAAAAAATTTTAAAGTGATTTTTTTAATTATTAAAAGCTTTTAATAAGTTTTTTAATGGAATGGAACTTTTTTTTGATTTTATAAAAAAATATACAATACTATTAAGCGCTGATATAGTATTTTTTTACCTTACTTCTTGTACTTCAATCTCTTTCTTTGACTTTTTCTCTCTCTTTCTCTTTCGTTGAGAACAATCAGTCTCATATCAAGAACAATCATTCTCATATCAAGTTCAATCGTTCTCATATCAAGAACATTCGTTTTCAAATCTCTCTTTCTCTCTCTTTTTCTCTATCTTTCTCTTTGTCTTTTTCTTTCTATTTTCTACCTCTCTCTTTCTCCTCTCTCTTTTTCTATCTTTCTCATTCTTTTACTTATTTTCTTTCTCTCATTCTCTCTTTCTCTTTATCTCTCTTTCTTTCTCTGTCTCTCCCTCATTCTCGCTATCTCTTTCTGTCGCTCGATCTTTCTCTTTCGCTCTTTATCTTTCTTGTTCTCTTTCTTTCTCTTTCTCTCTCTCTTTATTTCACTCTCTCTCTTTTATTTCACTCTCTCTCTCTTTATTTCACTCTCTCTCTTTATTTCTCTCTTTCTCTCTCTCTCTTATTCTTTTTGTGTCTCTCCCTTCTCTTTCTCTTTATCTCTCTCTCTCTCCCTCTCTCTCTCTCTCTCTCTTTTCTTCTCTCTCTCTCACCCTCTCTATCTCTGCTGAAAATATCTTGTACGCTGAGAGAACAGAAGAAAATAAGTTAAAAATTCAAGTTAAAACGAATATTTTAAAAAAACGTTCACTCCAAAAAAAATAATATGCATGTTTTCAAATGCACGAGTACATCGAATCGTTTTAAAACTAATAGCGAACGTTTTAAAAAATAGAACACATTTTTGATCTTATATTTTTTTCCAATTTCAATTTACTTTTGTATTTGAAAACGCGCGTTTTCGTTTTTCCATGGAGTAAACCGTTTTTTAGAATATTCGTGCTATTTAGATTTTTTTTTGAGACATCAGCCATAGTTTAATAAAAAAATTCAATTTTAAAAGTTACTTTGAAACAAATATTTTTATATAGAAATAGTGCCTATTTTTTATTGATTTAAAATATGCTGTGCTACTGACAAACTACTTTTGAAGACAATAGAACATAAAAATCAATATTCTAACTGAACTAACTTAACCTATCTTTCAATATTTTTTACACAAATAGCCATCCTCTCACTTGTGATTGTTGTTGTTGTTGTAATCTTATACAGTCATTTCCCTGTCAATTTCCATTTGAACGGATATTTGTCGAACAAACTCAATTGATTTTTAGCATCAAGCAGCTCAAGCGCGGCATATATACACTGAAAAAAAATTATTATAGACAAACCAACAAACCGGTAGTCAGACAATTTTTACTTTAACAGTCAAGGCTTATAAGCCACAACAACTTAGCAATTTCCTAGTAGTATTTTAGTGTAAGAGATGGGTTTATGTGAGTGCAACACTACTGGCCTATTTTTATTTTTTAACTTTTTTCACAACTCACACACTCTCTCACTCACTCACACTTACTTCGGAAGCACATCTTTTACAATAAATATACATTTCACTATATATCATCATGACTGGCAATGCACCGAACTTCCGTTGTAGCATCTTCGACTACACACAGGAAATCATTGCACCAAAGGATATCCATATACAAGCGTCAGCTCATGTACTTTTTCATGGTTGTTGCATTCAAGATGCAGATGCTTCCTTTACTTACTTGCTTACTTGCTTGCTTTATTTTATTCTTTGCCAATACTGACGACTGACTACAAACTTCCCTTTTGCATCATCGTTCAACGTTCTAAGTTGCAAAATGTAATACATTTGATTGCACTTGTGTTCAAGTCCTGTGCGCCAAAGTGGCTCAAGGAAATTTCTGCAAAAAGGATGCTTACAACAATTTTTCAAAAATTTTCATGTTCAGTATTGAAACGAAACGAAACGAGTGAAACGAGTTAAGAGTCTGAGTGAACTTCAAACCATTTTCAAGTTTTATTTTGTCTGTGTGTGTGTGTGTGTGTGTGGCATGTTGCAGCTGCCCTGTTGCCTAATAAAAAAAAAAAAAAGGAAAAACTCTCTTTGTATCCTTTGAAGTGTTTGTTGAGTGAAAATGCATGTTGAAAACTACAAATTGATAGATCCGCCAACAATGTACGAGCACAACTGAGTATCTGCCAAAAAGTTTTGCACACACATTTTCCGTAACAGGTAATTGAAATAATATAAAAAATTTTATTTTAGTATTTTTGAGTGCATTCTTTTTTTTTCGTACACGTATAAAAAAAAAAAAACGTGTCCACTTGAGTTGCTTCTAAAATATAAATATGTGTATTGAGTTTTAGTAAAATAGACATGGAGTGTGTTTATAAAAGAAAGATATTTACTAAAATGAATACGCGAGTTTCTAGTAATTAGGACAATTGAGAAATTCTCTAAAAATTAGGTATGATTAACTACGAAAGTATGTCGTTCAGAGTTTCATTCTTATAAATTACACGGAGCAAAAAAAAAAAAACAAGCAATACATACGTTATCAAAAATTATCTGAGAAAGCTATTGAAATTATTCTCGATTTGAGAAAAAAAAATATGGTTGCATCAAGAACGAAATGTACTTATATCAAGCACGAATTGTACTTTTGTCAAGAATTATATGTCAATCGAAGAAATAAATAAAACATGAAGTGTTGCAATACACCCACTTAAAGGTTATCGATTTTTTAATATACTATAAAGAAAATCGTTAAACAATCGTTATCATTAACAGTCGTTCTATATCAAAACAATTTTTCTCATATAAAGCACAATAGCTTCTACATAAAGAAAAATCGTTCTCATATCAAGACCAATCATTCTCAAATCAAGAACAATCGTTCTCATATCAAGAATAATCGTTCTCGTATCAAAAACAATTATTCTCATATTATTAATCTTTCGATTATTTTAAAGTCATAAAGTTATGCTCGTTCTCATATCAAAACAAAACAGCAATCGTTCTAACATCAAGAACAATCGTTCTCAAATCAAGAACAATCGTTCTTATATCAAGAATAATCGTCCTTATATCAAGAACAATTAATCTCACATCAAGAACAATCGTTCTCATATCAAGAACAGTCGTTCTCATATCAAGAACAATCGTTCTCATATCAAGAACAGACGTTCTTAATAACAAGAACAATCGTTCTCATTTCAAGAACAGTCGTTCTCATACCAAAAACAAACGTTCTCAAACCAAGAACAATCGTTCTCAAATTAAGAACTTTTGTTCTCAAATCAAAAACTTTGGTTCTCAAATCAAGAACTTTAGTTCTCAAATCAAGAACTTTTGTTCTCTTATCAAAAACCATTTGTACCTAATAAACGGGAGAAAAAAAAACCAAAATAATGAGAGAACGAAGATCACGTTTTTTGAAGTTAAAGTTTCTTCTAAGGTTCTTCTTTATTTTTATCAAGTAAATCGGTGCACAGTTCTGCAAATAATTTTCTCAAACTGTTCATTACTATTTTAGTCTAATTCTTTATTTAAGCTTAATAGCTATACAAGCAGTTACTGACAACACAAACTATGCATGATATTCAATTATACATAGTAAATCAATTACACAAACAACAAGTAAATATAAATGATTGATATTGCAGCAAAAGGGTCAACTGATAAATCAGCAAATGTAAACTTTAGATGTATAAGTATGCGACAAATGAACGTGAAAAGTTGCTGCTGGCAAATAGTTTATTAAAACTTCAAAATGCATTCAAATATTTGCAAACTAATCAATTATTGATCGAATGAGAAAACTATATATATAAAATGAAAGTGTATGCAAACAGTAGCTTAAATGATAAATACATATGTACATAGCGACTCTATGTACAAACATGTATGTACATTAAAATCAATCAATTGCAATACACAGCATGATGAACAAGTAAAGAACATGCATAACACAGATGCGTGTCAACTGAACTAAACTAAACTATACGTGCTCGTAGTATAAAAGAAGTTAAAATCCAAAAGGGATTTGAACTGTTGTCGATGATATTGATAATTTGTAAAGACTAACTTCAAGATACATGCATGTACTATATCTGTATCGTACACCCACAAACTATGCTTTATTATGCTCATACTAAACTCTGACGCAGCACTTTTCCAAATGAAGTTTTATAACTTCTTACGATTTTTTCCATTTATAGAATCGTTACTGTTAAGCTCTGCTACGACAAAATCGTAGGGAAAAACTATCTACTAGAATGAAATTAAATGCATTTTGTAAAAAAGAAGAAGAGTCAAGAAGTTTAAATGCTATGTTGAATCTTTGAGTTTTTACATTGACTGACTGCATGGTATGCAGAAAGAGAAAGAGAGAGAGAGAAAAGGACTTTATTTTGTTTGTACTCTGTACCGAGTATAAAAGGGTTTTTTAAGTTTATGGAAATGTATGTAACATGCAGAGGAGTAAGTTAATCAAGCAGCAGAAATATCTACTTTAATAAGTTTTAATTATATAAATTCACCATAAAATGCACACTCAACTAAATTTGCTAGCAAATTAGAAAGAGACAATGGCGGAATATTTTAACTGGTATAAGTGCATCATGACCAAAACTATTGTATATTAAAGGTTCCTTAAAACTAGTTAAAGTGTATCTCGTTGGCGAGTATACACAACTGCAGCATTCCTTTCTTTTTTTTTTTCACTCCTAGATACTCATACAATTTATCTCTACGCTTGTACGGTCTTATGTCTATTTGTCTTGTTTGTTCGCCTTGAAATAAACTAAATAACATTATGTAAAATTTTTTTTATATCAAAGTACTCGTTAGATACTCAAAGAAAAATTTTTCTTTGGTAAATATTTGAGTTTTATACACTTGAAAAACATTGAAAAACATGAAATAGTTTTGTATTTAGATTTTTTTCTTTAAGTTTAAAAAACTTTTATTACTAAGAAGTGAGAGTATCTGAACATAAGTGTGGCCTTGGTAGTAGTACTTACTGTTTATAAGAAAAAACTTGTAGCATATTGCAGCACTTACCTGAAAAGACAAAGAGAAAGAAATAAAATTTTTAAAAATTTCAAAAATTTGTTTAAAAAAAATTACATAAATTTAAAATAATTTTTACTATTTTGAAATAATCGATTAATCGATATATTGAATATTTGTGTAATTCTCGACTATAAGACTTTATGATTTATTAGAGTATCAAAAACTAAAAGCTTAGACAAAAAACTGGCTTTGCAAATGCAATTTCTTTTAGAAAAAACAACACATCAATATGATTTAAATCTATCGAAAATGGTACACCACTAATTTTAAAAAAAATATATCGATTTTATATCGATACTGCTTCAAACCGAAAACGCGACAAGACAAGACGTGTATAACTAATTTTTTAAGGTGTACCTATTTGAAAAGTTTTCAAAAAACAATTTATAATTGACAAAAAAAAAAAAAAAAGAACAACAACAAAAAATTAATAATAGCAAGTACAACAACAGCAATTAGCAAAATTTGTGTAATTAAATGACATACACATAAATGCATGCAAGAAAATGCGACAATAAACACACACACACACACACACCGATATATACTTGCAGTAACATGCATGAGAATACTTTCGACTACTATTACGTCTGCGACTGACTTGTCCAATTACTACAACAACTGGCATTCAAATGGCATGCCACAGGCAACCACGAAACACACAGCAACCAACTGAACTGAACTGAGCAAAGGACATCAGAGGAACATATCATTGCAGTAAGAGAGAGAGAGAGACAACGCGGACAGCGGAAGCGAAGCAGCCATGCAGACACTGCATCGTCGTCGTCATCGTCGTCGTTGTCGTTGTATTAGTTGTAGTATTGTAGTAGTCTGTTACGTTGCCATTTTGCTACTGGCTGAAACGGAAGTGGCAACTAGAAAACTTTTTTCATATCCTGTGAAAATTATTATTCGCTTGCCCCGAAAATTTTCGCACAAAATAGTTTTCGCTTTGAGCGTTCATGCATATATGTATACGTGATGAGTGTGTGTGTCTGTATATTTTATATAGTGTATCTCTTGTGTTGAGTTCATAGTCGCTAGCGGAAACCAACAATGGTGGCGCTCATTGTCGCCGGCTGCTAAAGCGGAAGTCAGTCTCCGCATGCCATGCAGGACATAAGCACTATGCTGTATATGTGTCATTAGTTGGATATATATAGTATGTATGTGTGCATGTGTTTGTATATTTTATAAAACTTTTGTCAAATTGTTTTGCGACAGCTTGGGCGCCATTTTATATTATTAAACGGGAGAAAATGCATAAAAATGAGAATAATATAGAAAAAATTAAAATGAAACTACTAAAAACATTTGTAAAAATATTTTTGTTAATTGTGGTGTAAAGTTTTTTTTTTTTTTGTTTCTATTTTTAATTTCTTTTTTTTAACTTTTTGAATTTTTTTAAATTCATTTTTGAATTAAAATATGCAAATGAATGCCTTTAATTTAAGTTATTGTTTTATTACTTCTAAAAACAATTTTAAGCTTTTCAAAGAGCTTAAGTTTTTTTTTTATTTCAAGTGGAAGAGCTGTCATCAATTCAAATTGACTAAGATAACAACGACAACAACAATGCAGCCAAAAAGTATGCAATAAAAATTTTGAAAAACCATAATTAAAGTCACACACGCGTATTAACAAGTGATTTCCTGTCAATCTCATCAGTAGATCAAGCAATAACGAACACAATGTAAGTAACGCCTTTCAAATATACTCTGATTATAATTCTTTTCAGAACAACACGTGTCTCTATTCCTTTAATCAGTTTCAAATAAACGAGGGATGATCAAGAAGTAGAAAGTGCGCTCAGACAATTAAAAAATTGTCAACGTCAAGGGACAGACAAGCAAATACATAACAGCGTAAAATTAGCTTTATTAGCGTATTTTACGACATTTATTTTTATACGGAAAAAATACAGAAAGGACAATAAAGCAAGGGTTGCTTTTTATACACTTTGCATGGAATTGAATCATGTGTTGAGTTGGGTTGTGCTGGGCTGGGCAGAGCAGCACAGAGGAAGCACACGTGTTGCTCATGTTATGCACGAGTTGTGCATAATTTGCTTGTTGGTCCCAGAGACTAAATACAGCAAAGGAGTATATTAGTGCAGCGTATAGGTTAGGTTCGGTTAGGTTAGTCTAAGCTATGGCTTACTGCTGTTGCAATGTTCTTGCAACTAAAGAGATATTTCACTTCTACTCTATCTCTCTAGTACTATGTGTCCTATGTGTGCAAAATTCCGGATTAGTTGCATCACTTGGCATGCAACAACGGTGTATGGTGTGTTGAGGTTTGAGTGTCTGTGAGAAAGAAGCTTACGGTTTATGGTATATGGTATACATACGAGTATATCGAATTACGTTGGCTAGCCATGTCAACGACTATGGCGACATATTAAGCATAAAATTTGGTACTCTGTCACCGCATACACAACAAAGGGAATTTCGTGTTAAAGACCATGGGTGCTATTTAATATTTGGGCTTTAGCGTTAAGCTTACTCATGTGTTACAATGCCAAAAAAATATACTCGTACTGTCGAGGTTTCGCGTTGCGGTAACAATTTGATTTATGCATGATGGCAATGGATTTTGTCTACATGAAAATTAGTTGAAAAGATAGATAAAAAAAAGAATGAAAATGTTATAAATTTAAAAAAAAAAAAATAAAAAAATTGAGCAGTGTTTCTTAGTTCAGATTAATTAATTGCGATAATATTGAATTTTGATGTAATTTTCCAACTAAAACATAATCGATTAATTGAAGAAATCCTTTCAAGTATTAGTGTACAAAATGATCGATAATTTAAAATTAACAAAATTTATCGATTTTGAAACGATTAATCGATTTTGAAAAATAAGTTATTACAAAATAATCGATTAATCGAAAAAAAATACAATTTTTAGGGAAATCGATATAAATCGATATTTTAGCGAATCGATTAAAATATTTGATTTTAAATAATTCCTCAGGGCTAGTTGGAAGAGAGCAAATTAATGTAGTACATATACTTATATATTTTTTTTTGCAAAAATAATCGTTTATTTGAAAGAAAAAAATGGATAGAGAATATAAGTAAAAAATTTATATATAATAAAAAAAAACAAGATGTTAAAAATTAAAAAAAAAAAAAACAACTTGAATGAGCAGTGTTTCTTAATTCAGATAACTCAGAGCTGTTGATAAAATAACCTTGGATTTCGATATAGTTTTCTAAATAAAAGATAATCGATTAATTGAAGTAGTCGTTAAAATTTGTAATATGCGATTAATCGAAACATTTGAAAAAATCGTTTTTAATAAAAAATCATTTAATAAAAAAAAGTTAAATCGATCGATCAAAAAGATGAGTGTTTTTCACTTTTAAATTATTACAAATTAATCGATTAATCGACAAAAACTCATTTTTAGGGAATCGATATAAATCGGTGTTTTAACGAATCGATTAAAATCAGTTGTTTTTAAATAATTGCACAGAGCTAGTTACAAAAAAAGCAATAAAGAATTGACGTAGTATTTATTATTATTATTTTTTTTTTTTTTTGTTCAAAAATAATCGTTTATTTGCAAAAAATCGATAAAGACTTTTAGTAAAAAAATTATATATAAAAAATTTGTTATAAAAATTAATTTTGTGAAATTAATAAAATTTTATACCATATAAAAAAAACATAAGTACGCGAATAACCAATAAATTAGTTAATATTATTTTTTCTCTTGCTACAAATAGTACACAACATGGCTATATATATTTTATTATTGATTTAATATCTCAATATTTCACATCAATATGCATACATACTACATATATACATATATACTATAGCCATTTGCTTCGTTTGTTGCCTAGTTGTTTTGGTTTCACATGCAATTTGCAATCAGAAATTGATTAGAAGCGGAATTGAGGTTGTTTCGCAAACGCATAAATGGACCAGAACCAATGCCAGCCAGCAGCTCATACTACCAAAGTCATGCTTTTCAACTACTATTTTTCAGTTGCTTTGCTATTTGCTTGCACGCAGGTTTTTTATCTCAATGCATATGTACCACTAGTATATGCCACGAGATAGTCAGCCAGCTAGCCAACCAAACAATCAAGCAGTTATCCATGCAACAGCATATCCTGCCAAATACATAAATATGTACATGCTGTACATCTGTATATGTATATGCAGGACATGAAAACGCATAAAAATCACATGAAATTGCTGATATACGTTTGCCAAATTGTACAAGACTACGAGAAAAAATAATTCGAATGCGCCTATACTGTATGCTATGCATTTTTGAAAAACTACGAATAGCATTTTTTGGTTATGATATGCACACGAATCGCATAAGCCATACTGAAGCTGAGCAACATTTATGCATAGGATATCCCGTCCAGACAGGATTTGTACAATCGTTGCATGTTTTCAAGTGATTTGAAGAAATTTTTTTTTTTCTTCAAATAGTTTTGTATATAAGGACGTCACTTTAATTATTGAGTCAGTTGAAAATAATTTCTTAAAGCATACAAAATTGTTAAAAGTTTTGTAACTAATTTGTTGTAGTTGTATGAAATATTTTACAAAACTAGCAGCAAATATTACATAACACCAAATTTGTAAATGCAAGAATTAGAAACAGTTTGACTTTGCTTAAGGCAAACACAGAAGAAGCAGCAGCAGCAGCATTCAAATTGTTAATGAAGCATAATCAACTATCAACAAGAAAATTTCTTATAAGCAGGGTTGCATTAAAGCGAATTAGAAATATGAGCTTCATTAAAAATATTGATGAAGTGACAGACAGACAGACAGACGGACATTGAAAAGCAATGACAAAAAGTAAGACCATACCAAGAAAAATGTTCTCATTATTTAAAAAATTTTAATTTATTAAAAAATAATTTAATTTAAAAAATTTACTTCAACCCTGATTTTAATACAAACACAATCGCAGCAGCCGATACAAAGTAACAAATTCAAAATTTAAATGGGTTGATATAAAGTTTATAAACTGAAAAGCAGTAAATAGTGTGAGAAATTCTTGTAAATAAGCCTTGAGGGCGTGCCTTTTATAATAACAGAAGAAGCACGCGTAAGACTGTTTGTATATATATGTGTGTGTATGTGTGTGTGTGTGTTTATAAGTACAACATTTGCTAAACCCTTTCATTGTTAAGTTCTCTTAATTAATGCAATCACAGAAACGCACAGTGAAATACTTGACAAGTAACAAACAAGGACACAAAAGACACGAAAATGAGAACGCTTAAACTTTTGAGCATTAAAATAGTTAAGTGTGTGAGTGTGAGTGTGAGCGAGTTTGACAGCCTGTAACCTAGACAACAACAATGACGGTTGCTTATTAATTTTCATCTTTATGTGAAGGCCTATGTCACTTTATATTGCTGTGTAGGGCTTCTATACTTTAGGCTGCCTATACACTGAGAGAAAAATGCTGTTAGCAATTTAAGAACGTTTTAACTTTGTCTAAGAGCATAGAAAATCAATCACGAACTATTTTATTGGTTCTAGTAGCATGCACAATGTGCTTGTATTAAGAACAATGTGCTTGTATTGAGAACAATCGTACTTAATTTAAGTTTCAAAAGCATAAATTATAAAACGAGAGATCAAACGCTACTTAAACTTATTTATTTCGTTTTTTTTTCCTTTTCGGAACAAATGGTTCTTGATTTAAGAACGAATGTTCTTAATACAAAAACGAATGTTCTAAAACAAACGATGTAAGCATAATTCATTCTTGAAACAAGTACAAATCGTTCTTGATATAACTACAAACTTTTCTTAACTTAAGTATTAATTATTCTTCATATAAGTTCCATGCGTTCTTGATATAAATACAAATCATTCTTGATATAAGTTAAAGTTAAAGTTGTATTTATGTAAATACAATATTTTATTTACACAAGTACAATTCGTTTTTGACATAAATAAACAACATTCTTAACATAAGAACAATACGTTCTTGATCTAAGCATAATTCGTTCTTGATATAAGTACAACTCCTAGTTGATATTAGTATAATTCGTTCTTGATACAAGTATAACTCGTTCTTGATATAAATACAATTTGTTCTGGTTGTAAATACAAATCGTTTTTAACATAAATACAAATAGTTCATGATATAAGTTCCATGCGTTCTTGTTCAAATACAATTCGTTCTTAATATAAGCATAATTCACACAGATTTTTTCTTCAGCTTAATTGAACTTTTTACCGACTTTTGTCGAATAATGTGAATAATTTAAATTCAATGTGCTCGGTTTTTTCTCTCCGTGCACAATCAACACTAGCGAATATATGACACGTTATGATGTGCGTGTACGTGCCTTATGGCTGTTCTCTTGAACTTTTGACACTTGTGTCGCATCAATTTCTATGTCACTTTTTTTTTTATGCAGAGACTTTAATTCATGCAACTTGTCTATAGTACTTCAACTCAAACTATGCAAGTGCGTGTGATGAAGTGATAATTTTAATAAAAAAAAAAAACTCCTTTTTTTTTATCAAATGATCACATTTAAACTTATTTTCATAACAAAAATTATTAACGCCTTTGTGCCTTTATTTTTTATCGTTTGTTTATCATTGATATGCTTGACATAGCTATGTATATCATATTTTAATTACAAACACACGCAACACTTTATGTAGTTAATGTGCCACATACTTAGATTTGTTGACAAACTATAGCAAATATATAAATGTCAAACTATACAAAAAAAAAAGGTATAAAGTGAATGAGTGTTTGTGCGTAAAATTAATTGACAATTTTGTAAGCAACCATACAACTAAAATACTTAGTTTAGTTTATATTAATGCCTAAATGTATGCTGCACATAATATTTGGCGCTTTAATTAATGCACACAAATACATACACGCTATATGCTATGGCTTCGCATGTTGCTCATACGCAATGTTGCTTTGCAGTTTTGTAATTGATTTAATGAGCTTAAATGTTTGTATCAAAACTAAATATATGTATGGAACGTATATATACATATTAGACAATTACATGTGTACATGTGTATGTATGTAGTGTGTAAGTTTCGATAAAGCTCATTTCTTTGTTAGAAATGTCAATTAAATGTTCTATTAAATTTAATTTAAATTCCAATTTTCAATACGTTGCAAATCGCTTTTTTTATTTGTTATGTTTGGCATTGACAGCACTCATTTGTTGTATTGTATAACACTGAAAATGAGTTACAATTTCTGATTAATTCTTTTGTTGCGCAATGTATTAAATAACAATTTCATAATATATTTCTGTAGCAACATCAAAAATAAACAATAAAATCAAAATTAAATAACTATGAAATGTTATGCAAAAAAAAAAAATAAAATGAATTGACATAGTCGTTTTTTTAAATCAATATATCTATTTTTAAAAGTATCGGTGATTTTTTCACAGTGATTTAAAAATCTCACATTGCGACTGTAAGTAGTAATTTGCGATTATCTTATTCCTCATTGAACATGTTTAGCTATTGGCGATTTAGTGCATCGCTCCTTGCGAAAAGTGAAACTATTCATTTATCAGTGATTGTTGCTTTTTATAATAAAAGCAGTGTTTTGTTTTTTTAATGAATTAAATCAAAGTCGGATTTTTTGTGTTAGGGGTAGCGACACAGTTCAATTAGCTGCGATTAGGTGTATCATTCCTTGCAAACAGGCTACCTGTTCAGAAATCGCTGATTGTTTTTATGCAAACTGTGATTTAATCACTGTTTGCAGTCACTGTGATTTTCAAGTCGCCGTCGATAATCACACTGTGACTCAAAAATCACACTTCTTGTCAGCACTAGTAGAAGTAGACAAACGAATTGACAAAGGGACGAATAATTGTCTCATCAAGAAGATTAAGATCATAAGTGTTGAACAAAATTTAAATGAAGATTATAGGCCCAAAGTGGTTTAGTAGGTTTCAAGAGGGTAATTTTCCATGGAAGATGCACCACACAATGGTCGACCTGTTGTAGCGAAAATCGGCAAAATTGTTGCGTTGCAGCTAAGTGAACGAAAAGTAGACAGCTTGAAGCTAGCAATTGACCCGAGACGGCCAGGATTGAGCAATAGAAAGAGAGTTACTCTGTATGCGGACAAACAAATATTTAGTGAAGCGCACGCGAAACTCCGACAAATTTAATGGAAAAGATTTAATGATCGTGCCCAAAAATTTGTGTCTCTAAGATTTATGCCTAAGGACAACGGAAAATGATTTACAAAAACAATTTAATCCTATTATAAAAACGCACATCTATGTTTTAAATTATATTCTCCAAAATTTTAATCATATTTTGAGTTTTTTGCAAATTTTAAAACACTCACAGAGTCAACAATAGAAAAAAAAATATACATGGACAGAGAAGACATAAATTAAGCGCGGAAAAACGCAATAAAAAACAGGAAACAGTATACGCTGCCAATGTTATTTTCAATGTTGCCGACGACGCATAAAATTTTCAGACAAATGAAAGCCACCATAATAGCTCAAACCTAAAGAAACTTTAACTTTTATACACACACACACGTAAGTAAAACACTTCAGTAAATAATATGGAAGGAAGCTACACACACACATACACACGCTAGCAGACATATATGTATGCATTTACAGATTTCGATAAAAATCGTCGAATTTTGTTGTTGTGCTTGTTTTTATTTGTGATGTTTTCATTATTTTATGTATTTTGTTTTTTTTTTTTTTTTTGGTTTCTGTGTTTCAATGTTGCATGTGCGTTTTATTTATTTTTTAATTTTTTTTTTTTGTGCGCCCACTACGCTTTCATGTACTGTTTTTAATGGCTGCAATTGCTCGTTTTTGTTGTAGTTATTCTGTAATGGCGAACCTTACGCTCGCTCCATCCGCTTAGTTACATGCAACACTAATGGCAGCGCCATGACTGCGTATAGTGTTGCATCTTGTTTAAAAATTTTATTTTGGTTTTATTTTTTTTAATACGCGTCTGAATGTCGCATTGTAAAAACATTTTTGTGTTTGTTGCACTCTTTTTATAGACAAACGGACAGACGGACAGACAGAAATACATGCTTGTATGTTGTCGCTGTCGTGATTGTTGCCCAATGTGTTCTTCTTCTTCTTCTTTTTGTTGTTTGTTTTTTTTTATATATATAAATAAGCAATAAATTTAAAAACTGCCAACGACATTGACAACTGCATACAACAAGCAAGCAACAAAATGTATGCATTCTGAATGCCCAAAAAACTGAAATTAAATTATGCGCTTAATACAAAAAAAAAAATGATATCTCTATAAAAACGAGCGCAGTTCAATAACTCAATATGTATGCGTTAAATTATAACAAGAGTGTCATGGAAAGAGAGTAACAGCCGTGGTCATTTTATCAATTTAAAAATAATAAAATTGAAACAGTACAAAAAAATTTAAATTAAATAAAAATTATATAAATAAGTTTTGTATTTAAACTCAAAAGCGTTTATAATTTGCAATTACTTTAAACATTTTTTTTTTTTGGATAAAAATTAACTTAAAAAGTAATGAGCAGCATAAATAAACAAGCATTATGCAATTATGACAGTTGAAATACTTAACGCGCGAAAAAAAAAAAAATCTTTAGTTTGTGTTGAATTATATTTAATTTCACCATGACAAGAGAGAAGCGTACGAGATATTTTTAAAATGATGAAATTGTATAAAGGTGAAATTATATAAATTCACCATAGCATGCATACGTAATAAAATTAGTTAGCAAATTAGAAAGAGACAGTGGCGGAATATGTCACCTATTACTTAAAGCAATTAATGCATATATTTTTTTTGTTATTAATTAAAACTCATAAAGCATTTTAATTAAATAACCACATTAAAACAATTATTCACATAAAAAAAAAACAACAAACCGAAACAAAGAAAAAGTTGAAACCTCAGTTTTATTTAAAAAAAAAAAATTAATTTAACCCAAAGCAGACAATCAACAACAGACAATAACAAAAAAAGATGTTATAAACAAAAATAAATGTTGCAGTGCGCTAAATTAACATGAAAATTATTTTTGATATATAAAATTGCAAAAAAATTAAGCTAAAATAATTTCGCATTTATGTCTGCAGCAGAAAATATTGCATAAATTACAATTTATGCGCAATTCAACTGTAAAAATAATCTTTATTTTATTAGAAATATTCAGAAAAAAATTAAAATTATTTAGTATCTCATTGCAACTTTCAAAATGCGTAAATAATTTGTTTAAAAAATGCAACGCAGTTTTTTTTTTTTATTAATATTATTATTTTATTTTTGTATTTTATTTTATTTATTTTCGTTTATTTTTTATTTTTATTTATTTATTTTTTTTTTTTTTTGCTCTAGTTGCTCATTATTGTGGTTTTAAATTAATTTTTTTTTTTAGAATGCAATTAGACGCATGATTTATCAATCGAATTAGCTAACACATATATCAAAAATAAATTAAGAAATATACACATGGTAGAAAGCATTTAAAAGCAGCGCAATTATTTAAATCTTAAGCGTTATTTTGAGTTTTTAAATTACTATTAACAAAAAAAAAAAAACTTACGCCCTAAAGTATGCTTTAAATTTATATTTTTTTTTAATAAAGAAATATATAAACTTTTATTTGTGCATTCAAAAAACTCAGTCAACTTCACTTAAATATCAACTAAATCAATACAATTTTCATAGCTTTAAATAAATCCCTTACAAAAAAAAAATGTAAAATGCTTTCAAACTCAAATTGACACTGATACTCAGCGCACACTCTACTGCGCTAATAATTTGCTTTGAGCTTTATAGCTTTGAAAAATTGGATAAAGGTTTATTGACATATCTATATGTATATGGATATATGAGTCATATGTATGTATATATCGCATAATACCCAAGTGTCATAAAGTAACTAAAGTAAAATCATAAAAGACTCAAAGGGGTATACTGAAGCTGCCTTTCAACACCTACAGTTGCATTTTTATGCTGCATTGCACACTTTTCAGGCATGCTCGCTGCTGCTTCATCGTTTGACAGCTTGAATTGAACTGATTTGTGCAACGGAAAGTGAAGAAGAAGAAGCAGAAAAGAACTTTTTGGCACAGTTTGAAACAAAAACAAAAAAAACATAATACAGAAGACAGCGACTGTGAATGGTTAAGTGTAAAATATAAGCTAATAATAAATTTCAAAAGCAATTTTTTGCTTAAGCTGCATTTTGTCAGGATTTTGTGGATGCTGGCTCTGCTGCTGTTGCTATGGTTCATCTATTCAATGTGACTTAGCTTAAGTGAATAGAATTTTGAAGTTATATATTGCAAAAAAAGAAAAAAGGAAAATGAAATCGAAGTGTAGGAGTGATATACACTGTGAAATATAAAAATATTTTAAAAATATAATTTGATTAATAGTTAATATAATCTACACATATAATAAAGTAAAAATGTTTCTATGTCCGCTATTTACGTTAAAACCGCCCAACCGATGAGCCCCAAACCGGTTACATTTAAAAGTAAACAATGCAATTAAATAGAATTTCCACTGAAGCAACGCCTAATGCAAATTTGGCTCAAATAAACAAAAAACAAAAAAAAAAAAAAAAAAAAAACAACCCTAAAAAAAAAAAAGGAAATTGCACAAAACACAGCAGATGCGAAACGGAAAGGAGCTGAAAGAGCAGCCAAAAACGCCCGTACAACGTAATAGCATACGCCGGGTATCTGTTAGACTTTTATACAAAAACATATTTATTTTTTTTAGCTATTTATTTTCGTATAAGGTAAAACTAATATTATAGCATTTAACACCATATTAATTACCTCCACAAATGTCCTTATTCACTTCAAATGGAAAAAAAAAATTTTTTTATGTCACATCAGGCCGCCACTACAGATTTTATGAGGAGCGTGTGACTGTACACATCATACTTTCTAGATTTTCTTAAAGTGAAACGCCCTCTCCAAGAATATTGTTTGCCTTATGAAAGTACGATTTGAACTTTTAAAAATAAAGGTAATCACTTTAAAAAGTTTTCTTTTTGGGCTAATCTAAAGGTATTTATTATCTAATTTTACGTTCGGTGAGTTTAACAGACAAACGGACATGTTGAAATTGAATGCTAGATTCAATTTTAACTCAGCGAAAGAAAATGATATGATAAAACTTAAAATTATATAATTCTCGGGCAGTAAAAAAACTCAGACATTTGTTTTAACGTTTTAATAATGTTTATTATCCGAGCATTAGTATTTTTTGTTTGTTTTTTTGTTATATATGAGAGAAATGCAATGCGACTCCAGTCAACGACCGAAATGCGAGATCCGCAAATGCAACTAATTAGTCAAGAAATAGATTATCTAAGAATTGACTTGCAAACCAACTTTAACGAAGTTTCAGATAAATACATATACATTGTGATTAAATAACTGAGCGCGCTTTGAATTGCTTTACAATGGATTTAAATTGTACTTACACTAAATTATACACAATAAGTATTGAGCTAGAATATGAAAGCAAAAATAAAAATTGTTGATTTTGAAAAATACCTTTTTCTAAGATTGGGGTAATTGCTGGCCCAACAAATACAAAGCGAATAATTTTTAATGTGAAAATTCGAAAACCGGCTTCAAGACGAATTCAAATGTGCCTAATGCTTTGTTTTAGTGGTCTATAATTAAACTTGCTTTGTCGCCTTTCAAATAAAACTGATTTGGCACTCATCGGTTGCATAGTTTCAAAGTGGTTAGCGGACATAGAAACATTTTTACTTTTTTATGATTTAAATTTTAATTTATTTTATGTTTTTTCTATTTAAATTTTTAATTTTATTGTAAAAGAAATCTCATTAAATTTAACTATTTACACGTTACTACACATACAAATACATTTGTACATTTTACCGACTATTTAAATTAAGCAAATTGATTATCTACCTAATTAAAAGTACATTGTGCATTTCTGCATCAGCTAACATATATAAACAACAAATTCTAATTCAATTATCTTTATTATTGAAAAATTTCCAGTTCATTGAAATCTAATTTATTTAATTAACATAATTAATAAAGCCATTGTACGATATACATATTACATATATACTTGTATGTATGTAATAATAATGTCTACAACGCCCAAATTCCAGCCACGAAAACAATATAAAATGAAGCTAATTATTGATGAAAAATATGTGCTAATTTATATTGTAATTAATTTATATACTTTTTGAGTGCACTTAAATGCATTTGAAATTTATTTTTTAAATATTCAAATTTTAGTATTTATTAAGTTTTTATTTTGAATATATTAAGCTAATACGAATTAAATATTTATAACTAACTAGACAAGTTTTATTTTTAGTTTTTATTTTAAACTAAATGTTAAAAAAATTATTCGAACTAGATCGATATAAATAGTTCAACAATTTTTAATTTTAAAAATAAAAAAAAAAAATTTTTTTTTAATTAATAAATTGCTTTTAAACTATAATTTTATTAATGCCAAGCAATTGGAAATTATTATTATTATTTTTTTTTTTTTTTTGGTTTTTTTTTTTTTTTATTCAATATTTTGCATTGGTTTATTTTTTTTCCAAGAAATATAAAATATAAAAGCATTTGCCTACAGGTTAAAAACTGTCACAAACTGTTAACAATTGTTTATTACTTGCCGCACATAGTTGGTATAAATAATAAAAAAAGTGAATATGCTTTTCGTTATTTGCAATTGACATTCAAATTAAAAAATATGCGCACAACAAACAAAGACAAAAAAAAAAAACAAGCTGAAAGACAAATAAAATCCGAATGCAATAAAATCGTTGCATAAAATAATAAAAAAAAAAAAAAAACAGAAAAAAACTTTTTCGATTTACAACTAAAAACAATAAAAACTATTTAACAACATAAAAGACAAAACAATATTAAAATAAAAAGTAAAACTTTAACGGAAATGACCTCGAGCGGATATCCGTTTAATTTACGCGCCATGCCAAATTCAATAATGGCGGCGTTTTAAAAGCGACAAAAGAATCGAGCATTAGAATATATATATGTATGTGTGTGTATGCAATTAAATATTTGACTTTTCATAGAAAAATTATTTTTTTTATACAAAAAAAAAAAAAATAAAATTTCAATATAAAATTCGAAATACAAAAAAAAAAAAAAAAAAATGTTTTAAAAATTTTTCAAAATTTTTTTATTGATACTTTGTGTGCAAAATATTTTCTATTATATTTTCAATTGACTTTAGTTCAAGTTTTTAGCTTAATTAAAGCTTACGGCTATTTTTTGCATTTGAATTGAAAACGGAAATAAAGTTAGACTGCTTCGGTGTATATGTGTAGCGGAAGTTACGGAAGGAACTACGCAACTCAAAGAAAGCGAGTGGCAGTTTTCATTAGTTTTTTTTTTCCTTTTTTTATAGAAACACATACACAAGCATTATATGGCTTTTTTTTTGTGAATGTATGTACGAATTATGCTGGCTGACCACAGCTTGACAGCTTGCTCGACACCATTTCCGCTTATTTCCGTTTGATAAAAGAAATATGGCGGTTTAGGTTAAGTGTTGCTGTTGGTATTCAGAAGCAAATGGCTTTGATAAGTATTTGCTTTTTTGCCAAAATGGGCTGGGGCTAACTGAAAAACTTACTAAAAAATACCACTTTTTTATCTTACCAAAATATTGGGGAAAGCAAACAGCTGTTTTTTATTTTTGATTTTTTTGTTAATGTGAACCGAATATGCATTAGGCATTGTTTTAGTATAATTTCAATTTACTTGCATTGTTTACTTTTAAATGTAACTGGTTTAAGGCTCATCGGTTTGACGGTTTTAACGTAAATAACGGACACAGAAACATGTTTACAATTAGTTTCTTTTATTTGTAATAAAAAGCCAGCCACAACAAATAAGAGCGCTATCAGTAAGCATATAGTAACAAACACCCCTAAATATCTAATGCTATTTTAAATAACTTTTTCAAGAGCTCAACCACATACAAACTTTGACCCCAGTTGCAGTTAGCATGACCTTGAGTACAAAACAGACAAAGTTTAAAAATTCCAAAGCGTTTTATACGCGAAAGTACACAACTGTCAAACAAAACTCATTAACATATTGAATTTTAATGCGCGCTATACAAGTCGAAGGCATGCTTATACCTAACAGACAGACAAGAGGGTTTTTGATTAATCTATGTAAAATTCAATAAAGTAAAACCACACAGAAAACTTGAGAAAATACGTGTATATGTATTTGGTTGGGAAAATTCTAAACTATTTTTTTGCCCCTTGCTGCTTAGCATTTTCATGGAATTTGCATTATTTTTAATTTTTTTTTTTGCGTGGAATTTTTATTCTCATTTCCTTTTTTTTTTTTTTTTTAAGCAAGGACGTAAAGCAACCCTAAGTGTTTTGGTGAAAAGAAAAAATATAAAAAAATAAATTCGCGCATAACTAATCAAACTCATTTGCATTTCGTGGGTACGTGGAATGCCTGAATGAATAAATGAATGGAAGCATGGTGAATGCACAACTGAAATGTCTAAACGTCAAAAATATTTGCATTTAAAATTAAAATAATTTTAATAATAATAAATTTTTTTTGTTGGCATAATTGCTTAGACTTAAAAAATGTACAGACTACGCCAGACATAAGAGTAACAAAGTAAGAAAGTGATGCCACATTTTCAAAAAATATTTCAAATTCAAGGAATATGCTTAAAAATATTGCATGAAAATCTTAAAAATTTTCAAGCATTTAAAATTAAAGCACAAAACAGCTAAAAGTATGCAACATTTTTTTTTTTAATTTTTTTATTTATATCAAAAGAGAATTTCTTTTCATTTGCAAAAATGCGCATACTTTCAACTTAAGTTTAATTAATTTAAAATAGCGCTCTACTGACTGACTCTAAATGTCAGTCTGACAGTATTTCATATGCACAGCAGCCCCAAAAGTATGCTACGTTTTTATTTAGCATGCATCTCTAGCGTATATGCAACAGCAAAAAGCATAAAACTGTTAACGAAAATGCAGCAACAAACAGTACGCAGGACAAATCCCAAAGGAGCTTGCCTACTTTACTATGCTTTATGTAGTGTATAAGAGTGCAGTAAAATGTCGTAATGAAATACTTAAAAGCCAACAGAAAATTTGTTACAAGGCTAATATGCACTACTAGCACAATTGTTTTAAATTTGCGCACTTCTTGCTTCTCTTTTTTTCATTTCATTTTTTTTAATTTTTTTCATTTTTTTTTTTCGTCACGATATTCAAGGCAACCAACACAAGGACAAGGTTGGTCAAATTCACGCGCAAGCGTTACTTTGTAGCCGTTAGCAGCTTTGTTGCAGCATTAAAATTGTTCGTTGTAGTTTGAAGGGGCGACGTTGCATAACGTCTATTGTCGCTTGTAATTGTGTTTTTTTTTTTTTTTGCTTTCTTGTTTTTTGGGCCCCCAAAAGAGTTAATTAGGTGTTGAAAATGTGCAGCAAGTAATATGAAGGTTTATTAAATTTTCTAGTTAATGCTGCAAGGCTTTAGAGCATTTATTTGAATACTTACAAGTTAGGCTTAAGCTTAAATGCGAAAAAAAAAAATTCTATGCACAATATCTCCACAAAAAACACACAGCTTATGCATTTCAAAACAAATTTAAACTTGCCAAAAACTTTAAAACGCCTAAAAATATGCAACGCATGAAATTAGACACGCAAACGCATTTGCATTCGTTAACGTTTCGTGTGAAATGAAATGGCATTTATAGCACGTTGAGCAATTAGCAACAGCAGCAGCAGCATGGACAGCTAAACTGTACGCATACTAAAGACAACAGAAACTTTTAGTTGCATAACTACAGGCGTTGCACACGTCTATTGCTCAATTAATAGGCTTCTAGCACTCTGATAACAAAAGTCAAAGGTACAATGCAACACATGCGATAATGATTAAATACATAAATGATTAATTGCAAGGGTACAAGCTAAATGATAAATTTTCTAAATGCAAAGAGTATTCTTACTCCATGGTTTAATACTAATAGTTAGATAACTATTTTGCAGACTATTTGTATAGTTAATAAATAAATAAATAAATACATAACTTCTTTGTTCCAAAAAGTTTCTAAGCAAATGTTTTGTTTCTTTAGAAGCTAAGAAAATTGACTAGTTTAGACAACATGACTGCATAAACTTAATTACCTATTTTGCACAATTCAATTTTAATCAAGTTAAAGCATACACAAATTGCCTATTTTCAGGCGTATTGTATTACACACTTGCATGCTTACGCTTACCTGCAGCTCTCTCTGTAACTGTGCTGCATAATTGCATTATTTAGTTTATTGTCATTAAAATACTGCACAGCGTTTGTTGTATTTAAAGAAAATTTAATTTTATAATTTCCCAATTTTGTTGCATAACATTAGGCATAATTATGTAATATCAAGTAATAAGAACTAACTGCATTGTTTTTGCTATGCATGTATTTACTATAATAATTTATTTAATACGCTTTATGCTAGTTCAATAAATATTGCATACATATATGCTTAGTGTATATTGTTCTACTTATGAATACATAAAAGTATGCAATATATATTTGTGCTCTTTAGCATTTTCGTTGCATACATGCTTAACGCCTTGTAATTTTAGTCATTAATATGAAATAAATGATAAATTAAGTGAATAACTAATGTGTATATTTATTAATACAATACAATCGGAATATATAGTATAACAAACATTCAGAATATGCATTAAATTGTTGTTGTTATTAAGATTAAATTATTAATACATTTTATGTAGCAATATAAATATTAGATATTTCATTTTGGAAAATTTTGCGTTAATTAATCGAATTTTAGATTTATTATTTAAATAATAAATATCAACTTAAATTACTTAAAGTTTTAAATATAATCAATCACATATTTTATTGTGTTCAATACGTTATTTAAAATTAACTTAACAAATAATATTTAAATTATTCATATGGTCTTGTAACTTGGCATTTAAAATTATTTTAATTAAAAAATCTTGAACTATTTCGCTCTAACCGAAATTCAGCAAATTGCAGCATTTCATTGAAAAAATTGGGTGAAGTATTCTGCGACTGTCTCTTTCTAATTTGCTAACATATTTTGTTGAGTAAGCATTTTATGGTGAATTTTGATAATTTCACCTCTTAGTGTCAATTTTCTGCTTCTTAATTAATCAAAAAGTATGTAACAGACAGAATGTATGTAACAGACAGAAGGAGGCTAGATAGACCCTATAAAGTATATATATTCTTGGTCAGCATTGGAAGAGGAGTCGAACTACCTTCGTATGTCTGTCTGTTTGTCTGTCTGTCTGTCTGTCTGTCTGTCCGTCTGTCTTGCTGTCTGCCGTATGACAGAAATTATTTCGGCACTTTAAGAGATAGAGCCACCATATTTGAAAAGTAGACTCTTCTGAGCCGTCAATATGCACTTGCAAACGGTTTTTTTTTTTTATTTAAAGGGGTACCCCTTATACAAATCTACCCCAAAATTTTGGGTTTCTGCATAGAAACGTCTCTGTTACTTATTCTAGAAACTTTAAATTTAGTATAACTTATGTATATGATAGTCCAAATAAAATATCCCAGGTAGGACCAACAAAAATTTAGGTATAGCCCCCATTTCTTAAGTATTTGAATGAAAATTCAATACAATGAGGTAGGGTAGTAAGACACGACTTAACTTAAGATAAATTGAGATTGGGTACAGGGTATTTTGGAGTCGCGCATACTCAACTTCAGCGTTCTTTCTTGTTTTTTAAAGAACCAAGAGCAATCGAAGCAAAGATATAGAAAATATAATGTTTGCTTACTAAATTCTCTCTCTTGCCGTGGTGAAATTAAACATAACTCACCACCAGCTAAGTTGATTAATTTATGTAAGCATAGATTGCCGAAGAATTTTTTCTGTTAAAGACGTTCGCAAAATATAAAAATTATGTGTTTTTTTAAATGTGCTTCAAGAGTTGCCATTATATAAATAATACATTGCCCCCAAACTGTACATAATTCATAGCAAATTTTATCTAGCATTCTTTAAACAAAAAAAAAAAAAAAAACAGTGTTGAAAAATATTATACATAACTACATAATTATCAATTATTTATCGATACTTATCGGCCATGAACACTCACAAAAATATAAAAAAAAAAACATACTCAAATATATACGCATAAATCAGCCACAAATGACATAAATATTGTAAATGAAGTGCTCATTTTAACACCCACAAAAAAGGCCAAAGTATATTATTATTATTTTTTTTTTTTTTTTACTTGAAGCTGCTGTAGCACTCAAGCCCCTGGCATACTTTTGTAATACAAACACACACACAGACACACACAAAGTACACTCACCTACTTAGCGTTTCTTAAGTTGTGCACAATTTGTCACTACTGGGTCATTTTAAATTGTATGATGAGGTATATTGGGGCTATATACGCGTATATGTTTTATATTTCTAACAAGAAAAAAATTCTCATACAGCTTAAATAATAAATCATGTGTATAGAACAAGTTGGTTAGTTGGCTGGCTGGCTGCTTTGCTAATGTTGACTGCGTTTGGCAGTCTGCTGGCTTGCTTGGCTTTGCTCATTGAATTCAACCGTTGCCGACATTTAGGCGCCGCGTTGTCGTTCACAACGACGTTGACATAGTTTTGCCATTGGCTTGACTTTATTGTGTATGTCCAAGTGCATATTACAATAGTTGTATATCTGTATGTGTATAATGTGTGTGTGTGTGTGTATTTGACTTTCTTAAGTGCCTTTTGAATAATTGTTGAAAAATAACATAAATCACTTACAGTCATTTGTGCAATTTATATATTGTGTATGTCTTCAAAAAAAAAAAAAAAAAACTATTTAAAGTTTATAATAAACTGCTTAAAAAAAATGTTACTTTTGGGCAGTAGGTCAAGAAAATAAAGTTTGTTTAAGAGAAGATCTATGTTGCCAAGAAATATAATTGAAAACTTTTACAAAAAAAAAAAAAAAAGTTTAAAACAAACAGCTACCTAAATATTTTTTTTTTTAGTAAACAAAACAATTAATTATCTTGAAAAACTTTAAAAATAATAAAATGTTTGTCCATAAAAAAAAGAACTCGGCAAAGTATGAATGTGAATTAAAGACTATAAAGACTAAACTTGGCTTCCACAAACCTAAAATATAGCTAAGTAACTATAGACAGACGGACATGGCTAAATCGATATGTCTTGTTCTTGGCCTTACCCGGAAATAGTTCTTTTCAAATAGCTTTCCAACTGTAACAACCAATATAGTTTCTCCCTCCTACCCAGCACAGACAGACAGAAGGAAGCTAGATAAACCTTAAAAAGTATATACATTCTTGATCAGCATTGAAAAGCGAGTCGAACTAACTATGTCCGTCTGTCCGTCCGTCATGATGTCTGCCGTATGAAAACGATTATCTTGGAGACTTTAAGAGATAGAGCTACCATATTTGAAACTTTGACTCTCCTAAATCCCCCACAAATCTATACCAAAATTTCGGGTTTTTGAATAAAAACGTCATTGTTTCGTATTCTAGGAAGTCCCATGTTAGTCCCAACGAAATACCCTTATGTATATGGGTGGGCCCAACAAAAAATTAGGTATAGACCCTATAAAAACATTTTTTAAATTTTTATATTAAAATTCAATACAATGAGGAGTGGTAATAACATAGGACTTTACTTAAGGTTTGTAAAGATTTGTTACAGGATGTCTTGAAGTTGAGCATACTCGACTTTAGCGTTCGTTCTTGTTTGTATTGCTCACGTGGAGCCACGTCCTTCGTGCATTGTCAACATGAAACTTTTTCGGTCTTACAATATGAAGGCCATGCCCACCGCCTATTCGGTCCTAGAAATATGTATAGCGAATTTGTCTTCTGTTCACTAATTTGTCAAAATATGGGTTCACGCCCAGCGCCCATTTTTTCCAGTCCCAGCTAAAAATTTATTTCTCAAGTTCAATACGATTTAAAAATACGATAAATTTCTGTATCGATTTTATTGAGAACACGCATACCGCTTATTTTTCTAAAAAAAAGATATATTTTCTATCTTTAAAATTATTAAAAAATTTCAATTTCATTGAAAACGGTTGAGTGGTTTCAGAGTCTGTCATAAACGGAAGATAGAAGTTGATTTATAGGATCTAACCTATAGGAATCTACGATATTTAATGCTCTACAAACTCTACGAAGAAGTGTGACTAGTAAAAAAAAATCGAAAACATTGTAATTCTTTGTTTTCCAAAATATTTATAATATTCATATTCTTGCCTCTTTATACACATAAAACGACAGATTTATGTAAATAATAAATCTAAAAATATATAACAAAAATATATAAATTTCTAAACTTCCTGTTATTTTATAGTCGAGTTGACCTCGTTTATTAACCTTCATCAACATTATCAAGACATTTCCGCATCATTACTATTATGTATCTAAGTCTGAATGATTTCAACGCCTCTGCAATTATTTCAAAGATGTTGCTTTAATATTTATAAATATAAAACAGAAAACAATTAAGTCGTCGAGCATAAAATTGTTGCACACAATCAAAATAAATAAATTTTCAAAATGTTTTATACACTCTCTTGCCTTTGCATGCCTACCTTTTTCAATACAGAAAAGACCTTATGACTGACTGACTGACTGCCATGCTAAGCAACTCAAGCTCCTCTCAAAACAAATGAATGAATAAATGAATGATTTTGCTAACAAATAAAACAATAAATAGAAAACAAAAACAACAAAAACACTGTCACAATTATTTGAATTATGTTGAAAATATTGTCTAAATTTCCTGACCGAAAAAGGGAATTAAATAAATTTTTGTCAAGTCATAGAAAATACAATAAAATATATAAATTGTATCTCACTGTTTACTCTTCGTTGCTTCGTAGAAATTTTACACTTGCCTGAATTTAATATTAAACCGCAAAATGGTTAAAGAAATCACAAGAGCGGTGTGGTAGCAACAAATAAATTTAAATTTTCATTTAGATTTATGCAATTGAAGTGTTTTAAAGCAAATTTAATGCATTTATTTGTAAAATGTTGCCTACTTTTAGGTGCTACAGATATACCAAATATGTTTTGAGCTTTATAAAATTTAGCAGCAGATATTTTGCTGTTTAAAAAAAAAAATTAAAATATATTAAAAATCTTAAAAAAAAAAAAGTATGTAATTAAAGCAATTCCAATTAAGCACTTAAATCTAGCGTCTTACTCATTGCCAAGGTCAATAGCTGCAAAAAAAAGAAAACTGACGCCAACGCTCGTGTTTTGCTGTCAGACAGTCTGACAGTAAGCAGTGCTATACACCTTCAATTATGTCTGAAAGCTGTCAATCGATATTTCGTATAGACAAGTCTGCTACTAGACAACAAACGCGATAATTCTTCCAGTTGCTTGAATATCACTAATTTCGCTGGAAAAAAATATATACACAATAATTGCACAAAGCAATTCAAGGATTCTAACAAGCATCTTACATGCCAACTTAAAGTTCTACGTCGTCGTTCTTTTATATTTGATGATTTGCCAATTTTTATGTTCGTGTTTACATAAAAATATTGCAAAGCAAAGAAAAAAAAAAATATACTGTCATGAAATACATATAATGAGGCAACCAGATATACAGATAGACATACAGCCTAGAAGCAGACTACAAAATATAAAAGCATGAAAAATTTCACGACACAACACAATCATCGAGACGTAACAAATCTTGCACGCAGACAAAGTGGCAAATAGCAGCAAAATCGTGACTTTCACTTTGATGCTGCGCTAGACTATAGAATAGAAAATTATCGTTTGTCCATAAAGCGTATGTATGTATGTGTATGTCAAGGAGTTGTAAAGTTTTCAAGGAAAAAATAATAAAGATGTTGTCCCAATACAAAAAAAAAAATAAATAAAAATGCTTGTTTGCACAGACTAGACGTGTGAAATTGCTTTTTTAATTTTTTCTATTTTTTGATGCAAATGGAAATTTTGTTTGGACACCGGAAAGTATGCAATAAAAAAGCTTGAATGCAAGCTAGTTAATAAGATTTTAAACGCTTTGAAAGATGCTTTTGTTGCATACAAAAAAGAAAAAAATAGGAAACGCTGCTTTTAAGTTTAAGTCTAACGCCCAAAAATATGCAACAAAAAATAACTTTAAAAATTTAAAAATTTAACCAAAACAGATTATTTAACGCACAATTTAACACTTTTCTTAGAGCGCCACTAAGTGACAGCTAAAAAATAAATATAAAAAAAATAATTTATCTTTGTTGCATACTTTTACGCTTAAATATGTAAAAATTAAATTCCTTATGTGATTTTCTTTATTATTTTTTCGCACAACGGTGCTATTTAAAAAGCAACAGTAGCAAACAATAAGAACCTAACCGTAAAAGTGTTGATTTAGCTGCTTTACAAATAAACACTGGAGGCAAACTTTTAGGTGGCATACGTAAAAGAAGCAACTCTACATTTATTTTGCTATTGACTTACCTAAAATCTCATGCCTACATATTTTATGCAATATAGTTTAAATAATTCCAAGCGATTTCGTAAATATTTTTTTTTTTGTAGTCATCTTTTGTGCGTAACAAAAATGCCCCAAAAGATTTAAACAACACAAAGAATTTCATTTTTACGGTTTCTATATACAAAGGTTAAACGAAAAGGTGTATTCGATTCGATTCGATTCTTTTTTTTTTTTTTTTGCATTTTCTGGTCTTTAGGGATTTTGTATACATTTAAGTTGTATCCTAAAAGTATGCATAAATATTTTTATTTTTTTTTTTATTTATTTATTTTTTTTTTTTTTTTTTTTTTGCATTATTTAATTTTCTGCATTTTAATGTGAAGAAAAAGCGAGGAATGTGTATAAATTTAAATACATTTTGTGTACAAATAAAACAAAATTTATATGCAACGAAAATGAAAATCTTTATAACTAAATGTCTCTCTCATGTTATATGCTTCAACTAATCACTGACACAAATCTCTTGTAAGGCAAGTAAAAAATGTAAGCAAAACTTTTGTGCTAAAGCAAAAATATACATTTTATTTTTTCCGAAAAAATATTTACCAGGGTTAGGCAAACATAAGCAACAAACTGTATTGCCCAAAGTATGCTACACTGTTTACAAACAGCATACAATAAAGCTACTATTTACTACTAACACATTCTAACTTTCTTTAAGCTATGTTCACAATAGATTTCGCTTATAACGCTTTTCATATATACGAGTATAGTATACGAGTATAGTAGAGTCATGCCAGCTGCTCTAGTTGAAGCTTGTTTATTTACGCACAAGCGAAAACTTATTTCATATTCATAGAAAAATCGTAAACACATGGCGTTATATACTTGATGCAATATTGTAGCGCTTATATTCATGAGTGGCTTTTAGATAGTTACAAAGAAAATAAAAAAATATTGCAGAACATAGTTGGAAGAAAAAAAAAATTCTTATTTACTTAAATAGCTCACAAGTATCGTTTTAGTCAAGTTAATTTGTATAAAAATATGATTTCTCTTTTTAGCATGGCAACTTATATGATTTCCAAAATTTTTATGATCGCTTTGCAAAAGCAGCATCTCATAATCTATTACGAACATACACAATGCCATATGCAATGCTATGGCATTAAAATACTTGAACCTTAGCGTGCTTGATGTCTGTTAAGCGAACATCAAATGCCAACTACAACAAATACAACATTAAACACTCTACTATTTGCAGCTTACTGAATGCATTTTGAAGTAGCGCACATATTCGTATATATGTATTGCATCAATCAAATGGAAATAATGGTATAAAATCGTGCGCCTGCAAGTATGCAGCATATTTAACTGCAGCTGCTTAAGTAAATGGTGCGCAAGAAGTACATACATACGTACGCCTAGCATGCTTTGCACTGCAGCTGTTGTATTTCTAAGCATGCATGCTAACAGCTTGCTTTGCAATTAATTAATATTATGGCAGGCATACTGCGTAGCGCCTAAATGTATGCAAGAACAAACATAACAATGGCATCACATGATGGCACGTTAATTTTTACACTGCAAGACATTAAATAGTTTTTTGATTACAGAGTTTAAGACTACAGCATGCTGCTGCTTTTCAAATTAATTGCAGTGCGTTTAAAATGTTTGATTGCGTTTCTAGTATTTCAATCAATTAAGCAGCTCCCTGCTTGGTATTTAAAAAAAACGAAAAAAATTGTTCTTGATTGAAGTGTGTGCAGTGAATGAAAAGTCAAGCAGAAAGCAATACGATTTCTTAACTAAATTAAGCTGCGCTTCTTTTGTATGAAGGAATCTTTTTATGTAACAGACTAATGACTTTTTAAGTATTTACACACAATTTGGCAGCAAAAGTTGGCCAACGTAAAGAAAAAAAAAAAAAAAAAAAATATTATAAGTAGCAACAAATATAAAGATACGAATAAAAGTGGCAGCCAAAAAGTATGCAACGATTTTTCTTTAATTTTTATTCTCTTTTTTTTTTACGACTTTTGCTTTTGCCATAATTTGTGTACCATTTTTATACTCCTGTGCTACTTTTTTCTTCTTTCATTATTCTTCATTCTCGAAAACGTATTTCATATAAAATGAGAAAAAATTACCATTACCATGACCGCGTTGCCAACCAAGCAAATAACAAAAAGCATAAATAAACGCACAATGAAAATGACGATGACGATGACGACGACTACGACGATGTTGTCGCAGATAAATGTGACACAATTACTCAAAAAAGCAAAAGTAGCAAACAATTTCGCAATGTGTGTTGCATAATTTCAGGCGTTATAACAAAAAAGCGAATTTGTTTGGTAATTTTTCAAGCGTTTTCGTATGAGTTGCTTTAAGTTTTTTTTCTTTTTTTTTTTTTTTTTTTTTGTTTATTGTCTTCATTACTTCGCTATTTTTATGCTTTACCAAATATATTTCCACTTCATTATATATAAGAATGCATATTTTCTGTCAACTTTAATGGACAAAATGTCTCAAGATAACTGTAAGAAGTTAAAGTTCTCAACGAAAAGTTTTATTTTTGAACAGACTCACAGATAATTTCACTTAAAATGCAACATTATTTCATTGGTTCGTACATTTGTTAGTGTAAACATGCCCTTAAGTTATGTCATGTATGCAACTTTTGCAACACTGACATAATTGGCTTGATGAGTGTCAAGTAAGTAGTTTGCCTTGACGTCTTTGTTTGATAAGTACGCCTGAAGGCCTTGTCGGACATTACAGAAACAATGTATTTTACTTTTAATGAAAATTGCATGTTAAATTGTGTGAAATAGTTGCTTTTATAGAAGGGAAAATTGTGCATTGTAAGATTTAAGTATTAAATTACTTAAAAATTTGTAAATTTAAACATTTTAAATAAGAGTTATGACAACGATGCATGCTACTTTTTATATTTCTTTGACACATTTTCATTTTCAAAAGCAATTTTTATTTAATTTGAAGAAAAAATTGTTTAAATAGTTTTTCTAAATATTTAACAATTTTTGAAATTACAACTTTTCAAATTTTTTTTTAGTCTAACGCTTTGGGCATGTTTTTAAAAAACAGCACAAAAGTATGCAACTGCAAACTTCAAGAAACAAAGTAAAAATGTAAAAAAAAAAAATCAAAGACGCTTAAAAGTAAACGTCCAAACTTTTACCACTTAAAAATCTCTCAGCTAACGATTGTGTAAAGGAGTAAGTACGGAAATGTATAAGTTCCGGCAGTAAATACGCCGCAATAATCAAAGTCGAACATCAATAACGTTGCTGTGGCATAAAGTTCTTCAAACTCATTTGCTGTCTACAAACAAAAAAAAAAAGCTTACACACAAAAGACTTTAGTTGCCAGTTTGTGTCTGTTGCTGCCCCTTTTACTGTTTGCTAAAAAACCAAGCGCATGGCCCGAAAAGTATGCAACACAATTTTAATTAGTTTTGAAAAGTATTTTAATTTTTGCAATTTGTGCGTTGCCTTTACTTTCTGCTTCTTACTTTCTTTTCTTATTTGTAACAAAAATCTGTAAATCTTCTTTTTTAGAATTTGCTTCCTCTCATTTAATGATTATTAACATTATTAGTTGTAATGAGCGTTGTCAGCTTTTAAAGTTGTCTAACGTCAAAAATTTTGCATTAAAAATTATAGAAATCTTATAATTTTTTTTTTTTTAACTATATTGCATGCATCAAAGTTTTAATTTTACTTTTATGCTGCTCCAATTTTCCCTTTTTTTTCCTCAATTATTTTTCTATTTTAGTGTAAAGTTTTTCTGGCTTTTTTTTTTACCCTTTAAATAAAAAAAACTTTGCTTAAACTATTTGCATTCTTGTGGCGCTTTACACCCCTTTTATGTAGTTTTCAATTTAAATACAGCACGGAGCGCAAAAAATCAACTCTACGCCATTTTTAGCGGTTTTAACGAGTATGCTTAAAAGTATGCTTTGATTTTTCAACGCTTTTTTTTTTTTTTTTTTGTTTAACCATTGCGAATGGAATGCGCTCGAGACTATGCGAATTGTTGACTCGTAGTACTTTAATTTTTTTTTTTTTTTTTTTTTTTTGTTAACAACAACAACAAAATTGTTGTGTAAAAAGTTTATAAATATGTTTTTAAATCAAATCAAAAAATAAAGGGTTGCTTGCTATTCTTTTTAGCAGTTTTTGACTTTAATTTTTTTCCATTTTAAATGTGAGTAGTTTGAATTATTTGTTGACTTACTACTTGTTTTACTTCAATATCATAAAAGCCAGTTAGTACAGAAGTGTTTTTAAAACTTACCTAAAAAAAGGAGAAAAAAATTAAGTTAATATTATAAATTTGTTAAGTGGATTATACTTAAGTTAATTTTTTAAAAAAAAAAAAAATATTTTTTTTTTTAATTTGTTTGGTTTGATTTTTAAAAAAATTTCCATAAATTCATATAATTCACAAATAGTATAAACTTGAAATTGTTAAAATTTGTTAAAAAACTGTTTGAATTATATTAATTATTTCAATAATATTATTTCATTTTTATTAAATCGATATTAATTTTATTTTTTCAACAACCACAAAAAATTATTTCAATGAAATTTAAATAAATAAAAATTTAAATTAAATTAAAAAATTTAATAATCAAAAATGTTGTTAATACGAAATTGTTTTCGCAAATCTCTCGAATTTCTACGAAGAGAATTAATATTAGTGATTTACAAAGCAACCAACAATAAAATCTCTAGAGATTTCCCTAATACCCTAGCACGCAAAGAGTTGATAAAGTTAGATTAGCAGAAAGGCTTCCATTGAGCGCAAAAACGTTCATGCACGAACAAAAGCCGAATAATTAATCCACTCGGCTCTAACACTCAAGCAGACGCTCGCACATGTTTTTCGTCTTGAGTTAAAATCACTCATCTTTGGTATATTAACTTTGCTCGTTGAGTTTTTTTCTGCTCGTTCGGTTTAACAATGATCGTGTTGAGACAAATAAAAACTCAAATGACCTTTCGGATCGAAGGCTGTACTTTGTGCACGATTGACGTGTTCGTCAGCACGAGCTAATTTTCATTCGAAGCTGTGTTTCACTCAGTTACTGGAATTGAGTAAGAGTTTTTTGCGTCTGATCTGAGACACAATTTGTCGTGTATTTAATTCAATTGTAGCCAAAATCAGCATTGTTCTAAATTTCACTTGCACCAAAATTTATCGAAAGTGAAAATAATATAAATTATTATTAACTCGTAGTCTTTTTTGCTAAACAAATGCATAATTTGGATTAGAAAAATATTAAATTAATAACATTTTGTTATTTCAACACTTTCGATAAATTGTTTTAAGTAAAATTGGGAAGATGCAGCAGTATACATAAAACTCTACAATAACAAAATCGCTTATAATTCTTCATAATTTTACTCATCTATTACGGAAACTTTTCATTAAACTAAACAAATACAATCAATAAAGCTCATAAAATTATACATGTATGTCAATTTGTACAATACTTATTTTTAACAATATATATTCCCACACACTCAAATGCAATTCTATCTTTCAACTTTCAAAATAAAGCATGTAATTTATGCCAAAGCAAATAGAAAACATTGTGTGAATGTCAAAATATTGATATATGTTTATATATTAAGTACATACATACGAGTATATGTATTGTCTTATTGATGAAATGTATGCCAAGACAAAAAACAAACATAAATATGGATATCAATGTATGATAGTATGCTCATCAACTTTGTCGTCATTGCTGATATGTCTATGATAATGACAAGAAGAAGAAGCAGCTGAAGAAATCGACCCCAACTACGATATATAAAAACATTATACCATATATATAGTATAAGAGATTAGCTCAAGGCTATGATATGAATTCATTGTCATTCGTTGTTGTTGTTGTTGTTGTGGCTTTGTATGTTTAGTAAGTTGTCAAGCACAGACAAGCTGACAATACAAACTGTCATATAGTATGTACATACACATACATACTGTATATACACTGATATGTCTGTCTGTAGCTCTTTGACTAAAGATTTTTCGTTAAGGTGGCTTTCAAGTTGACATTGATGTCGATTTTTGGGCGTTTTACGCAAAGTAAATAGCTTGAAGCTTCTAGTTGCTCTTAGTAATATTTAGACAGTCGAAAAAATTGATTGAACAAAATATGACTGGTATTTTTGTTTTCATTATTATTGTTCTAGTATATGATATTGGTCAAAAGTGAAGTGGTATTGCTTGAAGGGATAAAAACGCCTTTTCTTTTTTCTCATCACTACCATACATCAGTTTAAATTATTAACGTTTCAATAATTTTTATGACATATAAAACAAAAGAAAAACGATAGAACCGGAACACAACAGACTAAACATCGAATAGCTTCAGTGGCGTAGTTATTATTTGGTGAAGGGAGTGATTGGACAATGATTCTATACAGCCTATTTTTTCAGAGATTCTATAGTTGATAAGCATCGTTATCTAATATGGATTTACATTAAAAGTATTACTACACTCTCTCACTCTCACTCTCTCTCTCTCTGTTTTTCTCTCTCTTTCTTTCTCTCTCTTTCTCTCTCTCTCTTTCTCTCTCTCTTTTTCTCTCTCTTTCTTTCTCTCTCTCTTTCTCTCTCTCTCTTTCGCTCTCTCTTTATCTCTCTTTCTCTCTCTCTCTCTTTCTCTCTCTCTCTCTCTTTCTCTCTCTCTTTCTCTCTCTCTTTCCCTCTCTCTTTCTTTCCTCTCTCTTTCTTTCTCTCTCTCTTTCCTTCTCTTTCTCTCTCTCTCCCTTTTATCTCTCTCTCTTTTTTCTTCGGTTCCTGAAACCCTAATCGGTCATAGGGCGTCAATAGCTGCTCTCCAACTCATCCTGTACTCTGCAAAAGCTTCAAGCTAACACCACCTTGGTATGTGAAGTCCTTCTCGTCGTTCTCTTCACACTGCTGTCCTCCATGTTTTTCGGGGAAATCCGTTTCGGATCCCGTAAGACTAAGATTGAGGGCTTGTGTTTTCAGCTTGTTGATTTTTAGCCCAGCGGAAGAAGATACACTCTCACGCTCTGTAGTCATTCAGAATAAATCCGTCATGGTGTGCGCGAGAAGGTAAATGTCTTCAGCGTAGTCGTGGTGCTGCAGTTTGTCAGTCATTTCTATACAATTTGAAGTCAAAAAGCGTATGAAACCTATATGCTTTAATGATACACATACACATATTACGAATTCATAGCATACTTTCAGGCGCTATATATACATATTTACATAGCAAGCATGCTTCAATTATGGTGCGTATTAGTTTACTACTACTTTTCAAAAGCTTTGATTACTTCAACTTAAAGTTAAAAACTTTTTAAATTGCATTTAACAGCAGCGAGTAGTTAAAGCTAACATATAAAAAAATCAAACAAGTAATCCAAACATATGACAGCCAGCCGTAAAGTATGCAACAGCAAAACTTATTGCTACTAGTAAACTTTTGCTACAATTTACGAAACTATTTTTGATTAAGAAAACATTTTATACAAGTTGCTTGCTAACACATATGCATCTAGAGAAGTTCTATTTAAGATACACAGCTGATAACTATGAAGTTCTCTAAAATACTAATTGCATGCAACTGACCAATGAAACCGCAGTCAGCAAACTTTAGCAATAACTTTGTTAAAGAATATATTTGTGTAGAGAGAGTAGGGAGAGAGACATTAATCCAATTAAATTTACATGAAATTTTGTAGTTTATTTGACTTCAGTGCTATATATGCAAAATGCAAACAGTGCGCGATTACGCTTAAATATGCTGCGCATTTGCACACTGTTTGCACTGTTGCACAGTTACACAAAAATACAATAATCGCAATCAAAAAAATATAAATAAATAAATAAAAATGAAAAAAAAAAACTTGCTTCGAAATCAATTATTTCTGCTGCTGCTGTTGCTTCTCAAATTCACGCTTTAGCTGCGTCTGCGCACATTTAAAGGATACCGCAGACTTGTGCAGATGTGCACGTTCTGCTGCATTTAATTTAATTTTTATTACCGAATTAATACCATTTTGATCAACACGACACGGCAACGAAAGCCATACATCATTTTTAATATTTGCAAAACCATTTGGCATTTGTGCACAGCGATATAATGCGTCCACTATTCGAAAATATTGCCGATATCAAATCGGAAGTGGTAAAACCAATGCCAAGATTTGTATATTTACGCACTTGACTGGCCATTGCAGGCGCCAACATAACTTGTTCACCGTTTGCACCATAAGCATTTGCCTTATGCTGCTCCAGATTATTATTTACTGTTTGCGGTATTGAACAGCGCAGCGGTATGCCACCAATGCCAACACTTGTATGGATCGGCATTGAAGCGTAACCTTTTTCACCGATAATAACACCACTTACCGTTGTCGGTGGCATTACATCCAAACGTTGCGATAATAAATAATTAAAACGTGCTGCAGCCAATTGACAGCCACTGCCAAAACAACGTTGCCAAGGTAATTTACTAATCTGTTGTAGATACCAGGTTAAGACATCAGTTGGACTTGTTAGCATTATAAAAATGGCCTTAGGTGATGCTTGCACCAATCCCGGAATTATATCACGCAGAAAATGCGCTGTGCGCATGGTTGTCATTTGACAGCTTTCACCATGCTGCGCAGGCGCATTTGCTGCAATGAGTACAATACGTGAATTTCGTGTCGTTGCACAATCATAGCATGTTTTAACATTTGCCTTGCTCAACACTTTAGCAGCCTCTATAAAATCAGTTGTTTGTTCTTCATCCTTGCTGGTTTGCAACAGACAAATATCATCGGTAACACGTTTCGCCAGTAGCGCTGTAGCGCATGAAACACCCACAGCATCGGTACCGACTATGGAGACCTTATGATGTGGCGCATTTTTACTTAAATTAAAATTCTTCTTATAATTCTCAAGTGCGTTTTCCGTTTGCTTTGCAGTTCTTGCTGTTAACTTATTGCGTATATTTTTAACAACTTCTGACTCATCGTACGTCGTTGATTCATCAAGTAAAATATTATTTTTATTTGATT
This sequence comes from Leucophenga varia, assembly GCA_018903435.1. NCBI lineage: Eukaryota > Metazoa > Arthropoda > Insecta > Diptera > Drosophilidae > Leucophenga > Leucophenga varia. The sequence continues at coordinate 980,669 of JAEIFJ010000352.1, read as the reverse complement.
GTACAGCATGGCTGCTGTTTTTTGCATGTTTGTAAACAAAAGGATTAAACCAATTTACTACTGAATTTTGCTGTGCTGCATTTTTAGCAAAAACTGAACCATCTGATACATCTTCGAAGTCCGCTTCGAAACGGACTCAGAGTTTCGTCAAAAAAATCGTCTGAGTCGTACTGTGCCAAAGGTTGTTTATCTTTATTATTGCTTGTTGCCTTACGCTTATTTTTCTGTTCTTCTAAAATTGCTGCTAAAATCTTCGCTCTGGAATCAGTTTCCAGTTCAGCATTTTCACTTGCGGTATTATATTGTCGTTTTTGTTTTTTACCTTTTGTAGAATTTGATTTTACTGTTGCTGCTCTGCATTCGATTCAGCTTCTAACGTAGTATTTTCTACAACTTCTTCACTTGTATCTGATACAGTGAATTCTGTTTCAGGATTTTGCTGACAATTTAATTTGACTTCGCTGCTCGTATCAGCATCTAAATTTGCTCCAGTAACTTCTGTCGCATCTTCCACTTTTGGCTGTTCCACTTTAGAGCAGAAATCTTCACCGCTCGAAATATCTCCAGTAACATTTGCATCTAAATTTGCTCCACTAATTTCTGTCGCATCTTCCACCTTTAGCTGTTGCACGTTGTCGCAGAAGTCTTTCCCGCTTGAAGTATCTCCAGTAGCATTTACATCTAAATTTGCTCCATTAACTTCTGTTTCATCTTCCACCTTTAGCTGTTCCACGTTTGCACAGAGATCCTCACAGCTCGAAGTAGCTCCAGTAGCATTTGCATCCAAATTTTGTCCATTAACTTCAGTCGCATCTTCCACCATTCGCCCATTCCCCTGCTCCTTGGAATATGTCGTCAGACGTTTAGCAGCAATATCTCCAATGCGTTCATATTTTTGCTGTTCCATGAGTTCATCAAAAGCGCGTCTTACATTAATTGTTAAAATACTTCCAGTACCATTCTCCATACTTGGATTTGCATCATTGTCAGCTCTTAATTCAATAATAATTTTATTTTTCACTTTTGTTTTTTGAGCATCCAATAATTTTTTTAACTTCAAAGTTGCTGCTTCCACATCTGAATCCTCTGTTTTCTTATCTTCAAAAAATTCTAAATGATGCTTTGTGAATGCGGCATAGGTCGGTCCACGTTTTCGTATTTTGTATTCAAGATATGCATTATATTTTCATGAGTCTTTTTCAACTGTTGTTGCTTCGCTTTTCTGGTTTTCAGTTTCCAATTGTTCCTCCTCCACTTTAATTGTTTCATTCATATCTCCACGCGCTTTGCTACTTAAGGTTCTTCTGTTTCGTACATTATTATCACTCATTTTCAGGCTTGTTGTAAATTTTGATTTCTCTGGCAAAGTCTCCATTGGCTGTCCACGTTTCTCCAAGTATTCCAGCACAATATTCTGCCAAGCACATTCCATTGCCTCGTCACTCATAAGTTTCATTTCGGGTTGCAATTGCGTTAATAAACTTTTAGGTTGCCCATCGCTGTTATTCGATTGCAGCACTTGTAATGCGAGTGGTCGTAGTTCTGTTTCCAATTTTTTAGCACTCGCATTTAATGTGGTTTCCCCAAATGAAGTTTCCATAGGTAAAAAGCGCTGTACGCGCCAATTCGAAGTCGATTGCTTTTATTTGTTTTGCCAATTCGTGTCGTCGCAACATGCGTCGTTTTTGTATCTTCAAAATTGTCTTCCAGCATCTTGAAATGAGTTCTTGTTCCTCACGTTCGCAGGCTAGTTCAAATGCTTCAGCATCCTGTGTTCCAGTTCCCATTTCATTCCCATTTTCCTTCTCTGTGCCACGTTGCTGTCGTGCATCGTTGCTTGATGCACGTCGATGTTGTCGTTGATCACCGGTTGCAATGATTTTGTTTTGTGACGTCGAATTACGTAGTCCATTCGTTTTATTACGTTTACGATTAAGTCGCCGATGTTCACACATGCGTATAATTGTACGACAGCACTCAGTAATCAACTCATCCATTTCATCCTGCGGCGTCATTACCTTATTCTGTTGCATAAGTTCCACAATTTTATTATATTTCGGCACTTCTACTGGCACTGAAGTCATTTGTCTTTTTTGCTGACTGCTGGACTGCTGCAAGCTACTCGATGATGACGATGATGATGATTTCTTTGCGCTATAAGAGCAAAATTGTTTCTGTTTGGACTTTGCTGTTCCAACGATGCACTCACATAAATTCATTATTATTTGGCTGCACTTCGTTATGATTTTACGCTCTTTTAATTGAATTTGAACATCGCTGCTAAGCGTTTTAGACAACTGAAAAAGTTTATTTGCAGCTTTTGTAAGTTCCGGAAAACAATCTGCACGCGTTGACAGTTTTCGGCACGTAGTCTTCTCTGTTATGCAAGCTGGTACTACGCACAATGCTTTGGAATTTTCATCGTGTTCAGCTGTTGCTGCATCTTCATTGCACTCATCTGTTTCTGTTGTATGCTCGTCATTCTCGCTCTTTGGACACGGTTCTGGGCAGCAGTCACACACTTTCATTATTTTGCGCAAACTACGACAGATTATTTCATGCTGTTCTTCATGTGCGCCTGATTCCAATTCGGTACACGTTGCATTTTCAAATATGGCTTCCACTGCTTTTTGTAAAGGCTTGTAACCAGAAGAGCATGGGTCAGTGCAGAAGGTCGAACAAGGTTCAGAAGGTTCAGGTTCGTCTGAAGTTTCACAGCAGTTGCAGTCACATAGTTTCCATAATTTCTGTGCGTTCTCGCATATCTCTTCCTGCAGCTGATGCTGCTCTTTTCGGATCCCAACTTTGCGCCATGCCAGCTTCATGCAACTTGTTGGCAATAGCTTTCATTTCCTCATAGCATTCGGAACATGGATCAGTGCATAATGGTTTGGTGGGTGGAGGCTCTGGTGGTTCATCTGGCTCTGCACAGCTTTCAGTTTCCTTTGGTTCTTCTTTGGGAGGACATGGCGGAGTTTCACTAGGTGGCGCACAGCATTCTTCTGTGAGCTCTGGTGGCTCAAAAAAAGTAGGAGGTTCTCGCTCTGGACAGCATTCAGGTTGCTTCGATTGCGTTTTGGGAGGACATGGAGGGGGTTCACTAGGTGGTGGCGAACAGCATTCTTTAGGCGGCTCTGGTGGTTCACAGCAAGGTGGAGGCTTTTGTTTTTGAAAAAATTTAAGTTTCTTTGGTTTCTTCTTCGGTGGACACGGTGGCGGACATGTTGGAGGCTCTGGTGGCTCACAAGGTGGCAGTTTTGGCTTTTGGCAGCATTTAGGTTTCTTTGGTTTCTTCTTAGGTGGACATGGAGTAGGTTCACAGGGTGGTGGACAGCATACTGGTGCAGGACATTTTATTTCCTTTTGTTTCTTTTTCTTTGGTTTCTTTTTAGGAGGACACAGAGGTTCACACGGCGCAGGTGGACAAGGTTTTGGACATTTCGGTGGAGGACATGGTTCCGGACAAGGCGGTGCACATGGTGCCTCACACGCTTCCTTACAATTTGAATCCCGTTTGCATATGCTTTCAGCTGCTCTTTTTAGCATCTCGAAAATAGAATCGTTTTTCTTACATGGTTCCTGTGGAGGACACGGCTTTGCACATGGTTTTGGACATGGTTCCGGCTTTGGACAGCATGGCGGTGGTGGTGGTGGTGGAGCTGGTTGGCAACACGGTGGTGCTGGTGTGGTGGTGGAGCTGGTTGACAACACGGTGGTGGTGATGGTTCCGGCGGACTGCAAACGTTCGCTGGAGTGCAGCATGGCGGTTTTGGAGGAGAGGAATCGGCTGGTGGTGGACAAGGGAGGTGGCATACAACGCTTCGGACATGGCAATGGACAGCATCTGCACATCTCCAATATTCTGCGTGCATATCGGCAAACCGAGTCCCTTTGTAAATTCTGATGGCATGGATTTCTGTTATAAAGCATTGCCGTCTGATAGAGCTTACAGGCGGTATTAATTAGCTCGCGGTTATTACATGCACACGGATCAGTGCATATCCGACAAGGATCTGGGCATGGCGCCGGATCACACGGACAATTACAATCACATTCGCACATTTTCCACAGTTTTTGGCAGCACGTGCAAATAATGCCTTCAAGCCGCTTTTGCATAAACGGATCGTTGGTATGTGTATTGGCCGCACGGTATACATTACAAGCACATTTGCGCATTTCCAGATAGCAATTGGAGCAGGGATCTGTACAAATTTTCTTGATATTACACGGTGTAGCACAGCACGGATCCGGATAGCAGCATGGTTTCGGTGGACAACAAGGAGGTGAATCTGGACAGCATGGCGGTTGATCGCAGCATGGAGGAGGACATGGCTTCGGACAGCATGGTGGTGGGCATGGCTTCGGGCAACATGGCGGTGGACTGCAGCATGGTGGTGGACATGGCTTCGGGCAGCATGGTGGTGGGCATGGCTTCGGGCAACATGGCAACGGGTTCAAACAGGAGGGAGGAGGGCGCGTTCGGGCAACATGGCGGTGGATTGCAGCATGGTGGTGGGCACGGCTTCGGGCAGCATGGTGGTGGACAAGGCTTCGGGCAACATGGCGGTGGATTGCAGCATGGTGGTGGGCACGGCTTCGGGCAGCACGGAGGAGGGACATGGCTTCTGGGCAACATGGCGGTGGATTGCAGCATGGTGGTGGGCATGGCTTCGGGCAACACAGCGGTGGATTGCAGCATGGTGGTGGGCACGGCTTCGGGCAGCACGGAGGAGGACACGGTCTTGGGCAGCAAGGCTGTGGACATGGTTTCGGACAGCATGGCGACGTATAACAGCTTGAAGAAACCCGCTTCCAACGAACTGCTGGTGGCCTTGGTTTCGGATAGCAGCATGGTTGACGTCGTTTCGGTAAACGAATTGGTTGACAACATGTTGGAGGACAGCATGGCTTCGGGCAGCATGGCTTCGGACAGCATGGCTTTGGGCAGCATGGTGGAGGACAGCATATCCTTGGACGTGGTAGTGCTGAATATGGTGGTTGCGGCAGTGGACAGCATGACATTTTCAGGCAGGGTATTTTACAACACGGCTGTGGAGAACAGCAAGGCTTCGGGCAACGGCTTAGGGCAACACGGCTTAGGGCAACATGGCTTCGGGCAACACAAGGCTTCGGGCAACACGGCTCCGGGCAACACGGTGGTGGGCATGGTTTCGGGCAACATGGTGGTGGGCATATCTTCGGGCAACAAGGCATCGGGCACGCAGGTGGCGTAGTGCAAAACGGTGGCGGGCAGCAACAAGGATCACTGCACGGATTGCATAAGTTACAAATATTCTTACAACACTTGCATAAAACTGAACGTTGACGTTTCTCCAGCAAACATGGATCTATGCAGCCACATGGATTGCAGTAGTCGCGACACAACGACATTAAATTACTACGCGCCGTATTTACAATTGATTCATCGCATGGATCACATGGATCGCATGTTCTCTTCAGATCATCGCTAAATGTATTTGCAATGCAACGAAATTTCTCTGCAAATGTTGGCTTATCCAATGGACATGGATCACAAGGAGTGCGACAGCATGGATCCAAGCAAGGATTGCAGCAAACCGGTGTCGGAGGCGGGCAACAAGCATTGCCAGGACTTAAAAGTCGCTGTAAAGCTCTACGTTTACGGTGCTTTTTGCACGAGAGACAATCGCAACATTCTGAACAACAACTTCTTTGATAGGCAGCACAGCAGCTGTAACTTGCTATTTGCGTTAATTTATTCTCTCCTGTCAATGCTTTACGTCCCAATATTGATATTCTAGAAAGCTTATCCCAAAAAATGGCTCGAAGTGCCATTCTGGGAGAAGCGATTATTCCTTTGGCGGAATCTTTTTGCCTTATTTCAACCCAAATGAAGGAAGGCGGCGTACCCTTGCGTTTCTCTTGATTTCGAAAGAATTTTTGCTAAACTTAATTTTGAATAAAACATTCCAAAATTAGTAAAATTTGAGAAAACTGTTAGGAAAATCGAAATTTTAAACACAACATTTGGAAGAAAAGTCAAAACCTGTGGAGCAATAATAAACAACAAAAAAATGCATTTTATGTAAATTAAGCTGAAGTCCAATTCAAAAACGAAAAATGCTAAACTTAAACGACTCAAAAATATATATTTTATTTGTTAAACTTTATAGAGCACTGCGCTTCGATAAAATTTCGAATGATTTACGTAATAAATCCAATTCACAATCATTTAGCGGCAACTTACAGACACCGGCAATTCCAGCACCACGACAAATGCACGGCAAGGATAAGAAAACGCTATCATCAAAATCATACAAACCCTTTACATCGGTACTTAGCGGTAAAATGCGACCACTATTTGTCAAGAATGCACTGCAAACATCGGCAGCGGCTAATCCGATGGCCCAGTTTGTATAGCCCTTAACATTGGCTACGTTAAAAGCAGATTGCGTTACTTCCTGATGTAATTCATACCATTTTTCCGGATCATCTTTAAAGCCAATCTTTGGATTTAAATCACGCAAAAGTATACCACCTACGCTGGCATTGGACCAAACTATCACTGAACTATTTCCATGTTCGCCAATTACAAGCGCATTCACCGATGTTGCTGCTACATTTAGGCGTTTGGCAATTAAACAGCGCAGTCGTGCCGTATCCAAATGTGTTCCGACACTAATGCAACGTTCCAACGGCAATTTGCCAACTTTATGCGCAACCCATGTCATAACATCGGCGGGATTAGAGATTATTATAAATATTGCTTTTGGACTTTGTGCTGCTAAAGGCGGTATTAAATCGTTTATTACATCAGCTGTCTGCTGTGCTACATCAAGACGGGTCTGACCCGGTTTCGGACGTGCTCCAGCTGTTACAATAATAATGCGTGAATTTTTTGTTGCATTTAAATCTTTCGAATTTTCCAAAATGGGATTATTTAGAAAAACAGAGCCATGTATTAGATCTAACCATTCGGCACAAGCCCAGGCCACATTTGTATCCACAAAACACAAATTATTTGTTATATTCTTTGGTGAGTAATGCCAAAGCACATGCTATACCCACTTGGCCCATGCCAATGATTGATATCTTATTGCCAACTTCAAATTCGGTTTCACTTAATTTCTTTACAAATTTATTTTCTACGGTATTCTCTTTCGCAGCGTTTTCTTTGACGTTGTTACTCTGCTCTCTCTTGATTGTAACAAAAATCAGTTTGGCTCTTATTGAGCATAATTTTCTGGAACTTAAATTTTTCGCAATCCTCTTCAGCAGCATTATTTTATTTGCAAAACAGTAGATTTAGTTCAGAAAAAAATATAAAGTTTATTGAACCAAAATTAAGGATTCTGGCAGTGAATTTGTTTACTTATATTTTGATTTAAAATGTTTTAAATTCGTAGACTACTAAAAGAATTTGATTTCGAAAAAAAAAATTGTATAAAATAAAAGACACTCATCGAGAAAAAACACACAGCGAAAAAAAGTAGCGTAACTTAAAATTTATCAAGCACAACGTTCTCAAATCAAGCACATTTTTTTAAAGTTAATAAAAAAAACTTGATTAAAGAAATTTTCACAAAAGGCATAGCCGGGTAAGCATGAATTAATTGCGCCCAGCGATATTTAATATACTTAAATGAGGTTCGTCAAATTTTGCTACGTATTTCTTTTCCCGATATCGATGATACTAACGATAATATAGCGGCAATATCTGCTTACAGAATTCATTGAGAATTTTTGAAATAATTTCAATTTTTTTTTTTTGTTGTTTTAGTGCAAGAACAAATTTATTTTTCCGAAAATTTCAAATATTTTTTTTGACTTCTAAATTTTTAATATGTTGTAGCCTATGCAAAAATACTCCCGTGGTAATTTTTCCAGCATTTTCAAATATATGTAAGGCATTTAAAATAAATTTTGAAATTTTTTTACTTAAAATACAGATAAATGTTTACATAGCACAGTCGGCCATCTATCGCCAATATGGTTGACAACTGTCGGCAATTAAAATTTGAGAACGAATTGTACTTGATCTAAGTAATAAATTGAACTTACTTATATCAAGATCGAATTGAAATTACATCAAGAACGAATTGAACTTTTATTAAGAACGAACTAAAACTATATCTTGATCGAATGGAACTTCTAATAAGACTGAATTGCAAGAATAAATTGTAATTATATTAAGAATGAACTCAAATTATATCAAGAACATCGAGATCAATTTATAATTACATTAAAAACGATTCGTTTTTGAATGAAATAAACTTAAATTAAGAATAAATTGTAAATATATGAAGAACGAATTAAAGAAAAGAACGAATTAAACTTTTTTTTTTAGATCGAATTGTATTTATATCAAGAATGAATTATTATATTAAGAACGAAATATATAAAAACAAAATGAACTTTTTCAAGAGGAGCAAACTTGTGAGAGCAAACTTCGATCAAGATATTTCTCCATTTTGCTTTCCCTCCCTCTTTTGCAATTAAAGCTTTTGAAACTTTAATAAAAGCACAATTGTGCTCAATATAATTGGATCATTTGTGCTTTATTTTCTATGTGCTTAAAACAAAGTACAGTCGTTCTTAATATTCAAAAACCACTCTGTGCATTAAACTAAATAAATTTTAAATTACCAAAACTGCTGAATGCACAACATCTAACGAAATTTAAGCACTTTAGTGTTTAATTCCAACTACTCAATTTATTTTTTTTTTTTTTTTTTTTTTGGGTTTTACTTTTTTTCAACTAATACCAATTAACTGCTTCAAAAATTACTAACGAAAACTTGTCAAACTAACGACATCACCTCAAAAAAAAGAAGATATGTATAAAAGTAACAGCTACATAACTCAAACTTTTCAATAGTTACTAAAAACTTCATAGATTCAAAAACAACAAATTTTGTTGAATATCAAATCTGTTGTAGCACACAACTTAATTAAATGTGCAAAAAGTGTTGCGAAAAAAAAAAAAAAAAAAAAAAACAACAAACAATATGGCGACAGTTAGTGAAATGCTTAAAATGAATGACGGTTGTAGGTGAATGGGTTGACTGACTCACTAACTGACTCAGTGACTGACTGATGTTTCAGCGAGTCAGTGTAGAGTGACAGGAAACAGTCGTTAACTTCATTTTGGTTTTGAAAGAAAATTAGCAAAGCTGTCAAGTGTCATTTGAGTATATGTGAGTGGGTGTGTAAGTGTAAGATGCGTTGTAGGTAGACGAAGTTATGCTGTATGCGGTGTTGATAAGTGGTAAAGTATTCACTGAAAGATATATACGATATGTACGTATGTATTTTACGTAGACAATGTAATGAAAAGCATGCCTCAACACCTACATACGTAAACTGCTACAACTGCGCGCTGTTTAAATTATGGCATGTCTGCTTCCGCCTAAATGCATGCATGTATTTCTATATTTACATAAGGAGTACCATATACTCGTATATTTGTAAGTGCGTGTGACTATGTTTTCGTAATTTGTTAATTTCCCGCATTTAGAAATTAATTTTCACTTCATGCATATACAAAACAAGCAAACACCTGCTTTATTTAGTACTACCGCGCGCCTTGTAGTATGCTTGAAAATTTTCCACATTTCTATTTGTTGCGCGATTTGTACCTGTCAGAAGTGTGTGTACGAGTATGTATAAAGTTAACATTGTTTATACATACAATACATATATGCTCATATGTCGTAATTATTTTTAACGGAAGTTACTAGCAACAACAACAACAACAAGAACAACAATGAAAACACCGTCACAACTTCTGCGCCGCAAAGTATGCTACAAACATTTAAATTCTTTTATGTCGTCATTAATTTCTACTGTGCACAGGAAATGTTGAGTGAGAGCGCAACGAAACGAGACTTAAATTTAAAAAAAAAAAAACATTAAAAGTATTGTATGAAAAGCGACAGCAAGTTTTGCCTGCAGCGGAAGTGTTTTCTACGCAGTTACAAAGTATGTATGTGTGCGTGAGCGTTTGCAAGAGAGTAGTACTTAAATATTTAAAAAAAATTTAAATTTTTCATTAAAACATTTGCTATGTTTGACATTCAAAATATTTGACATATTTCAAGCATATGTAGTGTGAATAGGAAGCATAAGCGAGAGTTCGCTGCTGCAAAGTTTTGGTAGAACCCTCGAATATGTACGAATTTATACTTTTTATTTTTTTCTTTCAATTTATGTTAATTGCGTACCTGTGTTAAAAATAATAAATATTTCTTATACTCTCGACGACATAGACAATTTAAATGTTGTTAAATTTTAATTGCTTTATTATGTTTAGCAATTCATTGCCTACTTACAGGCGCATATATATAGATTTTTATATGTTTTTAAATACTGCAACAATCAAGTTTAAAGATAAAGTATATTTTTTAATATACAAAATTTTTTTGCACGAAACCATTTCACATTTTATTTTTCATTAACTTGAATGCCAGCTCTACGGAAAAATAAAAAGAAAATGGCTGCTGAAAATGACGAAGAAAAAATGTCGTTAATGATGCTTAATCTTGACATTCCACATTTCAACGCCGCAAATGACAAATGAAGCTGTGTTGTGTACGCGCGCGCTACAAGGCTGACTGACAATGACTAACACTACAAGGATAACGTAAGGATATATGTATATGAATGTACTGTATGTGTGTGTTATACATTGTACGCTAAATTACAAACTATTGTTCTATACAAACGTTGTGAGAAGCAATTGCTATACGTAGAATAAAAATGAAACTTCTAGGAAAAAAAAAAAAAAAAAAAATGAGTGTAGGCAGCATAAAAATGACGCTTTTCACGTATTGTCATTCATCATAGAAGCAACAACAACAATAAACAATGTGCTGCATGAAGTTTATTTGGGAACAGTATTGTCTGCTGTCTGCATTTATGCTTTATCACTTGAAGATTAAAATTCTTGAACGCATTTGATAATCAAGACGACAATAATGATGAGCATGCGCTTAAAAACCGGAAATAGCAGTCATAATGAGTAAGGCAAAATTGAAAAAAAAAAAAATGAATATGGTACTTTACGTAAAACTTTGAAATGTAGACTTAAATATTTGAAGTTGCTTCAGAATTTTTTCCTATTTGTCATATGCAGCTCATTTCAAGCAACATAATTATTATTCTGTACAAAATTTTACTCTAGAACATTGACAAATACAACCAGCATCATGCACATACGTCATTCAATCTATCAAGCTATCTGTCTTCTATCTGTCTGTATGTCTGTCTGTCTGTCTTCTCACTCAATTGCAGCCTATATTAAGTACTCTGCTAACAGTCAGTACGATTGTTGCATCTGCTTGAGCTTAGACAACTATTGCACATTTTCTCTTACGTGAACTGCAGATACAAGATACACCATATACATATGTATATACTTAGTATATGTATACTACGTATATGTATGTACGTTCGAGTATGTGTATTTTTATTTTGCCCATTTTGACATTGCTCAACTGCTGCCTTCAATGTCGCTGTTGTTTGCAATAAGGATTTGTCAAGCAGTGCTAACACTCCAGGGCAGTCATTGTGTCATTATTATATTTTTTCTTGTATTGTAGTTGTAGCACTGTTGCAGCATGTCTGTATATCTTGCTCTAACGTAATGCTTACGTTGTTGATGTCGCTGTCATTGTTGTTGATACCTTTAAATGTGATTTGTGTTAGTTTTCTAAGTGAAAATCAACATGTTCCACTTTTCATGTGTACTTTGTATATTGTATGTAAGTACAATGCATATAAGATTAAAACATTTATTTGACGACGTACGTTGAAAGACTTTGGAAATGATTGTGTATTTTTGTAAATTTATTGATTATTCTTTATTTTGTATTTGATTTTCTTTAAAAAACTTTTATGTTAAATAGTTTCTTTTGCATTTTTAAACACGGCTCACGAAAATAATTTTATTAGAAAATTTACCTAAAAGCTATACGTAATAGTTTTACGACACAGTTTTACGAAGAAGTTTTATGCAATAGTTAACATAAAAGCTCGAATATTAATAGTTCTACGTAATGTTTTTAGGTAAAAGTTTAACACAACAAACAAAAGTTCGACGTTATTAAAAGTTTTAAATGATAGTTTACGTAATTTTTTCACGTAATAGTTTTACGTAATAGTTTCACGTAATATTTTTACGTAATAGTCTTACGTAATAGTAATACGTAATAGTTTTACGTAATAGTTTAACGTTATAGTTTTACGTAATAGTATTACGTAATAGTTTTACGTAATAGTCTTACGTAATAGTTTCACGTAATAGTTTTATGTAATAGTTTTACGTAATCAGTCTTACGTAATAGTCTTACGTAATAGTCTTACGTAATAGTCTTACGTTATAGTCTTACGTAATAGTCTTACGTAATAGTCTTACGTTATAGTCTTACGTAATAGTCTTACGTAATAGTCTTACGTAATAGTCTTACGTAATAGTCTTACGTAACAGTCTTACGCAATAGTCTTACGTAATAGTCTTACGTAATAGTCTTACGTAATAGTCTTACGTAATAGTTTTACGTAATAGTTTTACGCAATAGTCTTACGTAATCGTAACACGTAATAGTTTTACGTAATAGTTTTACGTAATAGTTCTACGTAATAGTTTTACATAATAGTCGAACGGAAGTTTTACGTCATAGTTTTGTGTCATAGTTATACTCTTACAGCATACGCTTACGTCATACCCTTACGAAATTCTTTTACGAAATACTTTTACGAAATACTTTTACGAAATACTTTTACGAAATACTTTTACGAAATACTTTTACGTCATAGTTTTTACGTCATAGCTATGTAATAATTTTATGTCATAGTTTTACGTCATAGTTTTACATAATGGTTTTACGTCAAAGTATTACGTCAATGCACTACGATATAGTTTTACGTTATAAATTTAAATATATATTCTTTTTTACAAAAGTTTACTTAAAGTTTCTAAAACCATTACGTAAAACTGTAAGACGCTTTAAGACACTATACGTTTTATTAAAAGTAGTAAATTTACACCAACTTACTACTAAAATTTATTTACCATATATTCTTTCGGTACTCAACATTTAAAAAAACGTATATTTTATTTAGCAAATAACGCTACGCTGCGGTTAAACATTGTGGTACGTGCAGCAAGTCGGTTACGTACAGTGTGGTTTACACTGCTAAGCTACGTAACCAACAGTTTTTCACTTTTACCATTTTTGTTTTTTTCGTTTTAATTTATTTTATAAAATGATACCCAAATACCAATGGCTTAAAGTGTCCTTCAACATGGTAATATATAGGTCAACGTAACAAAATACGCAACAATAAAAACAACTACAACAACAAGAAAAACAATAGCAATTGTTAAATTAGGTCAATTAGCGCTTAAGAATGAATGAACTTAAAGCTATGAAAAAAAGTATATTAAAAAGTCATAAAATACTTTTTAAAAAGCGTTATTTTGTTTTCGAAACACTTCAGCAGCATACAAAGTTTTTTTCTCTTGTTTAACTTATTTTCTTGTTATATGGCATTCGTGTTCTCTTTAAAAAAAAAGTGTAAAAGAGCTTCAAGTATCAAAATCAGGTGAATGTGCTACGAAAATTAACTGTTACGCTTGATTTTATTTTTCCTTCTAACTTTTTGTGCGCATCATGAAAGGTTAATGACGGCTGCTGTCAGCAGCAACAACGAAGGTCGTCGTTGTCGTCTTCGTTTTTTTGCTTCTTTTTTTGTGACCTGTACACTTTAAAACAGACATATAACGTAACGTAACGTAACATTGTAGGCTGGGGTTATAGCACACAAAATATTTGCTGGGTCAAGTGCAAAATGGTTTAGGGTAAAAGGTAGATAGTATACCTCAATAAAGTTCGAGCAATTTTTCTAGCTGGTGTTAAAAAAAAACAAAACATTTTAAAAGAAAAACTTCTATTTAGCAAAAAAGGAAAAAAAAATTGTAACAAAAAACATTTTTTTTTTTCTTTTACCCACACCACTCACCATTGTACCAACAGCAGCACATTCTTCTGCTAAATACCAAAGGTGTTTCATTTCATGAGAATACCTTCAAACTGCTACAAAAAAAAAAAAAAAAAATTGTTTGTATGTATTCACTTCTGTTTCATGAGCGTAAAAGTTAAATGAAACGAAACACGTTAATGGCCTCTGACCCTGGCAACGAGAAAAAGTTAAAGATGAAAATGAAAAGTGTACATCTATGCTTCTCGTCGACTCAGTGTACTTCCTTCCCTTTCTTTTGTATTCATCCGTGTGCCATTAGCGAGTTCCCGGGAAAGTGAAATTTACTCATTCAAGTTGGCAGCAGCAGCAGCAGCACTCTTTACCTCATTTTACGCGTTGCCATACTCCACTCTCTTCAGCTTCATACACCAAAAACACTTCGCTCTTATCTCTGCTTTCGTGTTATTCCCACCACTCTAAAAAAAAAAAAAAATTTCGGTTCTTTTGATTTTTTACTGTTTTGCTTTTATTATCAACTTTGTCTAAATTTTATAGCACTACAAGTGAAATTTACACCGCTCTTTATGCTCCACTAACCGCTTTACAAGGGTAATGCTTAACGTTTTAAAATATAAAAAATAGTCAAAATGTTTCTATGTCCGCTTTGAACTTTGAAACTATACAACTGATGAGCCCCAAACCGGTCTTATTTTAAAAGGCAATAATGCAAGAATGATGCAAGACTACTAAAACAATGCATTAGACACAATCGGTCCATTCATGAAGTCGGTTTTCCACATTTTCTGAACAAAAGTTGTTTGACTTAATCGTAAATATACTTTGAAGTGACAAGTTCATTGGTATTTTTTAGCGCTTTTTGTATGTTTTTCATTTTAGACCCAATATTTTTGGCACGCTGCATGAAAAATAAAAACAAAAAGTACAAAAACGCCACAGAAAAAAACAAAACTAAAAACTACAAAAAAAAAAAAAAAACAGCAGCTATGAAACGTTTATTTCTCAAGAAATCAACACAAATTTCACAACCTTTACTTTAAAACTTTTAATGTAACCCACGTAAACACTTCGTTCTTACCAACCAAACGACAACACTGCGCTCAGAAAATTTGCCATTGAGCTGTGTAATAAAATGATATCGTTCTCGACGTCATCGTCGTCGTCTCCATCGTCGGTGTCATTGGCTTAGCCTAAATAGCTATAACCACTGCCGTGGTCTCATTGCTTTCAATTCCTTACCTCCCAGCACACAGCAAATTATGCCTCACAAACACCTTTAGCATAATTTTTACAGCAGCTCATCTAGAATACCTTTACTCTTGTCAATTTTGGTCTTGACTGTCTCAATCACTGTTGACTGTCGGTGCTATTAAGTTATTTAGCCTATTTAAGCTTAAATGAGTGGACGCAGACATACAATACGCTCTCACACTTCTCGTCCTTAGCTCTTATACAACGAAACGTGAGAGCGTGTTGCTTGCTTAATGCATTAGCGCTAAATTAGGCTATATACGGTAACTGCCATTTTGAAAATTGAAGGATTTTTCTGGTGCAAAATAAATCGGCACCAGATTGACTATTTAACGTTAAAGAGATTTTAGATTAAATTGGGTTGTATATTTATGTAAATATTTAAATAACTTAAAATATTTAAAAAAAAAAAAAATAAGATTTATTAGGTAGGTTTACATTTTAAAGTTCTTACATTTGATTTAAAACCATTTGCCATTAGTGGCGCCACCTCTTGAGCTTTGCGACCCAGCGTTTCGGGCAAATAGAAATAGGTCAATACAAAACCATAAATACACATCAAGGCACATGGCAACAGTGCATAGCACTTAATTTTTTCCATAACAAGTGGAAATACTAGACCGAGTGTAAAAATTTGAAAGCCAATTACACAAACAACCGATTGACATGGCCCATGGACGTGCTGCAAGTTCAAATATTTCCGAGCCAATAAAAAATGGTAACGAGGAAATAGCTATATTAAAAGCGATTATATAAAAAAAATAAACAGATTAAACAAGCCCAAGTCATTTCCGGATTATCTTTCTGAAAATATATTTTTGATTTGTAATTATTTGCCAAGAAAAAAACAAATTTGCTTACTATAAGACGTAAACCGATAATCAAACCAAAGAGGCAGATAGCACTCAAGATACAAGCCGTCATCATCAGTATACGTCGTTCAGCATATTTCATAAAAATTAAGTTGCACGTTGCGAAAATGAAATTCTCGACGCCAAGCGCAAAATTAAGCCAAGTTGCAGTGCTCATATCGAAGCCAGCCTTTTAAACATTGGTATTGAGTAAAAAAGATCTAAGGCAATACATTTTATTTACATAGAAAACGCTTTTATATATTACGTAAGACACTCACCGCATTTATGCCACTAAATTGTTGTAATGCATGATATGTGCAAATAATTAGCATTGGCATGCAATACTTTTTGCTGTGATAATAATTCCTTTGGTGTTAACTGCGTAGCACTTAGATTTACAAGTGCTTCGATTTGTGCCAATTCAGCATTTATATTTTCCTCTTTGCGTCCCAAACGCCTGAGCGCCGCTATGGTTTTTTGTGTATCTTTATGTTTGGCGTGTATATATTGTGGACTTTCCGGAAATATAAAAAATGGCACATAGCCAAGTACTACGAATATTAAAAAACTTGATATTGCCAAATGCCAATGTTGCTTAGTACCCAAAGTAAAGTCAAAACTAAAAATTTGTCCAACAACAACGCCTCCAGTTATACCGATACATGTAAAAACACCAACATAATCACGAACTGCTGCCGGTGCTAGTTCCACGAAATACATTGGTTGCGCTGTGAGTACCAAACCAGCAGCAATACCGCTTACAAATCTTCCAGCAAAAAGTAATTCCATAGAATTAGCCATGCGACAGAAAAATAAAAATAAAGCGCCAATACAATATATGATACCAGCAATAATCAAAGTACCTTTTCTGTCAAATTTTAAAAGATATAAGTTCTATAAGCGAATTTTGTTGTCAACAAACCTGCCACATATTTTAGTTAACTCGGAGCTTAACAATGAACCGATTGCGCCGCCAATAAGAAAAATTGATATAAAACTTGATGTTAATATAATCATTTGATCTTTGGTTAAATCATCGTCATATCGTTCTTTAAACGTTGTTTTGCTCCAATGAAAAATAAACTTTAGAATAATGTATAAATTAGCTAAAAATCATTTTAACTGCATACATCTACATATACGCACCAAAGCCGGTTGATTGACCACGCCTAAACTAAAGCCAATCGGCAGAACGGCACCAATCGTAACTGATGTACATATAAAAAATAGCATTGGTGTCCAACCATCACGTACTGCGTTCTTTTTGATCTGCTTCCATTTTTGATTACAATTAATAAAAATTTACAATTTATGAAATCAATTTGAGTGTTGACTCGAAGACGTAAAGATTTCGATTATCATAAAAAATATTAACTAAACTTGGGTTGTATAAGTTTCAAGCTTAAGTTTTAAGATTGAAGCTTTACGTAAAATTTTTATAAAATAGTTTGACGTACACATATTTACACATATTTTAAAGAATTTGTCTGTAGCTACAATTGAGTAAACTTTACGTAAACAATCACGTAAAATAATTGGGTTCAACTATTACGTAAAATAAGTACATAAAACCGTTACGTAATATTGCGTTTAAAATTAATTTTATACAACAATAATAGTTTTACACGTTAGTTTTATGTATTAGTTTTGGATTAGTTTAGCGTATTAGTTGAACGTATTACTATTACGTATTAGTTTTACGTATAAGTTTTACGTATCAGTTTTATTTATAATTTTTACGTACTAGTTTTACGTATTAGTTTAACTTATTAGTTATACGTATTAAATGTACATATTAGTTTCTCGTAACAGTTTTACGTATTAGTTTTACGTATTAGTTTTACATAATAGTTTTACTCATTATCTTTACGTATTAGTTTTACGTATTAGTTTTACATATTAGTTTTACGTATTAGATGTACGTATTAGTTTTACGTATTAGTTTTAGGTATTAGCTTTGCGTATTAGCTTTGCGTATTAGTTTTACGTATTAGTTTAACGTATTTTGTAATATAAGAATAGTTTTACGTAATAGTTTACGTAATAGTTTTTCATAGTAGTTTAACGTAATAGTTTAACGTAATAGTTTACGAAATACTTTACGTATAGTTTTACGTAATAGTTTTACGTAATAGTTTTACGTAATAGTTTTACGTAATAGTTTTACGTAATAGTTTTACGCAATACTTTTGCGTAATAGTTTTAAGTAATAGTTTTAAAGAATTTTTTTCATAACAGTTACGTAATTGTTTGCGTAATTGTTTGCTCAATAGTTGCAGCCTATAGCTGTACCCAACAATTTTATTTCATAGGTTTACGTGAGAATTTTACATAAAGTTTTACGTGCAATTTTTTTTTTTTAGTTCTACAGTGTGATCTTACAAAATGTTTGTCATGATATTTTTACGTGAAAGTTTGACGTAATGTTTTTATGATACAGAACGTATCAGTTTATCGTAATAGTTTTACATAAAGTTTTACGTCAAAGAGTTTCGTACATTTTTACCTTCTAGTGTTATGTAAAGCACTACGTAATAATGTCAAGTAATAGTTTTTCATATAGTTTTACGCAATCTTTAAAAACATTTTACTTTTTGTTAAATCAAACGATTTCCTTGAAGCTTAATTCAAACGATTTACAACACTATCAAATTCATAAGTTCGCGAGACTCATTCACCTCTCAAACTATGACATCATACAATGAAAGCTAAACTGTTTGAGCAATTAAAAAAACACTTTTTAACACTTTCGATTACAATGAACATGAGGGAACAAATGTACTTACAAAAAAAATAAAAACTAAACTAAACTACAGCAAAGTAAAGTGAAGTACAACGTTGTGAAACACAATGCAAAACTAGTATATTAGATACCAGGTAAGTTCATGAAGCCATTTTAGCAACAAAAGGAATGGGAATTGCGGTACAAAGTTATAAAATGGTGGTTAAAGTTGTAAGGAAAACAAAATGAAGTAAAGAAAGGAAAAGAAAAAAATTATGTATCACTTCGTTACGACTTCCACTTAATTTATTTTCACGGTATGATACTCTGAACCGGACCTTACAATATCAACTTCAACATCAATCTTTTGGCAGAGTGAATGAATATAGACTTGAAAGGGCGTAAGAAATAAGAGAAAAATGCTTAAGGCTAGTTTGAATTTGAAAACTAAAAAAAATAAAAAAAAAGAAAAGTGAAATCCAAGCTAAATTTAGCTTGCTGCAAACAATTGCATGCCACAACACTTCCGGTCAATACTATGCTGTAGCAGTTGTGCAACACTATTGTACAATTTTTATATAGCATACAACTAGGCACTAGACATAACGAAATACCTTGGCTTAACTTTTCGGCTTTTACGGTTACTATTGGAATGGTTTATAGAGTTTTTGTATTGCACTTTTTCTACACTTTTTAAATTTGACCTAAACTTAATTTTTTTTTTTTTTTTGCCTTTGCACATACCTTAAACATTTTCCAAGTGCTAAAGCATTTATGCTCCAACGTACAATTTCGTGTTATTGTGTGGCAATGGTTTTGTTTTTTTTTTTTATTCACCGGAAAAGCAAGCCAAAGTATAGGCGTCATGGGAGTTTAATGGCATAAAGAACAGCGAAAGTATTGTATTGCAATGTAGGTGTTCCTCAAAATTTGTGTGACTTTTAAACGTTCTACTTTTGTGCCAATTCATTCGTGAACGAGTAGTTTATGTTTTTGTACTTTTTGTAGTTGTGGCACATCGTTAAAAAAATTTTTATACGGAAGTGCACGTTTTATGCCTATTTTGGCTTTTTATTGTTAGTTTCATTTCCGTTTGAGAATGAGGCACTGATTTCCGCCTAAGATTATATACATACATGGAGAAAAAAATAAAATTTGTTGTAGCTAGTTTGTAAATGAAGTCAAAAAGGGTTATAGGTCGATTCAATTTATTGTTAATTTCCTGTCAAAAAAGCACTAAATAAATAATTAAAAGGAGCGTACTTCTCTTAAAGCGTGCAACCTATAAACACTTTCAAAAAATTAAGCATATTTTTATTTAAACTTTCGGAACAAAGTATATCACAGTTTATAAAAAAAAATTCCAATAGGTTGAAAGATATTAATAAAGTCAAAAGAAGGTAAGAAACACTTTAAAGGAAAACAACTTTTCACAATATTGAGAGTACGAAACGCTCTCTTTTTCTAACTTTATCGTGTGCTCTCTACTCAAACAGCAAATCGAAAAGCCACATGTGGCTTTTCCCAATATATTTCGAAATAGCCACATGCAATTTTGCTTATTATTAACGTTACACATCTCAACATTTATATTATCTTTGGTATTGTCAAAGCATGCATATCTAGATAGTAGCTGCAAGAAAGCTTAAATAATCTTTTTGTAGCAGCGGAAGAATAAAATTAAACTTAATATCAACACTTCAATTGTTCTTGTATATGGAATAAATCTTCTTTATAAAATATCAAAAAATTATGTCCTTTATTTGCTGTTAGTGCACAAATATTTCTCATTTTCGAAATACGTGTATGTGATGTGCATAAAAATTTCGAAATTCATTTGAAGCAAAATATATACAAGAAATCAAAATGAAAAAAAAAAAAAGAAAAATAAGTTGCTAGTCATTTAAGCTACAGCTACTTTTATTTGACTTAGTTAATGCTATGCTGTAGAGTCCTTATACGTATACCATATCTTATGCTTCCGTTTGTCCTTATGTTGTGTATAGCGCGTGTATGATGATGATTTTTTTCTCTACGTATTTGTATTTAAGTTAAATGCTACGTGTCCGAAATGACTAATTCACAGAAAACGTTCAAATAGATAAATATTTTCGCTGCATACTTTTAGGCGACATCAACAGCATTATTATCATCTTCTTTACAAATGCTGCTTAACGTAAAGTGGCGTTTGGGGTGTACTTAAATAAAGCTGTTGCCTATACGTATACATATGCGTATGTAGTTAGTATTTTGTTAATAATGAAAATAGTTTGGTGGTGGCAGTGGCAGCAGCAGGATATTTAACAGGAAATTAGATTAACAAGAAATTGTTATTTAGTTTAATGTTGAAAATTTGCTATAAAAAATGACATAAAAAAATTGACTTAAAAAAAAAAAAAAAAAAGGTTTTCTTTAAAAAGAAATAAACGAAAAAAATGATAACGAAAAAATAAAAGAAAAAAAAAAAAAAACAAGTCAACGGGTTAAATTTCAAATTTCAAGTGCTGCTAGATGGTCTCTTGATGGTTTACATTGTCCTTACTCAATGTCCTGCTCAGTGTACCGCAATTGTAACAAGACAATAAGATGCTTGTCTCTGCTGCACTGCTACGTATCTTTTCTACAGCGTTCATTGGCCACTTGAAACGCTACTCAGACTGACTTAGTTAGCTACTTCTATAGATATTTTCTTTTGTACTATTTACTATGACTTTTGTTGCATTCTTTTCTTTTCTTTTATTTGCTTTGCTTCACTCTTTATTTTTATTTTATTTCATTATATTTGTATGCAAGCCAGGATCAACTTGTCTACAACAACAAAAACAACATTACAACACTTACTTTTCAACATTTGGCCATCTTTTGTGCAGTAGACGCGAAACGACAAAATAGTGCTGTAAAGTTTATTTAAAAACTCGACTTTAACTTAAGTTTACTTTTTGTGGGAATTACTTTTGGTTATACTATGCGGTAGCAGTGTTGCATAGTGGCAAACTAAAACAAACACTCACACACACATGTTTAAAGCATTCTAAAACAAGTTGTCGAAACATTTGTCCTCAACGCAACTTGCATCTGAGTCGTCGTCGTTATTTTTTTGTATTGTTGGCAAATGCAATTATTAAAAGTTTTCCTAGCATCAAGTTTAGAATTTTTGCGGCGATACGCTTGCTCATATGTGTGTCTGTGCATTTTGTATTTGAGTTTTACTATTGTATTTCTGTGAGTGTGTGTGTGTGTGTGTATCTGTTTGTATTATGGTCTTCTGTTGAAATAACTGGAACATGGCATAAAATTAAGCTAAAACTTATTTCTCGCTGTTTTGTTGGTGTGAAAATCAACGCGCAATCGCGTATTTTGCAATGCTAAAGTTTGTACTTTACCATATATATACGAGTATATAGTTTGGGGACTTAGCGTTGAGTTCTGTATTCTGAGAGTTTTAAAGTTACAAAGCGGGTTTATAGAACTTTTAGTTGTTGCATAAAGTTCTAGATTAAAACATTTCACCTAGATATTTTTTACGCAAAGCGCCAAAAAAATTTGCAATGCGCTTTGTACAACCAAACGCTTCTTGCATACATAATCGCCATAGTTTGAAGTTTTTTTAACATAGAATTGTTTAGCTATTAAAATAAAAAACGAAGATTTTAAGCAATGTTGAGCAAAAAGAGTGATTTTTGAGTTCCAGTGTGATTAGCGACTTTGACTTGACAATCGCAGTGATGGCGAACAGTGATAAAATCAAATTTCGCGAAAAAACAATCAGCGGTTACTGAACATTTAAAGCAATGATGCGTAAAAAGAGAGATTTTTGATTGCAAACAGTGATAAAATCACAGTTCGCAAAAAACAATCAGCGGTTACTGAACATTTAAAGCAATGATGCGCAAAAAGAGTGATTTTTGAGTCGCAGAGTGATTAGCGATTGCGACTTGACAATCACAGTGACTGTAAACAGTGATAAAATCACAGTTTGTAAAAAACACTCAGCGATTACTGAACAGGTTGACAATTCGCGAAGCGTGATGCACAAAAATCGCCACTAACAGAACTGTTTCGCTACACCAACACAACAAATCGACTTTGTTTTAATTCATTGAAAAATAAAACACTGCTTTTATTGTAAAAATTGAAATTGGCCAAAAAAAAATATTTGCGAATCAAGTGACTGGCAAATGTACCAACGAATTTGTACAGGTTCGGTGTTCAAGCGAAGAGTGATAAAACACCAATCACTGATAAAAGAACAGTTTCATTGAACGCGAAGAGCAATAAACAAATTCGCCGATAACTGAACATGTTCACCGAGGAACAAGAAAATCAAAAATCACTATTTTTATTCGCTGTTCGACGTTGCAATTTTGAAATCACTGTGAAAAAATCACCGAAAATGATTTTTGGCCAACACTAATGGGCAGCGCCGCAACGTTATTCAATACATAAACAAAAATAAAATGCAATAGGTTCGGTGGTTGTTGTTATGCCTGTAATGTGATTGTTGTTTTAAGAGCTTGTGTGCTATAATTCGAGCTTGTGTGCTATAATTCTTTTCCAGCGCAAGCAAAGCAGTGTGTTTTTGTTTGTTTGTAATTATTGTTTATGTTCTTGTGACCCTTTTAGATACATTTTCCAGTGTTGATTTATAGCATTGCTTTGTAAATTATCATCGGGTTAAAGAAGAAATTCAAGGTGTCAAATTGTATTCTAAACTTTACGAAAGCATTCAAAACTATTTAACAACTTCAAATTGAAAACTTTAAAGAAAAAGGGTTTTTTAAACTTTAAAATCTTACAAACCCACATAAAGTATACAAAAAATTTTCACTAGAACATTTTTCTGTGCATTTTTATGCAAAAAAGACAAAAAAAAGAAATGTTGAACATATTTCGCATACATGACGAAGAAAAAAAGAAGATATGCATATATATAGCCACAAGCAGACACCACAGCGCCCAACTACATTGCAAACGAACGTCAACTTTAACGAAACCGACACCAACGGAAGCGTATAATGCAGCAAAACATGTACGAAATCTTACGCGGATAATGTAATCGCGTTGCAAATAAACGCAACGCATACGCAAACGATATATGTATGTATGAATGTGTGTGTGTGTTCTGCATACAGATGCCAGGCAGCCAGCAGAAGAATATGTAAAAAAAAAAAACTTCAAGGCAAATGCTGCCACAAACAGCAGCAGCAGCAATAGCAGCTTACAACAACCACAAAATATGCAAAGAAATGCAAAGTGAAACTGAATAGCAGAACAGCAGCAACAACAGCAACGGATGGGCTACAGACAGTCAGACAAGCTTACTTGCTGGCTGGTTAGTTTGGTTGGTACGTTTGGCGACTACGATATACCCGCAAGGACATGTAGCAACGATGTTGATGATGGCGGTCATTGTACGCGAAGGAAATCATAGTGACATGCAAAGCGTAAACGCCTAAACGTACGAGACACGCATGCAGATTAAAAAATTCCATTGCTGCATGTGAAAGGATAAAAGCAGCTAGCAACATTTCCGTTTCCGGCATTTGCGACTTCCACTTTCGTTGGCATTTTTTTGTTTTTTTTTTTAGTATTTTCTTTTCTCTTTTTTTTCTTTCTTGAAGTGAAATTTTGCGCAACAGCTGCAATGCATTAGAATGTAATGTATTGCATATGCGGCAGCGCACTGCCAGTCTTAGATAATATTTTTGTCGCTGATAGGTGACACTGAGTTGAAAGACGTTATGAAGCTTATCAATGACATCGAGAAACAGTTTGAAAAGATTTTTTTTTTTTTGCTCTTCTTTTTTTCAACTATTACGTAATACGTTTACGTAATATTTGGGCATAATTGGGCGCTCCAAAAATATCACCACAACATGCTCAGCTTAATGTTAAAGGAGTCTAAAGAGACAAGTCCGCAGGATAAGATTGGTTTCGCAGGGGGTCTTACTACCAGAAAATAACTTGAAACCAAAAAACACACACTTAAACAGCTAAAAGAAACAGAAGTATTTCCAGGTGGCAGATCCAGTAGTGAAAATCCAACAGTGTTGAATACCGCCGCCGGGGCATGAATTCTGGAGGTCCCAACAACCGTTAAATCCGCTGTCAAATTATTACGTATCGCAAGAAACGTTATAAAAAAGTTAATTTTAACATTAAATTCTTGAGTTGAAAAACATTTTTGTTTTTTTTTTTTCAGTAAGAAAAAAAATTTTCATTTCAGAAAATAGACAATAGATTAGCAGTCAAAAAACGTGTTTGCTGCATAAATATATTGCCTGTTTTTTATTTATTTTATTGCTTACTTTGCTGCTTAAAATTTTCTATGTCCTTTTTTTTTTTTTTTTTTTGCACAGTGTGGAATACCATTTTGCTTTGTTACGCTCCGCATTGTTTGTAAATATCTATCAACAATTTTTTTTTCTTCCTCACAAATACATGAAAACAAACCAAACCTGCCAAGTTGCAAATGAAATAATGTGTGTATGTGACTGTTTGTATGTGTGTATGTCTTGACTTACAAACACACAAATATACACGTACGCAAATATAAATAATGTGACCTGCCTGACTGCGATTATCTGTGAACTATTTTTCACACGTCGAGCATACACAATTGGTTTTGGCGATTTTTCTTTTTTTCTATTATTTTTTTTTTTTTTTTTTTTTTACGTTTTGTCCTTTCTCACGCGCCAGCAACATGCTGCCTTTGTCCTTTATATATGCTATTTGGACTCAGTTGTATATTTTTCTATTTTTTTGCATTTTAAACCTATCCTTTTTTTTTTTATTTTGTATGTGTTTTAAAAAAAGTGTATACTGTATGGCTTTTATATTTTCTGTTTTTTTGTATTTCTGTAAAATCCAAATGGAGTTTTTTTTTTTCTATTTATCCTTTTTTTTTTTTTTTTGTTACGTTTTTTATTGCTTGCCAGATAGATGATTAGTGCTATGCTAGAGGTTAAAATTTTGAACATTAATTATTTTTAAAATGACATTAATTATTTTGAATACTTTTGTATTTGCTGCAAATATATCAAGTAGATTTGTTACTTTTAGGTTTTGGGGTTTTTGTAAAAGATTTGTAAAAAAATATCTGAATAACACCAAAATTTATTTATTGGTTCAATGATAAACTAGAATTGCGTAGGTAGAATAAAATATATTCAAATAAATAAATTTTTCGCTATCTAAAATATATTTGAAAGTTTAATTCTAATGGGTAAGTGATGGAACGCGAAGAGCATGATAGACCCTAAAAGTATACATATTTTTGATTAGCATTGCAATTCGAGTTGATACAGCTATGTCTGCCCGTCCGTCCTGAAGACTGCCATAATTAAAACGTTTATCTCGGAGATTATATAAACCGTCGAAGTGATCTATTACAAACGATTTTTCTCTAGTGGTAAAGTAGGTATATAAAATTTGGGATTTAAAAAAAAAAAAAAATTTAATCTCGATTAAATTTTTCAGATGAGTTTCTCAGATGAGTTTTTAGAGATGAGTTTCGCAGTTAAGTTTCTCAGATGAGTTTCTCAGATTATTTTCTCAGATGAGTTTCTCAGATGAGTTTCTCAGATAAGTTTCTCAGATGAGTTTCTCAGATGAGTTTCTCAGATGAGTTTCTCAGATAAGTTTCTCAGATGAGTTTCTCAGATGAGTTTCTCAGATGAGTTTCTCAGATGAGTTTCTCAGATGAGTTTCTCATTTAAGTTCCCAAATAAGTTTCAAAGTTAGGTTTCTCAGATAATTTGCTGAGATGAGTTTCCCAGATGAGTTTCTCAGATGAGTTTCTCAGATTAGTTTCTCAGTAAAGTTTCTATATTAAGTTTCTATATTAAGTTTCTCTGTTAAGTTTCTCTGTTAAGTTTCTCTGTTAAAATTTTCTCTGTTAAATTTCTCTGTTAAGTTTCTCTGCTAAGTTTCTCAGTTAAATTTCTCTGTTAAGTCTCTCTGTTAAGTTTCTCAGCTAAGTTTCTCAGAAGATTTACTCAATAAAGTTTCTTAGATAAGTTTTTCAGCTGAGTTTCTCAGTAAAATTTTTTAGATAATTTTTTTTTAATTTCTCAAATTTGTTTTTCAGTTTAGTTTTTCAAAATCAAGTTCTCCGAAGAATTTCCTAGTTAAGATTATTTTTTTAATACATTATATTTTTGTACTTACATTGTATTAAAATAATGAACAATAATATCCAATGGCGTCGATCGAATGTCGGTCTCATGACTTCATAACTTCCGGTATGTGTGTTTTGATTAAAGCTTTTATTTCTTCTATAATTCGTTAGCCTAGAAGCTTACTTAGTTGACTGTTTTTTTTTTTTTTTTTTTATTCTTTTCAAAAATCGAAACAGGCTTTTTTTATTGATTTTACTATTAATTAATTGGCACATATGAGATTTCCAAAAAAAAAAAACCGTTGTTAAATTGAAATGCACAGAAAAAGAGCTGTAAAGAAATAGAAAAAAAAAGTCGATATTATTATATTTAGCTTTTAATGATTAAGTTTAAATGCTTTTAACAAAATCAAACTGTAGCTTTTTAATTAAAATAGTCGCTACCAATTCGAATGTACAAAATAAAACTATTTCCAAAAACACACACATTTTATTTCAACTGTCAAAGCACGCAGGAAAAACTAAAACGTTTTTAATCCAATTAGGAACACAAAGTGTTATGCCATACAAAAAAAAAAAAAAAAAAAAAAAATGAAAAAAAAAAGCACTAAAAAGAGATTGCAAACTCCAATCAAATGTTACCCGGGTGACAATAAATCCAACTACTATGGCTGCTACTAAACTTCACAACAGAGAATACAACAAACGACTATGACTGCCACTGCCACTGCTACTGCTACTAAATGCAGCAATGTTATATAAAGTTACAAAACATTGAAATTCGCAGGTAGTACCTATGTAGTTGAAGTTGTCGAGTTGAATTTAGTCAAGTGCTGGAATGAGTTGAGATGAGTTCGCTGACTTCAATGCCAACTCAAACGTTACAGACGAAAAATTAACAACTGTTTGCACATGAAATTAATTAATTTTTAAAAAAAAAACAAACAAAAAAAGAAAAACACAAAAACTTTTGTATGTTGCATAACGTAAGACGGTTTAACTGGTTGTGGTGGTGCTGTGGTGGTGTACTAGTGTAGCATATAACTAGCCAAACATAGTAGTTGTAAAACAGATAGACTCATAGACAAAGATTGTCTATGATGATAATGCCAACTGGCATTCATACATTTTAGACAACAGCACACCCACATAACTAGACTAGATGTAGCAAAATTTTTGTGTGTGTCTGCAATGTTTGAAGTGTTGCACAAACAGTGTTCCAGACCTTTTAGTGTGTGTGTGTATATATGTATGCGCTGTCTGTATGTATGTTGCCAAAGTCAACAAAATTAGTGAGTAAGAGAGATACAAGTGCACAGATTTTAACGAATTGTCGTCTATACACACACACACACACACATGCTACACGTAAGTATTTTTGAGTTTGAAGCATGCAGCAGTGTAGTAAAGTGTGCAAAATTTTTGACAATTAAGTTTGCAGTGTTGATAAACGGCTTAATTGTGCTATGAGACATGAGATACATAGTATACGTTTTGTGTGTGTGTGTGTGTACAGCAAAAGTAAAGAATAAAGGTTAAAACTGCAACGATATATGTATGTATCTATAACAAAATGAAATGTATTCGAAGATACACACACATACATATAAGGTTAAGTGCAACATTGTTTGCTAAAGTCAGTTGTTGAGTTTGGAAAAAAAAAAAGATGATCTTAAAGTTTTGTTATTGTTTTAGAATTGTAGATAATAAACTGAGAGAGAAAAAAATGCAAACCATGGTTTAATTATACAAGGTTATGTTAAGAGCTCTCGTTCTCTCAACGTGTTGCGTACCAACGTTAGTCGTATTTCATTGTTGTAAAAAGAAACTAAAACAAAAAAAAAAAACACAAATTTTCCATCTCCTTCACACTTGGTAAACGGAGTAAAAATTAAATGTTAGCTTACTCGTTCTCACTCGGTTCGCAGGGTACCAACGCTTCGCTTGACATCACCTTTATAATTTCACCATGGGTAAAAAAAAAACAAGCATTTTTAAAATAAAGTGAACATCGAAATGGTCAATTAAAATTTAAATAAATAATAACAATTAACAAAATATTAAAAATTAAATAATGAAAAACAAAGGAAGTTTAAGTTAGAATGGTCGACACGAGTTCCCGACTTACCTAGGACAGATAGGCCCATTGTGATACTATATACTCCCTCATTTATTTCTTTCTACTCGAACCAGCTTCCTTCGATTTCCTTATGAAGGCGGCTACTGCACTAATCTTGACTGATGCAATCTCCGCCAGACTATCGAGAAAACGGCACACGAAGTACAGTAAACTTTATGCTCCCAAGGGCTGGGCAGTGGCAGGGAAAATGTTCTACAGTCTCCTCTTTTCCTTGTTTCTACAACTCCTATAGAAGTAATTTGATGCTACCCCTAATCAGACGGCATGTCTTCCCACCAAGCTGTGTCCCGTGAGAGCACACCAACCATCAATCTATCTGCTTCGCAATTACCAAAAATATCTTGGTGACCCGGAACCCTTGTGAGGCAAATAATCCATTGCTCAGCCATCTCGTTGAGAGACGTTCGGCACTGGGAGTCAGTTTTAGATGTGTTATTGTAAGAGTCAAGTGATTTTAAGGCAGCCTGACTATCCGAGAAGAGTGGGCCCTAGATAATGCATGGCGTCGTATATGGCGATCATTTCAGCTTGAAAAACGCTGCATTGATCGGGTAGTCTCAAAGATTGTCTAATCTCCAGGTCCGGAGAAAAGATACCTGCTTCAACCCTTCCTTTCAGTTGAGACCCATCTGCGTAGATATTTATGGCGTTGGTTTCATAATGGAGTAGGGAAAATAACCGTTAAATCAGGGGCCAAAGTAAAAATTAGTGAAGAGTTGAGCAAGGGTGAATGGTACGAAATACAACAACAATTAAATTTGAAACTGGTTTACTCATATGGTACCATTTCATACCAACCAAGTGAATCATCAGTGACGTTAGTAGCTCGACTACATTTACTCTTGCTTATATAAATGCATTTTCGAAAGAATTATCATGTAGTGATGTAAGTCGATCTAATTCCAACTAATTAAGATTTCATTGCTATTGTGTGGTTCCCTAGTTGAGCTTTTAGCTGAGCAATATTATTGCATCTTAAATACTATTTCTCGACTTCAACAAAAATTCAAAAGAAAATTTAAATATTTCCAAGTTTATTATTAAAGGCCTGCATCCAACGTCTTTAAGTGCTCAACGGACACAACGCTATAAATTGAACTTTTTTGTTGACGAATCTAAAACAGCTTGACAGCCTTAACTTATGCAACACATAATGAGCAAATTTTCATATATACACAGTTTAATGATAATGTCCATGAAGCATATATTACTGCAAACAAGACAACAGAGATACATGTATATGTGTAAATATATCATGCATGTATATAACGCGATCAATTTGTCAAATATACACGGCAAACATTTCGGCAACAATACAATCACTCATTTACTTACACAGTCAAGAGTCAGCTTTACGTATTGACAGCTGTCTTTGATGATGACGATGCTGTTGGTTATGAGTATGACAACTAATATAGTACAACCACGACGTAGTACAACTTTGACAACAATATCGAAGGAAGTGTTAGTCAGTTGACGGTCTTAATAGAACAAGCATAGCTTTTATACTGTAGCTGTATAACATGCTGCATGTGTTGCATGAATAGCACGCTACATGCATGCATGCAGCATTAATGTATCTCAACATGAATGTGCATGAGTTTATGTTTATACAGATTATAACATGTCATACAGCTGTCATTATGCAACAGCAGCAGCAGCAAGTGACAAACTTTTTTCGACACAGACTTGTAAGCGGTGATTTGTTATTTTCATTTGAAGTATGATATATTTTATAATGTTTTAAGCTGATTCATATTCAAGCTTATGAGTTTTGACTTAAAAAGAGAATTAAGGTTAAAGGAAACAAGTTTTTATATATATTTTATATGCACTGTAATCTATAAATGCTTTACCTACAAAGCAACAACAATTTAAATCTTTTAATCCAGTTGCAAGCTAACTGTATATATCGAAATACAATTTAATTGCCACAATTTGAAAGCCACAAGTAACAAACAGACTGGCAAAATAAAAAAAAAAAATAAAAATAAAAAAATTAAATAAAATAAAATAAAATTTAAGGAAATAAAAAATAAAATTTTTTTTGTAAATTTAAATGAAAAACCATTAATCTACGAATATATTTTTAGACAACTGCAACAATTTAACAAACATTTACAAAACTCTAAACTAAAACTACAATTTCTATACAATATATACATTTGTCCGTCTGTCTATCGTTCAGTTTGTATGCTGTCGCTGTTGAAAACCAACAATTTTTTGGTTAACCGCAAACAGACGCAACACAATTGTCTGCTAGCAGCAGCAACAGCTAAGCTAAAAACCCGCAATATAAATGCGAAAAATTTAAAAAAAAAAAAAAAAAAATATCTCATTGCAATTTAAATAAAATCAAATTGTAAATCATTTTTAAAACAAACACTAAATTCATCTATGTATGTGCAGCATAGATACTATACAATGCAATGATTTTAATGTCATTGCAAATGCAATTTTATATTCAAATTTATTTATTTTTTTTTTTTTTTTTCTTTTATTTTAGCACAACACCAACGAAAACTTATTCTAGTTTGACAATTATTGTGATTTAATTTGCATAGCATGCTTTCAGGCGCAAATACCGAAAATTGCTTTATTATTAAGCATACAAAATCGACACAATTTGCATGTGGCAAATGAATTTGTAAAAAAAAAAAAAAAAAAATACATATATATTTTGTATTTTTGTGGTTTTAACAATTTTATGACATTGTATTAAACGAAATACATGCAAGCTGATAATAGCTCAACGCCACAAAGTATGCAAGGCATAGAGCTACTCAACCAAAAAACAAAAAAATAAAATATATATAAAAAAAATTTTTCATTTGTAATTTATAAAAATGTTATTTAACTATGCGGTTTATCATTGATTGTGCAAATGAAAAGCTCTATTTTATGTTATTTTTAATTGAATGCAGCAATAAATTGCATAGCATACTTTTAGGTGTGGTAATTTGTATAAAAATTGTTTGTGCTAATAGATTAGCTAGTTTTTTAAAGGCATAAAAGTTTTGCTATTTATATTTTTTAACGCGCCTAAAGTGCGGCAACAAAAAATAAAAATTGATTAATTTCCTTTTTTTTTTTATTTCAGCTTTAAATTGTTTATATTTTGTAATTAAATTATGTTATATTTGTTTTTAATTTAATTATATTTTGCTATTTAAAATAACATGTCATCATTAACAGTTTGATTTATGTCAACAAATTAAGCCTAAAAAGCATGCTATGAAATTTAATGATTTATTTCATTTTTGCGATTTTTTTTTTTTTGTAATTTTATAATATTTAAAACTTGTTATAAGCATTTAATTAACGTTTTAAAGCATGCCACAATTAAATTGTCTAGCATAAAAACAGGCGCTCAATTGGCTTAACATACTTTTGCCTTGTTTAATTAAATTTAATTTTATTTACAAGCATTTTTTTCTTTAAATACTCGCTACACTTTATGCTTACTTAGTTCTTAGTTATTTTTTCCTTTTCATTCATTCATTTTGACTTAAGAAGTTGCCTCAATTCATTTCAACTTGACTTGCTTACTTTGCTGTGTTTGCAGCCTAGTTTTTCTTATTGCTGAACTTGTAAGGTTTTATTTAAGCAAAGACATACTTACACATATGGCAACATATTTAAAGCTGCTTTGCAATATGCTCACTTTTCTATTTTTTTTTTTTTTTTAGGTTTTTTTTATAAATAAAAACCTCAAGGTAACCTAAATGGAGTTTTGCCAATTTTTCTATTTTTTTTTATCGCTAAATTAGCTGTGGTGTCACTGTGGAATATTGGCAAAAAAAAAAATACTGCCGCGCTTACCTTCAAACAAAGAATAAAACATGCTGTAAGGCGTGTAAGCCGATAAGCAAGACTAGGTCAAAGTGTTTTCAATTCAAGTGACCCAAAAAAAAAATGGCAGCAAACTAAAATTGAAACCAATTCGTGCAATTGTTTGCTTAGAAAATGTTTGTTAGCTGATAAGAAATTTTGTGTTATTCCAATTGGTTGCCAATTGTGTGCTAGATAAAAGTTTGCTTAGAAGTGAATATATAAATTTTAATTTATCAAAAAAAAGTATGCCGCTTGACTTATAAACTACTTCGGCTATATTAGAAAACTAGCAGATACCGGGTGTGTGCTCTTTCAGCTCTTTCCGTTTCGCATCTGCTGTATTTTATGCAATTTCAGTTCTTTTTGATGGCATTTTTAGTAGTTGCAACCAAATCGGGCTGGGGCTAACTTAAAAACATACTAAAAATACCACTTTTTTATCATACCCCAAAAATTTGAAAATCGACTTCTAAAATGAACCAAACATGCATTAGGCATTGTTCTAGTGGAATTTCAATTTATTTGCATTGTTTACTTTCGAATGTAACCAGTTTGAGGCTCATTGGTTGGACAGTTTCAACGTAAATTGCGGACATAGAAACATTTTTACTTTTTTATACCCGCCACACATAGTGTGAAGGGTATATTCATTTTGTCTGAAAGTTTGTAACGCATTGAAGGAGACGTCGTAGACCCCATAAAGTATATATATTCTTGATCAGCTCGACGAGACGAATCGATCTAGCCATGTCCGTCTGTCCGTCTGTCCGTCTGTCTGTCTGTATATTTCTAGGCATCTTTTTTGTTGAAGATATAAAGATATTAAGCTGAAATTTGGAACTTAAGCTTTTCTCGGCAACGACTATTATGAGTTCGAGAATTAGAGTGCCACGCCCATTTTTAGGTATAGCCCCCATACAAACTTACCGTTTTTTTCCGATTTTTTGTATAAAAATTCTAATTATTTATGAATGTTTTCGCTGCCAATTGTGTAAAAACATTTCTTTTGTCATCCAGTGTCAAAACCAAAATGCCACGCCCTCTTTTAGGCATAGCCCCCATATAAACTTTCCGTTTTTTCCGATTTTTCCGATTTTTTGTATAAAAATACTAATTATTTATGCATATATTCACTCCAATTTGGCTAAAAACTTTCTAATGTCATCCAATGTCAAATCAGATGTGCCACGCCCATTTTTTGGTATAGCCCCATACAAACTTTCCGACCATTTTCGATTTTTTGTATGAAAATGGTTATTATTTATTCATGTATTTACTCCATATTGGGTAAAAACTCTTCCAATATCATTGTGCCACGCCCATTTTTAGGTGTTTCTTGCATTCAACCTTACCGCCCATTTCCAGATATATTCGAGAAATATGTTGTTATACATATCTGTATTTTTAGCTCAAAATTTTAAATTAATATTGTGTGTAGACTTGGGTGACCACTGATGATTACACATAAACTCTTTAAAGATTCGTGTGACGGGTATTTAAGCTTCGGTTCTACCGAAGTTAACGTTTTTTCTTGTTATATATTTAGATTGATTTAGTTTGTATCTAAAAAATTAATTCAAATATTTACAAAGTCTACGAAGCGAAAGCTTAAATTATACTTTGATCTTAATCTGCTTACCATACATATGTGCCGAGACAACGATCAATAATCTAAAAAAAATTCCAAAACATTTTCCATTGGCATACATACCTAACTGCCAAAACACATTCAATACTAGCAGCGTATATATGTGAATGCCAAGTTAAATAACTTCAAAACTGTTCACACTTCATTGTTCTGCAATTCAGAAAAAATGCGAACCTTGTTTTAAGTGCAAACCAGAATATACGAGTATCAACTTCCACAACGACGCCTCGTAATGTCACAAATTTTTCTTTGTCTCTGTATACTATATAAACAAATTATGTGTGTATGTGTGTGCATATTAAACACAATGAGTTATGTATGTGTGGTGTTGTTGTTTATTGATAATATCGCACAACGACATGCGCCAACAACTCGAAACAAATATGAAAGCACAAAAGCTAACATATTGAATAATGATTAGTACACAGCAGCAAAAGAAAGAAAAATCGCTCATATGCATATAGAAGGCATATTTTATCTCAGCTACCATTCATTTCTCTTTTTTTTTTCCAACTTCCTATTGTCCTTAACTCCTGTATTGCATAATAATAGACGATAAATTCTAAAGCATAACATAAGGCGCGTAAAAATGATATTACAAAAAGTGGAAAACAAAAATTAATGATGTGTTTTTCTTTGCTTTTACTCTTTCTATAGTCTTTTAGAATTTTTTTGCACGCTACAATATCTTTATTTTTAGCTTGAAACATAATAAATAGTAAAAATGTTTCTATGTCCGCTTTGAACTTTGAAACCATACAACCGTTGAGGCCCAAACCTGTTTCATTTGAAAGGCAACAATGCAAAT
The DNA here is from genome assembly GCA_018903435.1 of Leucophenga varia. NCBI lineage: Eukaryota > Metazoa > Arthropoda > Insecta > Diptera > Drosophilidae > Leucophenga > Leucophenga varia. The sequence continues at coordinate 945,313 of JAEIFJ010000352.1, read as the reverse complement.
ATAATTATAGACGCTAAAACAATTCATTCGATTCATTCAAGAAGTCGATTTCGGCTTTTTCCATACAAAAATGTTTTGGTTTTTGTATGTTTTTATAATAGCTCCAACACATTGTTGTTTTGCTGCATAAAATAAAAATGTAGTATTTTTTAGTGCTTTTACACTAACCGCAACATATTTTGGTAGTGCTACAATAAAAAAAAGTACAAAATGCCACCGAAAAGAACTGCATTTGAACTAAAAACAGTTAATGCGAAACGAAAGTACCGAATCGCCATAGTAGCACACGCCGGCTATACGGTAGTTTATTACATAAACTGTTTACTGTTAGTAATGAAATTCTATTTAAGCTTTTGTAGCGCATAAACATTTCGACATAACCAAACTCTAAAATTCTTATACAATATTTTTACTTATGCGATTTGTTTATACCGATAAAGCTTCTAATCGAATTTTATTGTCATCGGTTTTGCTTGTTTGTCGCAAAGTTTGTGGCATACTTTTGCGCATATGCACAGTTTTTTTTTTTGTTCTAAGTGTCAGTGGGTTTTCTATTGTTTGCTTTAAGTGTTATTATAATTGATTGATTTTGAGTATTTCTGTTTTTTCTTTTTGATTAATTGATTTTATTTACTTGCTTTTGTATTTCAAGAAAAAAAATAAAATACGATAAAATTGCAAAAGTGTCACATATTTTTTGGGCAGCACATTAAATGTGCTTATATAATATGTACTAAAATAGCATTAAATTTTCTGTTGCACAGCTGTGTCCTGAGTTAAATAACGAAAATTTCTTTAGTTCGATTTTTCTTTTATGTGCATTAAATTTTCGAGTAACTAATTCTGTAGCATATTTTTCTTTTTTTTGCTTTTTTTTGTTTTTTTTTTTTGGCAACTGAAAATGGCACTCTAAGTGCCTGGAAAGAATATCATTGAGTGCAGCTGGTGACAGCTGCTGATAATGAAATGGTTTTTCAATTCTATGAAATTGAATATAATCACATTTATACAATTTACAATTGTAGTTAGATAGAAAGTGCAGTTTAATCGAAGCAAGTAAATTTATGTTTAATAAATTTTAAAAGCATTAAATCTAAAAAAAGAATAAGGAATGATTGTGCAATTTTTTATTAAAAAATTAAAAAAAAAAAAAAAAACAAACTAACTTACGAAGTGAATGGAAGTTCAAACTAAAAAAAACGATAACAATAAATGACGATAAAAAGGCAACGATAACGTAAGAACGATAACATAAAAAATAAAACGATAGTCAAAGCAACGAAAAATTAATAACAAATAACAATCAACGATGACAAATAATTAAATGTTGCAATTTCTCAAAATAAATACATATTTTTCGATAAGCTACGAAAATCGATTATATTGATGCATTGAATGTTTAGAATGGTCGTCAACTTTAGACTCAAAAGTCTTATCGATATATAAGTGATATATATAGCGGTGATATAAAGCTTAAGCAACGAAAACTTAAGAGCAAATGCCAATGCTACGATTCAGTAATGATTTTGGATCGATTATGCAACGATTTTGAATCGACTATAGCAACGATTATGTAGCTTTTATGTAACGATTATGCAACGATTATGCAAGGATGACGTAGCGCTTATTGCAACGAGTAAGCAACGATTATACAACGATTATTCAACGATTATGCAACGATTAAACAACGATTAAGCAACGATTATTGCAACGATTATTACAACGATTATGCAACGATTAAACAACGATTTTAAAGCGATAATTGCAAGAATTATGCACCGAGAATGTTATGACTATGCAACAATTATGCAACGATTGTGCTACAATTATTGCTACGATTAAGCAAACGATTATGCAGTGTTTATTGCAGCGATTATGCAAAGATTGTGCAACGATTATGCAACGCCTTTACAACGATTGTTCAACGATTATGCAACGATTATGCAATGATTATTTAACGCTTATGCAACGATTAGATAACAATTATGCAACGATTAAACAACGATTAAGCAACAGTTTTGAAACGATTATTGCAACAATTAAACAACGATTATCTAACGATTATGCAACGATTATACAACGATTAAACAACGCTTATGCAACGATTAAGCAACGATTGTACAACGATTATGCCACTACAATAATGCAACGATTTTAACAATGCCCAAGGAAGCCAATAATATATTCCTCCATTTAATTAAAGCTTCTTCCATCAGTACACCACAGCGTTTATAAAATTTTATAGCTATTTAACACACATTTTCACACGCATTTAAACTCTTTAATTTTTCGACTTTCACCCAAGCATTTATGTATAAAAACTCATTCCTTTGCAATGCAATAAAAAAAAAAAAAAAAAACTTTTAAACATCATAAACAGGTATATAAGTGCATATGTTGACCTACTTTAGAATAGAGAAATACACAAGCAAAACTCAAACGAAAAAAAAATAAATAAAAAAATATGTATATATAAAATTTTTTCTATAAATCAACATAACTAAACTAGAATGAGTTGTGGTTGTGTGCAAAATGTGTGTCGTATTTGAGTGGGTCTACAATTATTTGCCTTATTTGCAGCGCATCAATGCAACAGAAAAACATTATTTTGCATTTTTTTTTTTAGCGCAACATTTCACCATAACAAATCATAATTTCATTTCAAAATGCAATCTATCACAAACGAATCTTGTATGATTTTGACATATTGTCTGTCATACATCACCAATTGCATACATGCAGGCAGGCAGGCAAACAGACAGACAGAGAAAATAGAATCATATGTTGCATACTTTTTATGCGCAATATTATCAACTCAAACCTCTAGTTTATGATTCCCTTGACTTTAGTGCCTGACACTGTTGCATTTCAATGTTGCCTCATAGTCCTCATCGTCCTCATCGTCGTCATCATTGTCGAATTGTGTCAACTTTTCTATTTTTCTTTTTTTTTTTTCCAATCGAAATGCTATTTTTTTATTTTTTTTTTTCATACACAACTTTTATACACTACATTGAAAAACGCGTTGTAAACTCACAGCGATTTACTTTCTTTTTTTTTTTTTTTTTTTCGCTTTAAAGCGATTTTTCATTGTTATGTTGTAACATTTTGTATTGAGTGCACTTTGTCAAAAGTTATTTTGCAACATTTGCCATTATGTACAGCATTATATTTTTTTTAATACACATTTTTTCCTCGCTATTTCTATAATGTTTTTCTTTTTTTCTTTTTTTTGTAGTCAATTTATTACATTAAATATATTATTGCTGCATGATTTTTCATGATATTGTAAACGCAGTTCATTGTTGTACCAAGCAATGATTTTGTAAAAAAAAATATAAAATTTTTAATTAGTTAACTTTAATGTTATTACAACGCCGGATGCACTAACAAGAATACAGCAAGAAGATCTTTATAAAAAATAATATATACACAAAAATAGTGAAAATGTTTCTATGTCCGCTATGCACTTGGAAACTATGCAACCGTTGAGTTCCAAAACGATTTCATTGGATGGGCAACAATGCTATTATAATTATAGAACACTAAAACAATGCATTAGGCACATTCATTACATTCATAATGTCGATTTTCAAACAATACAACAATTTTGTATGTTTATGCGCTGCAATGTAAAAAAATAGGTATTTTTAGTACTTTTTGGTAAGTTTTAGCAACAGAGCTGCTGTTTAAAACATTTAAAAAATATTAAGCCAACTTCTCTCATTTACAAGCATACAGCCTTCTAACTTTCATGCTTATAGCGTATAAAAATAAAAACTTTTTTTTAATTTTATACGCTTTTTTTTTCTTTTTTTTGAAATATTAAATTGAAAAAATACAAAAGAATATAATGCATAATATTCGTTGATTTGTATAAATTGCTTTTTGAACTAAAAATGTAAATAATATAAGTGCGCACAAAAAGTAGGCTATGATGTACTCTATTTGACCAATGAAAAATGTAAATAGATATGTTTATTTATTTAAAAAAAATATTAAAAAAAAATATTTAATAATGAAAAAAGCGTGTACTACAATTATTTTAAATTTTATTTAAAGAAAACGACACCAAAAGTATGCAATATATTTTACATAGTTAAAAATACCTCAAATATGCAAAACGTTTTGAAAATTCATTTAAAATTATAATAATAAAAGTTAGTTCCTATTTAAATTAAAGCTATTTTAAATACAATACACTTTATATAATCAAATTGACTTCATTGCAAGTCATTCTGTCATTAAGTCGCTACAAATAAAACAAAGAAAAAAAAACAGAGTATCTTTTTTTTATTGTTCATTTCACAGCAACTTTCTGTTTCCGCTTTAGCAGCAGCACAGCAACAACAACACTGTTTTAATCACAGATTCAATACGCAGACACAGTGAATATACAACAACAACAAAATCTACATATGCATGCATTCAAGTGCAACATAATAAAATTACAAGAGCAACACATGCAACGTACAATGCGCAACGTTGAAATAAAAAAAGTATAAAGAAGAATGAATTTAAAATAAAAAAACAAAAACAAGCATTGCCCAAAAGTATGCAACACTTTTTTATTTTTATGTTGCACACCAAGAAAAAACCCAAAAAAGCGTAAAATTTCACTCAAGCATTTTTTCCGGTTATTTTCAATGCATGCCTGGCATGTGCCGTTACGTAAAAACAAAAAATGTAAAGGAGACATGTGGGTGTCGTACTCAACGCCACATATGTATAGCAGCAAGGAAGCAAACTTGCATTGTTGATGAAATAAGTACGGACAGCATAAAAAAAAAAAAAAAAAAAAAAATTAAATAACGAAATATAACTTTAGGCGCATATTGCTATGCACAGCTTAAACTTTAAAGTAGCATTGTTTCGCTCGTTTTGCTTTTGGCTTACTTAATACAACAACGTAGACGCGATAGACACAATGAATACAAGAACGACGACGACAACGTGAAAAAAAGAAAAACATGTTGCGCCCTAAGTTATGCAATGTTAAAAAATGCATACGAATTTCTTGCACTTCATGCTTGAAATAAATTAAATAAAATGAAAACAAAAACAACAACAACAAAATGAACGTTGTCTACGTGGGTGATTTTAACTCAACATATTTAAAATTTCAACGTTGGGTCAGTTTTGTGTTAATGTAGGCGCCATAGCCTGAATGTATGCTACATTATGCGGTCAAATGTCTGTTTGTGACAATACATACAACATAAATTTCAGCAGTTTACAAAATCAGGTCAAACCAGATATATCAACAACTCATGCAAAAAAAATGAAAAAAACAGCAACAATGTCTTTTGTTGTAAATTTTTATATTGCATAGTTTTGTGGTGTTTAGCACTGTTACATTATGTGGTGATTATTTAGTTTTTTTTTTTTTTTTTTTGAGAAATGTAATCGTAGCCATTGCAATATGCAAATGTAATGCTTCAATGAGCATAAATAAAATTGTATTGCATAATTTTAGGTACTCGATTTTAATATCAATGTCAATTTAAAGACTTTTAAGTGCTTCACTGAATAACTTAATAAATTATGTTACACAATTTTTTCACTTTCTATAAAATATTCTTCTTTTTAGTTAACGCTTTGCACAGCAGCCTTATCAGAAATCTCAGCGCAAGTAAAAAAGTATGCAACTTAATCGCGCTTTCCACACTTCTGAAGCTATGAAGTAAGTGCATTCATATCTTTAACTGGCAATGATGAGTATAATGATGAGCATGAAAGGCGCTGACTATCAACGCGTTTTACGCCTGACTGCATTCGCGCACTGCAGTCTGCAGAATTGTTGCCACGCCTCTTGTGCAACGTTAATCAATAACCACTCAACTCAACGAAACATGCTTTAACGACGTTGAAATGAGTGTGTGTGTGTGTGTCTGTGTGTGTATGCAAAACGTTGAATGTCGAAATTTCATGCAATGACAGCATAGTGATTGCTTTAGGCTACTTTTAGGCGCTGTGCGCCATATAATGAAAATGAGGCCAAGCGGTGTGTACGGAATGTTTGGTCGGTCGTTCGTTCGTTGACTCAATACGAAAGGCAGTAAATTTCTATGTCTGTCGTTATGTTCGTCTGTCTATATTGCTGTCTATCTGTCTGTCTGACTATCTGTCTGTCGAACTGTCTATCTGTCGTCTATCGATGAACAAGAAATTCGCATTTAGGTTTTGCTGCAGCATACATTTAGGCGCTGTATATGAAGTTGTCAACGTTTGGCAAACGCATTTTTCTCATTTGTTGGCTGGTTGCCTAGTTGGTCGTTTCGTTGGTAGTTTGATTGGAAAACTTTAGACCCGATTGTTGCAGCTGATGCTGCTGCTGATGTTGATGTTACTACACTACTACAACTATTCCTGTGCCTATACTTGCTGCTGCTATGTAATTCGGGTCAGTTTACATTTGTGGCATTTGTGTGCTCACACACTGCAGCAATGCATGCAATGTATAGTCGACTAGTGCAGTCAGTCACTCAGTTTAGTTCAGTTCAGTTCAAATGTACTTCAGTTTTGATGCTGCTGCCAGCTGTCGCTCGAATTCTCTTGAATGCATTGTTTTGGCGTTTGGCGTGCGCATTGTTTGCCATTGCATTAGATAGTTTCTGCGGCTAAGCCTATACCAATGCGTTTTAGGGTGACAACACATAATGTTGATTGTGTGTAGACAGACAGACAGGCAGACAGACAGAAACAAAAACACAAACACATACCTGTACACACACATTTTTCCATTGCATTTTCTTGAAACTAGGCTTTAAATGAAAGTGAACAAATGAGTAAATGGGCAGTTGTTCAACTGAAATGAGGTTGAAACTTAATGTGTCTGTTAAGTATAGAATAGTGTTGCTTTAAATTAAAAACAAATTGACATTTATATAGCGCCTTGATGTGTGCTACACAATTTTTATTTTGCGCTTTGACATATTTGAAAATTAAATGTTACAATTAAATTTAATTTGCTAACTTTTTAAGAGAAATAATAACGATACTTTGATTTTCTATCGATACTTCAATAGTTATCGATAACTTATCGATAAAATAGCAATTTTTTATTATAGATTTGAAGCGCAGCCTCATTTTAAAATGAAAACCATTCAATACAATATAAATTCAAAAAATATAAGTGCCAAACGCATTAAATAGCTACACCCCGAAGCGCTAGTGAGTGTAGTAATATCGATACTTTGATTTTATATCGATACTTAAACAGTTATCGATAACTTATCGATACAAAAAAAAATGTATTTATTTATAGCCTCATTTTAAAATTAAATTCATTTACGTGTAACATTTAAATTTCAGAAATAAAATGAATGCCAAACGCATTAAATAACTACACCCCGAAGCGCTATTATTGTTATGAAAAATGCAAAAAAAAAAATTAAATGCTAATTAGCCAAACAATTTCATTCAAACCCCAAAATACACACCTACGACTATACGATAATTCAATTTTGTAGTATTAAATAGAATATATAGCTGTACTGACATTTTTGTTTTTATTTTTTTCAAAATTTTAGTTTCACATCTGTAGAATTTTTTTAAAAAATATTTGTGGTTTAATTAGCAAAAACATAAATTAATTTGAATTTATAGTTTATTAAATGCACAGACAAAGACTAGCGTTTAGCGTATATCTACAATGTACATACAATATATCTGCGTGTATATGTCATATAAAGCTAACGCCTAAAAATATGCAAATGCAATTTTATCTAATTAAAATGGACATAAAACGTTTTATCACAAATCTCAACGCAATGCCTAACGGCATCAATAAATTATTAGCAATTTTTCATATATACTATATATATATGTATGCCAGTCCGTCTGTCCGTCTGTCTGTATACAGTCTAAGCTTTTAATGAGCTTATATATGTATGTATTTGATATATTTTAATTATTTATGCATTGTGAAGCAAGCAACCAACCAACCAATCGATCGATCGATAGCATACATGACCCCATGCGTGACAAAATCAAACGAAATTCATTTCATTCGATTTGCAAATAAATGTACGAGACACGTAGGTGGGCAGAGAAAATGGTATTTAGTTTAATTAACTTTTTCGACGTGTTAAACGTTCGAGGTTAAAAGCGCAAATTACATTGCATACTTTTAGGCTTTATAGCAGATTAGTCTATTTAAAAATTTATTAAAAAAAAAATTTTTTTTTGCATACAAAATGGCTTTAAATACGCTCAATATAAAATAGATGCTTCATATGGCTTTCTATATAAATTTTTGCACATTTTTGTATGCTACGAGTTTTTGTTTAACTTGCCACAAAAAAAAAAAGCCACAGTGAAACAGTATGAAAAAAAATACAACGTTATACCACTTAACTTTATTAAAGAGGCACGTTTCAAAGCATTCAAGTGCTTTTGGGAGCCTTTCTCTACATACACTTGTGCCGTGTTTTATATAACGCCTAGCTCTATGCTATACAAATTTTTTTTTTTTTTTTGCGCGCGTATAGAATTTCTTACGTGTCGCACGCGCATTTAAAACATTTTTGAACGCTATTTTAAATGACAGACAGACACTTTTACATTCAATGCTAGCGCGCCTAAATGCATGCCATGTTCTGTATATATATTTTATTTACAATTCATAGGCGCCATTGCACCAATTGCGCTACTTGTCTAATATAACCGCACAAAAAAAAAAAAAATAAAAAAAAAAAAAAAAAAGGACATTGCTTGAAGGCTTACTTTTTCACCTTTTGCTATGTGTTTTCTTCTTTTTTTTTTTTTCCTCGTATAACTTTTTGGCTTGACACGCAAACTTTGTTGCATACTTTTTGGGTTGTGTTAAATCGAAAGTCATGTTTCATATTACACTTTATTTGTAGTTTGCTGTGGCTTGTTGCTGTTTGTTACATATATTTTTTTTTTCATATATTTTACTCCTTCATTTTTTTTATTTTTTTGTATTTTTGTATTTTTATGTTGCCTACTTTTTGTTGCTGCAATGCTGACTGACTGGCAGGCAGGTCAGCTTGAGTTTTGCCTGCTAACTTTGCTTGCTTGCCTGCATGGCGTGTCAGTGTGGCATGTTTGAAATTTATTATGACAATAATTTTGCGCTTGTTCTTTTGTAGACGTCGTCCTCGTCGTCGTCGTTGACGTTGACTCTGGGGTCTCGTAATATCGTTTATACAAATGACCCAATAAAAATCACACTTTTCGTGTTGATTATTTACATTTATTATGTAATTTTTCGGGTGTCGCATGATTGCATTCAAATTTGTTGGTTAAACTCATAGTTTGTGGTGTGTAATTTAATATGTCGCACAAGCGGAAATTGACGCTTAATATTTTTTTGTTTTTTAGTTTTTTTTTTTTTTTTTTTAAGTTTGAAGAGCAGATTAAGCTTGCCACCGCATTTATTGAGCTCAAATTTCAGCTGCAAGGTGCCAAAAAGACTTTTTGAAATAAATATTTTTAATTTCGGACAAAAATTTGTGTAAAAAAAATATGTGAAAATTAAAAAAAAAAAATTTGCATAATTTTAGGTGCGACATCAACCATTTTCTCTCTAATTTTTTTGTTAAAATGTTAACAAAATTTTCAATTTAAAAATATTTTAAAACTTTAAATAATATAAAAAAAAAAACTAAAATAATTAAATAAAGAAATAAATTGAAGAAAATAATAAGCGCCATGCTTTCAAACTTATACCAAAAGCAGTACTACAACAAAATTATTGTAGCATAACGTAATAAAGTTTCTTGCGTCATAAATAAAATGCCACTTTAAAATCACAAGCTGTACGTGTGCATCAAATCTTACACGTTAAACTGTCAATTAAAACTTAACAGACTCCATACATACTATATACTCGTATAAGCACGCAATGCTAATAATATAATTACCAAGGTGAGTACCACTTAATTAAATAATTTGCTGTTAAAAGTCAAAAAACAACAACAAACAAGCAAACATGCAATGAGCGTGTAGCATGTATGTGGGTGTTTGAAAAATAAAAAAAAAAAGAGGAAGAAAAAAATATATAACCAACAAACTGAAAACCAACCAACCATACAAAAAAACAACGACGTTATGAAATATATAAAATATGACGTCTCATCAAGCGCAGCAGGTGTGCGCTGTCAGAGTGCGTGACGTGTAAATGCGAGTGAGTGGGTGAGTAAATGTTAGCTACAAACATTATACATACATAAAAATATATATATATATATATATATAATATGTAAATGGAAATTATGACATTTAAATGTACGAAAAAAAAATATATAAGCCAACTAGAATGTGCCAGGCAACAGGCTGTAAGTTAAAGCCAGCCTAAAAGTATACAACAGCACGCAAATTTAAATGTACATACAACAACAAGAGAGTAAAACTGAACACAGCTGACCGCCATGATGACAGCCGACTTCGGTTTCCGGCTGCGTATATAGAAAGTGTGACGCAGAGAGTTGACAAAAGCAGTGAAAAATCATTTAACCTGTGCCAGTTAGCATGTACTACAGTACAACTTGAGCTGTTGCGTATACCATATAGAATATAGAATATAACAGCATAATTTATAATTTAGCATAATAAACGTTTTCGCAGTGTAAAAACATGTTATTATTGTAAACTGTATATATATAGTATATAACACTTACATTTAGGCGCAAACGCACGCAAGTGTCAGGTCAAGTGGTAAAACGTTGCTATGTGTTGCTTTGTACTATGACAGAGTGTTATGTTTTAATTGTATAAAATTGTACAGTGAAGTTCAGTGAGTGTGTACATGAATGAATGAACGAGTGAGTGAGTGAGTCAGTGAGTGAGTGAGTAAGCGTTGTGAAAAGTAAAGTAGCTGTTAAGCAAAGTAGTTATAAAAAAAAAATAAAAATATAAAATTATAGTTAGGACCTATTTTTAATATAAACATTGCATACTTTTAAGCATACAACAATTTAGCAATTTTTATTTATATTTAAAATTATTTTTATTATTTCTTTACTTTTAAAAAAATATAGCGAAAAGTTCTTGTGTTGTATTATGTTTTTTTTTTTTTTTTTAATTATGTTGCATAGAGTTAGGCGCATGCTACTATTATTTAAATATACTCAATTAGAAATAATTTACAATAATTGTTTATGTTATTTATTTATTCTTATATTGATTTTTTTTTTTTACAATAAAAAAAACAATTTATGTATGTATTGCACCAATCATCAACTTTTTAACAAAAAAAAACGAATTTATACTTTTCTATATGAGTAGCATTAATGCTCAAAGGTTATATAAATCCCAATACTGTTTGAGGCACTCAACACATGCCACTGTTTGCATATTTCACATTTGCAATTACGTTGTTTGTTTTTTTTTTTTCTTTTTTTTTTTTGTGTTGGTTTAAATGATTAATTAAGCGCCTCAGCGTATGCAAAACATTTATTTATGCGTTTACACGTATAGTAAAAATCACAAAACGAATTGCGCATTTTGCTTTTTGTTGCGAATAAAATAAAAGTAACTGTTGTTATAAATACAAAAAAAATTTTTGTACAGCATATAGAAAATTATGCCTACTTTAGGTGCTTAATAATGCGCTAAATTATATATAACCATATGAATTAAATATTGATGAAAATTTAATCAAGAAAATGTAGACAATTTATATAGAAAGTGATAGAGTGTATTCTAACAATAAATGCATACTTTTAGGTGCTTATTGATATTTTTAAATAAATTGAACGCATATGAATTAAATATTTGATTATACTTTAATCAAGAAAAGATAAAATTTAGCGAAGCTTTTTTAAATGGCTACTAATATTCTAACATTCTTTCTTAATTGTAATATTAAATGCATACTTTTAGGCATTATTATCAAATCTAGGCTAAGTTCTTTTTCAAAAATCACTCCAAAGTAGCACTCATCATGTAATAAATAATTACCTTTTTGATGCAAACAATAAATAACAGTACTTGAAAGCAGACACACACACACAAAAAGTAGCACCCATAACTATGCAACATAAATTAATTGCTAAAATGCGAAGTAACCAAAAAAAAAAATAAATAAGAGTGTAAAGAGAAAATTTTTTTTAAAACAAAAAACAATTTCCATTTTCAAATGTGTGTCAAAAAAAAAAAAAAAAAAAACATAAAAAATATTAAAATAAAATGAAATAAACAAATAACTGAAACAAACAATTCTATGCACATGAACTTTTGATAGAGGGGAACAAAAAAAAGAAAACTCTTTCACTAATGGAACTTATTTGACTAAAAAAAAGAGCTATTAACAAAAGCGTATGAGTTGAAAATATTACAAATATAGAAAGAAAAGAAAGAAAGCAACGACGACAATGACGTCGGCTATGACAGCGTCCATATTGTATGAAGTATAAAGACAGCATTGGACAGAAGACTTCAACAAAAAAAAAAAAAGAGAAGGAAAAAAACTAACAAAACAGAGAAAACTATGCATAAAAGCCACAAAAATGTAAAGTATTCATAAAAATGTCGCCATACGTTTTGCATAGTTGTTGTTGTTGTTTCTACAGATGTGTGCCAGTCACTCACTCACTCATTCATTCATTCGTTCATTCATTCATTCATGCATGCTTTCAAAAAAAAAAAAAAGAAACCATGAAAAGCATCAGCTACAGCATGAAAGGCAGCAAGCGAACTGTCAAAAACACGCAAGCATACACACACACACACACATACATATACATATAAAAAGTCACATACAGTTATTCGAAGGCAGACAAACGGAATCTGTTGAAAAAAGGCATGAAAAAAAAATTATTCTTATCCAAAAAAAAAAAAAAAATCTAAAAAAGTATAGCATACAATTAGGGGCATGTGCGGTATGGCATATGTGCATAAATATTATTTTTATCAAATGTCCCTAACCAATGGACAACACTCATGTCACACATACGCACTTATCAGGGTAGAACTTAAAGTTTTTAAAATCTGTTAAGACTAAACAATTAAAAAAAAATTCAATTTTTTTAAATAAGAAATGAAATCTTCTCTGTCTGCCTGATAAACTGAAAACTGCAGCCTGTTGTGCCTTGTAAGTCTATTTCTAAATAAAGCCAAACTTATAAAAATTAATTCTTAAAAACTATTTGTGTAACCCTTTCCCATGCATGTATATCGCTGTATTTTATGCCTCGTTCTTTGTTCAAGTAGTCTAGAAATACTTTTTTTTCCTTTTTCATGTATTTATCCTAACCAAACAATAGAATTTTTAATAAATTATAAAACATATTTTTAGTGTCGCTCTTAAAAAATAAAAACAAAACAAAAAAATTGAGTGGCAAAAATACAAATAAAATACCAAACAAAAAGTTCCATTGAAAGTGCTCTAAAGCGGCAATATTTTAATTTATCTCAAAAAATAAAACAAATAAAAATATTTTATATTTTTTCGTAGAAGTATCGCACATAAAAGTATGCAACAATAAATTGATATTTCTTGCATATTGTAGCGAGCGTATAAATAGTTTTTATAAGTGTAATTTATATTCAAATTTAATGAAAAAAAAAAATATTTCAAATGGTAGAAATTTTTTTTATGCTTCAAAATTTAGTTGCATAAAATGCTAATTAATCAAAAAACTGTCAAAAACAAAGCCACTCAATAATTTTATCGTATATAAAAGAAAATATAGAAAAAAAACAAATTTTACTACTTGAAATACAAAAGAAAAAATTTTAGAAAATAAATAAAAATATAATAAATAAATAAAAAAACACTACAATTAAGCTGCAAACAACAAAATTCATTGCATACTTTTTAGCTGTTTTTTGCTAAAACGCAATTCCTTTGTTATGAAAGTGGCCAAAAATGAATCAATGCATGCTGACTATTTAATTTGCCAGCAACAACAATAAAAGCTACATGCACAACAAACAAAAACAACTTATAGCAAATCTATGGTATATATGTATGTGCACACATGTAAACGTCAGCGTGTCAACAAATTGCAATTTTTGTATTGCATACATTTTGGCGTTCAATGACCATAACACGTACATTGAATGTATTTTATATGCATTTTGTTGTTGTCCAAATCGGTATTCTTTGCTATTTTCTATAAAATTTGTATTTTATATATTCTTTTTTTTCACTTTTATATACAAATATATACATACAAACATACTATACTACATATATACCTCACTTGATTTGTAGTGCATACAGTTGAATGCTCTGAAATTGACTTTATTTTTATGGTTTCATTGTGGTATGGTATAGTGTATCTTTGTGTATAGTCAATGTAAATTTTGTTACTATGAGTGTGTGTGTGTTTTTTTTTTTTTTTCGTGTTTAAATTTAATTGGTTTCTTGTTTAAATTGAATTCGATTATTTATATTGTTGCTTTGTGTATTTGATTTTTTTTTTTTTATTTAAACAGAGGAAAATAGTAAGAAGTAAAGTGAGGCATGGAGAGATTGTATAGAACTTAAAATAAGTGTAGGGCAGCATCAATTAAACAAAACAAACAAAAAAATAATAATTTATTTTTTTCTAGTTTGATATATTTATCAGGGCTGCAATTGAGTGCTCACTTCGAATTGGCCTAATTGTCTACCCTAAATAATTAGTTTAAGTGATATAATAACGAATATTCTTGATATAAGAACAAATGTTCTAGACTTGAGATGAATGTTCTTCACATAAGAACAAATGTTCTTCACAGAAAAACGAATGTTCTTGACATAAGAACGAATGTTTATGATATAAGAATGTTCATGACAAAAGAACGAATGTTCATGACATAAGAACAAATGTTCTTGATATAAGACGGAATGTTCTTGATATAAGACGGAATGTTCATGATATAAGAACGAATGTTCTTGATATAAGAACGAATGTTCTTGACATAAGAACGAATGTTTACGATATAAGAATGTTCATGATATAAGAACGAATGTTCTTGATATAAGAACGAATGTTCTTCACGTAAGAAGGAACGTTCTTCACGTAAGAAGGAACGTTCTTCACATTAGAACAATTTTTCTTGATAAAGAACGAATTTATTCATATAAAAACGAATGTTCTTGATATAAGAACTAAAGTTCTTAATATAAGATGCGATGGGAATAATCCCATTTTATATCACTACCAAACGTCCTAGATTCACCCATTATTTGTTCTTGATATAAGCACATATCGTGGTTAAAATAAACTCAATTCGTTACTTTATAAAAGTTCAATTCAATACAATAACGATCTTAATATAAGTACAAATCTTTCTTGATGTAAACTAAGTTCGTTCTTCATGTAAGTAAACTTTGGCGTAAATGCCTATATTGATTGGTTTTATAAGTTAAAGTAGGGTTTTTTTCAACATAAAATTTAGTTAAATTTCTTAAACCAACCCGAAAAGTAGTATCGACTCTGATTCCAAACCGGTTCATGATCCGAACAAGCGGTTCGAATCACTGCATTGTACCGGTATATTTTTCAAAAATCTAGTAAGCTGCTTACTTTTTCGATGTAAAAGAACTAGGATTACGATTTAAGCGAAATTAAAGTTGATAAATATAAAAACAGTCATAAAATTAGTTTCAGTTAAATTTTTTTTTTAATAACATTTTTATAACAAAAATCGATACCAAAGGCGCTTAAAGCCTATGAAAACATTTCGTATACAATAATAAATAGCTTATGGCAAAATTAACTTTCACTGGCGAAAGTCGAAAGCATTGGAAAAAAATGTGAAATGAAAAATAAACGCCTGAAAGTATGCACAGAAAATTAACACGCCTCGTACAAAATTAGAAACGTGCATGGTCAATTTGAACAGCAGCACTGGCAATTCTAATAACAACAAAATAAACACAAATACAGTGAAATGTGTATGTATTTTGAGTATTGGTAATACATTTAAACCGACTTAACCCTTTAAAAAAAAAATAGAAAAATGTGTAATACGCACGTATTGCAGCAAACGTACGCCGTATGAGTATAACGTGTAGCAGTAGAAATGTATAGCTTTGGTTGGTCAGCTATTGGTGTTTTATTTTTTCGAAGCAAACCCGCTAGCTTAACACTATACTCTAGTGTACACCCCGCAAACGTGGTCAAATAAATTGATGAGAACGCACCACAAAATTCAATTACACGTACAAGTGAATCCTAAGACAGACAGACAGACAGACGACGGCAGATATAATAGAGATGTGTGCATTAAACTGTCAGTGAGAGAGACTCTTAAAATAACTGACTGAACGTCTGTCTGTCTGTCTGTCTGTCGAACTGACAACATGACATCAACATCAATAATGCGCGTACTTAGTTACTCAAAACTAAAATAAATGTGCGTGCGTAGTTTGAAAACAGAAATAATTAACAAAAATATTTTCAAGATTAAAATAACAAACCTCGCATTTTCAGATACTATAGCGTGCATATTCAATTTTTTCATTTTTTTTTTTTTTTAAACCAAAATACTAGTGAATAGCTTCGTTATCCTTATGATTTGCACTGACCAACTCTTTTGAAACTCTTTTTTTTTTCAAATACAAATAGTCCATTGACCCTTGTAATAAGATTATCTACTACAATTTCTTTAGCTTTGAGAGATACATTCGCACAAGTAGCACCAATAATCAAGTTTAGTTCAGCGCAAATCTTATTATTATTATTAATATTTTATTATATTGTATGTACTCATGTGTACTGCTGTGATCCTCTTTAAAAGCATCAAAAAGGGTTTTTCTTTCTGTTTTTTTTTTTTTTTTGGAAAAGTTTTGTCGGATTTAGTGTCAAACTAAATCAATGTACGCTTCAATTGCGGTTCATTGTGGTTTTGCAATTGAGTCTGAGTGTTTAGTTTAGTTTCGATTGGTTCGGTTTGGTTAGTCCAGTCCAGTTAAGGGATCATGTGTGTGTTTTGTAGGCTTTATTATTAATCGAATCTATTGCAAATTTGTGCACGCACATAAATTGGATTATGTTTTTCTATGAATGCATGCATGTATCTTGTCTGTGTGTTTTGTTTGAGGATTAGTGTATTGATGTTGTTGAGTTTTGTTTTTAATGCGATAGTATTTTGAATTTAATAAAGTGGAAAAATGACTTAAAGTTCTTTTGTACACAGAGCGAAAAAAAATCTGTTAGGATTTTAAGAATTAAAGTTTTTGATCTAAGCACAAATGTGCTTGTTTTGAGAACAATCGTGCTTAATTAAAAGTAGTGAAATGTATACGCTTTTACAACGTTGCTCTTTTGAACTATTAATTAAAAACAAATGGTTCTTGAAATAAGAACTAATGTTCCTGATATAAGAACAAATGTTCCTGATATAAGAACAAATTTTCTTGATATAAGAACGAATGTTCTTGATATAAGAACGAACGTTCTTGATATAGGACTTAGTGTTCTTGATATAAAAACGAATGTTTTTAATATAAGAACGAATGTTCTTGGCATCAAGATGAATGTTCACAATAGTACGAATTTTCTTGATATAAGAACGAATGTTCTTTACATAAGAACTAATTTTCTTGACATCAGAACGAGTGATCTTGATATAAGAACGAACGCTCTTGTCAAAAAAACGAATGTTCTTGATATAAGTAATAAATATGTTTTATCTGATTATCATAAATAATCCCATTTTATATCATGACCAAATGTCCTTGATTCACCCACAATTTGTTCTTGATAAAGGCACATATCGTTGTTGAAAAAAATTCAATTCGTTCTTGATACAAGTTCAATACAATACAAGTGCTTTCTTGAAATAAGTACAAACCTTTCTCGATGTAAACTCAATTCGTTCTTGATGTAAGTATAACTCGTTCTTGATACAAGTAAAATACAGTACAAAACAAGTACGTTCTCGATATAAGTGCAGATCGTTCTTGATAGAATTTCAATTCGATCTTGATACAAGTACAATACAAGTTCTTGATAAACATATATAGCAATTCTTTCTTGATATAAGCTCACTTCGTTCTTGATACAAATACATTTCGTTCTTGATTTAAGTACATTTCGTTCTTAATACGAGCACAATTTGTTCTCAAATCGAGACTCATATGTACTTCTAATGAGAACCTGATGTGCTTAGTTTTTTTATAAATACAGTGCACTGAAATTATTTATACAACTCCGGTGAAAATATATTTTAAGCCACAAATAGTCCATTCTCAGCAAGTAGGAATACTAAAAGCTAAATGTGAAAGAACTCCAAAACTTAAATGTAAACAAAGAATAAAATTTACCACTTTCCGAATGCCTTTAAGAAAATAAAAGCCAATTTAACTTTCAAGGCCTTTGCAAATGACGCCAAAAAAAAAAAAAATACAAATATATAAACTCTCAGCGCCTCATTTTCATGCACATGTAGCAATTTTTTATAACTGATTTCGTTGTGAAATCTTTATAGAGTAGGTACATACATATAGTATACATTTAAGAAGTATATATTATTTTGCAGTATACAATGCGAATATACATGTGCTACAGTTCAACCGAAACACATTATTAAAATGCCCTAAAGTACAATAATTTTTCACTGATTTGCAACGCAGCAGCAGCAGTAGTAACGCTGAGCAACCATATATTTTCAGTAGAGAAAACCATTGAATGGAAACGAAAAAAAAAAAATATATATTTACTGTACTGAAAAAAACCAAGAAAAGAAACCGGAAATTTTCGCAAACCAAAGCAATTTTCACAAAAAAAAAATAATAAAATGGAAGAATAACCAAGACACGTTTGCAAGTGCATACATGAGAAGTACGACCAGTATACAATAAGAATGACGACGTGTATTATATTGTTGAGCAAACGCGAAAGGACATATAGCATGGACAGCAAGCAAAAAAAAAAAGCTAGACAGACAAAATATATATAAACTGGGTCATTGCAAGTTAGACGACTGTCAGCTGGGCGCCATGTTTATGCCTTAAGTCGTAGCTTTAGCTTTCACTTGCTTTGCTTCGCTTTGCTTTGCTTAGCATGCAATGTCCGTTTTTTTGCGTATATTTTTACAAAGATTCTGGAAAATTTTTCTTTTTATTTCTTCAATTTTTTTATTTATTTTATTTTATTGCGAAAAGCTTCAATATTATTTGCACAATTTTCTAAGAATTCAACGCATTGTTTATTGCATATAAAGTGAGCTTAACTGAAGGTTCTAATATGACAGAACCTTGCATGCATGCATACATGCAGCATGCGTCATCATGCATAGTTTTTAAATGTTTTGCAAAAGTATTCGGTTTTGTAAAGTAATTTTTATTTTGTGAGCGACAATAAAATAATATATTTGGTTCAAAAATATGCTTGCTGCATGTAAGAGTCATGGCAGAGCATTGAGATTGTTTTAGGTTAAAACTGAGGCACAAGGCAAAGAGCAAATAGAAATAGCAAACACACATATTCTTACTGATACTTGTGTCATGCACAATGTGCTTGTTTTAAGAAAAAACGTGTTTAATTCTTGACATAAGAACGAATGTTCTTGATATAAAAACAAATGTTCTTGACATAAGAACAAATGTTCTTGATATAAGGAAGAAAGTTTTGGATAAAAGAATGAGTGTTCTTGACATACGAACTATTGTTTTTGATATTAGAACGAACGTTCTTGACATAACATAAGAACAAATTATCTTGATATACAAGAAAGAATGTTCTTGATATCAGAACGAATGTTCTTGACATAAGAACGAATGTTTATGATATAAAAACGAATGTTCATTGACATAAGAAGAAGTATTCTTGATATAAGAATGAATTTTCTTGACATAAGAACGAAGCTTCTTGATATAAGAACGAATGTTCTTAAAGCTTTTAATGCAGCTATGGTGCGTTAGTTAAAATCACCATTGCACCAATATGCATGCTACATGCTGCAATCAAACTAATCACACCAAAATCACAAAAGCATAGTTTCATTTTTTGCCAAATCAGTACAAACGTGCATTGAATTTTTTTTTGTATATATTCGCAGATACTATAAATGTGTTTGTATGTGTGTTTGTATGTTCCTGTGTCACCAAAAGTGCAAGGACGTGATAAGATCGTTTCATATGCATTTTTTTTTATTTTTTTGTTGCACCCAAGTGAAATATTATTTTTATTTGGTTGAAAGAGCACCAGAAGCATAGCTCAACATTTGCAGCATCAGCATCAGAAGTAAACGAAGATGAAACAGCAGAAAAGAAACGTAAACGTGTAAAGTTGTAGGAGGAATAGAGTAGAGAAGTTCAACTATGTATGCAGCAACATACACACAGAAAACTGCTGATTTTACCTTGATTCATGTGCTTTTCATTCGCATTCGCTACGTGTGCATTTACGTTTTCTGTTTTTTTTTATTTGTTGCCTGCTTAAAGGGTGCATAGGGCGGTTAGGGTGCGTTTTTGACAATTGTCGATTTTGTGTTTTGTATCAGAAAAGCAGCGTTGCAGAAAAGTGAAAAATATACAATAAAGCTTTGAAATCAATATGTCAAAAAAAAAAAAACACTGCAGCATTTTAGGCGACCTACTTGCAAGTAAAACGAATGTTTGGTATCATATTTTTTTTTTTTTTGTGTACCTTTTTTAATCGTTTTGTTTTTTTTAGGTGTCAGATTTCATTGTCATCTTTGTCGTTTGACAATTGCAATAAAATTGTTAGCAAGCATAACGTGACATTATAAGCAGTGTCCTTTATATTCTTTGTTTAACTTCTTTGCTTTTTTAAAAATGTCGAAACTGTTCAATAGAAGTAACGAAACAAAAAAAAAAAAAAAATAGCATAAAACTAAGCAGCAACACTTTTGATTTGGCACAAAATGCACAAAAATTTTCCATAAAATTTTTTATATTGCATAAAGTTTTCGTAACATATTATTTAGTTTGCACACTGAAATGTTAGCAAAAAGCATTTTTGTTTTTTGTGCATTGTTTAGGCGTTCAAGTGTAAAATTTCTTATTTACACTATTTCGAGATTGTATTTCTTTGTTTCTTTTTGAATTGAATGATTGCAATGCACAAAAGTATGCAACATATTTTTTTTGTTTTTGCAGCTTACATTTCTTGCTTCGCAAAGTTTCATGAAAGCTATGCGGAGCTTGTCATAGCAAAATTTACTTTGTGTTTTGTGTGTTTACACAATTAGAGCTGTCAATGGTTTAATGTTGTATAAGACTTTTTAAAGGAATATTTGTAAAAATTATATTAAAAAATATAATCAGTCTAAAAAAGTCAATAATGCTGCATAAACACACAATCAAGCAAACAAAATTGCATAAAAAAAAAAAACAAAAATTTATTAGCGCCAAAAAAAAAAAAAAAAAAATCGATGATACTTAAAAAAAAAATCAAACAAAAAAAATCGATAAAATCTTTTTTTGAAGCTCCAAATAAAGCACTTACAGTTGCCTTGAAAAAATTATACAACAGACTTTTGGGCGCATAAAAAAAAAAAAAATTAATTGCTGCTTGCTGCAATGAGTGAAGGTCAATGAGAGCGAAAACGAAGCATTACTCTAGGTCAAATAAAAAAGTTAAGTGCGCCTAAAAGTTTTCTACAGAAAAAAAAAAAATAAATATCAAAAGCTATATATGCTAATGATTAATTTTAAAGCATACTTAATGGCGCTTGAGTGCTTAAAATTAAGCAAAAAAATTAAAATTTTGCTGCTGCAATTTTAAAATTATACAAATTGTATTTTTTTTTTAATGCCTATGAAGTAGGCAATAGTACATTAAATTTTCCGATTAAAGCTTATGTAATGCTTAAATTGTACATTAATAACAGCAGAACTAATGCACTACTCATGCTACTTAAGCAACATTGCCAAATTGTAATTTAAGTACGCCTATAAGCATGCAATACATTATTAACAGCTTCAAACTCATTTACACAAAACATTATACACAACTTTATAGCTTTCTAAGCCACTTAAGCGTTATACATAGTATACAAATAGTTGCTTTACTCACGCGTATTGCAATAAAGGCAATAACAAAATGTGTAGCAAAATATAAACGCCTTAGTGTATGCAATAAAAACTAAACAAATCGCTGCCAATGGCACTTATTATCACCTCAACAAATTTATTACCTGACAAACACTGACCACATCAAGCAAAAATTAATAAGAGCAAAAAAAAAAAAATGAAGAGTAAAGAAGAAAAATAAAGCATGAATACTTAACAAGAAAATGAAAGTAGGCGTAAATGCTTTGTATGGGGCGTGACATGAAACGCAGCAACAAAAAAAAAAGAAAAAAAACTTTGAAATGCCTTTTGATAAATTTACTACACAAATTGAGTCGCTAAATTAGAACATTTATTTTTTCAGGCTTCCTTCAATGAAAGCAAAAATATATATTTTGCGAAAGGAAGAAGAAGAAAAAAAACTGTAGCATATAATATGGGGCCAACGCTGCTACAAACATAACTGTTGCAAGTAGTAAGAAAAAAAAAAACAACAAAAAAATCAAGAAAAAAAAAACTAAAATGCGGCACTTGATGGTTAGAGTTGGTCGAATGATGCTACATCTACTATGTATATGGATTCGTCTTGTCTCGTAGACCAACTTACTTTACTGCTGGCGGTTCATATTACGCTTGACTGTCTTTCTTACACTGGTCTTTACTTTTACTTTATTTTACTTTTTTCTTGTACACGTCTTGCCTTCATTATTTTCTCGAATCGACTGCACTTCATACTTAAGCTTGGAAAATCTCAAGAGTGTAATTTATTGTTATCATTTGTTTGGCTAAAAGCAAAGAAATAAAAATGAAACGCAATGCAGACCAATGTAGACGTGTGTATATGTGTGTGTGTGGGTGAATTATAGGGAACGGGAAAGAACAGAACAGAAAATACAGCATTTGAAATTGTATAAAAGAGGTTTGTTTCTAAAAAAAACAAAAGGAAATGTATCTTTTATTTAGGAAGCAACTAAAAATTTTTTCTAAACAAACCTCGTTTCAATTTCTTTGCAATATTTGTAAGTATGCATGCCAAACTTAAAAGACTTGTAGCAAAATAGCCAATACTGTCTTCCACTCCATTGTCAATGCCTGCTTCTGCTTCTGCGTCGTCGTTGTTGTTGTCTACTTTGTCGTCAACACCATCACATCACCATTTTCGTATATTATACATATACATATATACTATGTATGGTATTTAGATAACTAAAGTAATTTATTTTATATGGAGGTCATACGCTCATGGACATGCGAACATAAATAGCAACGAAGACAGTAGCATAGATAGAAAGAAATGAAAAAAAGGGAAAAAAAAAAAAAAAAAAAACAGCACAGCTTTTTGGGCGCAAATGCTGTTGTATCTTTAGTTTACTTCATGCTCTACGCACAATAAAACTGTGAGACATTTCTTTCGTCTCTGCAAAAGGCTGCAACACGCATTGAAATACAGATTTCTATTGTTTGCCATTTGCCATCAAATATATATAAAATGTACTATCTACATATAACATCGAAAGGTTGTGCTAGACAGAAAGAAAGAAAGAAAGAAAGAAAGAAACATGCATAGAAAAGTTACAAATGCATTAAATGAACTAGTTTTAGTTAGATTACAGTATTTTATGGCATACTTTTTGGCATTTTCGGTAAATTAACAAAAGATTTCAAATAGTACAGAAAATATAGTTACTGCACTGGTTTCTATTTAGTGCAAAAGGAAATATTTTTTTTAACAGAGATACGAGAAAAAGTCAATAACAAAACAAACTAATTAAAACTAAGCCATTTTCCATTTATATTGCATACTTTTAGGCTATGTTATAAATTTGTAAACTAATCTTTTGCTTTAGTATGCAGAATAGTATTTACTATAAATTAATTAAGGCGAATTTCTAAATTAGAAAATACAAAGTCATTTGTTTTTTTTTTTTTTTTTTTTTTTAAAAGGTATATAAAATCATTGCATACTTTTAGACAATCTAACTAAACAATAAAGATTTTATGAATTAAAGAATTGTAAACTAAAATTAGATTTCATGCAAATGCAGCAATAAACTCTTTGAAAAAATATAAATAATACAAAGTGTGGTATACTTTTAGGCTTTATAAGTAGCTTAATTTGTTTAGACTTTGTTATCAAATAATAAAAATGATTTCATAAAATCTACAAACTAATAAGCTCATTTAAATTTGATTGTGCAACTTAGTTAGCTATTGTCTTATTCTTCTTTATTATGTACAACTTCTGAAGCATTTTATACAAATGATGCAATTTAAGGCATTATATAAAAGATTTACTCCAAAGCTTATCTAATTTTGGAAAAAAAAAAACATGTTTTCTGCTAAAGCTTATCTAAGGGCCAAGTCACACGATGCAAGATTTTCATGCAATATTACTAAGAATGTTGCGCAACCTCGTGAAACACGAAAAATATCTCACTTGAAAAAATGTGGTGTCGCTATCATACTTTGTTGCTCTAATACCACAAGTAGTCTGTACAAAAATTTTTAAAAATATTTCAAGTCAATTTTGACAGCAATGTAATATTACTTGAAAATCTTGCACCGTTTGACTTGCCCCTAATTTTGGAAAGAAAAAAAAAACATGAATTCTGATATTTGAAAAATTATGTTGCATATTTTTAGGCATTTTACAAATTTATATAAAATAAATGCAATAAAATAAATA
Organism: Leucophenga varia; assembly: GCA_018903435.1. Taxonomy (NCBI): domain Eukaryota; kingdom Metazoa; phylum Arthropoda; class Insecta; order Diptera; family Drosophilidae; genus Leucophenga; species Leucophenga varia. The sequence continues at coordinate 920,684 of JAEIFJ010000352.1, read as the reverse complement.
AATAATAAATAAAATAGCAGAAACCAAAACATTTTTACGTACTTTTAGTTATGCAATACATACAATATATAGTATATTTATATGAAGCCTACTTTTAGGTATAAAAACCATTTAATTTTAATAAAATATACAAATATTATGCATATTTATTTATCTAAAAATTGTAAATGTAGTATGGCCTACTTTTAGGCATACTCTAATGAAAATAACATATTTCCTTTCAATTTCAACTAAGTAATTGCTACAAATATATAGCAAAAACCAACAAAGAAGCAGCAGCACAAATGTTATCAATAACATTAACATTATTATTATCAACACAATTTGTATGCTGCTCCTAAATGTATGCAAAACGAACGAGTTTATATACAAATATAGCATATACCACATTATCTCTACGCTACGTATTGAGCATTGAGCACACAGAGCACCAAAATTTTGCTGGGTACAAATTATTACAAACCTAATGACCTAATATATAAATTTTGTACAAACAATGGCTATAGTTGCTGCTGCCTCTGAGGCGGTACTATAGCACAACTGCTACCACAAATACATACATACTTATTGCTGCTGATAACGCTAACAAAATTTGTGTAGCATGCAAAATATAGTCATTGTCATTGTCCTTCGTGTTTCTTCTTCCATAGTTCTTAGTTATTTTTCTTTTGATGTTATTATCAGCGCACATAAAATTGTTGAGCATAGTAAATTTAAGTGCAGGAAGTGAAAGGCTCAGGCACACACACACACACACACACACATACACATAAACATAAAGTTGACCAAATGCTCTGCTATGGCAACTTAATTTATGTTGCCGTATAAAACCAATTGTGGCATAAGAACTGAACACACGTATGGGTTGGGTTATATGAAAGATTTTTTCACACTGATATTTAAAATAATGCGAAATTTTCTGAACATTTTGTGTTCAAACTTGTTGTTGTTTTGTTTGTTAGTTTGCTATACTGAAAATTGCACAAATAATAGGATTTACTGTGCACAAAAACTTAAGCTCATGATGCATTTCTGAATTGGATTAAGTGGTTTCTACAACTACAGCAACTACTGCCACTCTATTCTATGCTTCAACTGAGATTTCAAGCAACTAGACTGACTGACTCACTTTCATAGTCGTTGTTGAAGTAGCAAATAAGTTTCTGCTTATATAAAACTAGCTTTACGCATGAGAAAAACGAAAATTTAATTAAGGAAAAATATTAAAGCAATTTGGTTTTAAGGTATACAGTATACTACTACCGATTGTGTGATACAACTTCTACTAACTATAATAAAATTTGTCTTGTTCTTGGTACTTGCACAAATTCTTCTGCTTCAAGTTTTGTTAAATTATTTATGTATTTACAAAATATACAATATTGTGTTTAAAAATACCAGGGCTGAAAGTTACTAAAAAAATTGACAGCAACTTGGTCTTAGTCCAAGCGAGATTCGATTCGGTTCAAGCAGTTCAAGAATGTTTTTTTTTTTTTTTTATAAAAAAATTTAAAATAAATTTTTATATAAAAATTAACGGTAATAACGGCTTTGGTTCAAAAACCAGCTTGATTACAAACCGAATTGCAAACCCTGAAAAAAATAAAACAGTGCCCATGATGCAATTATACCAGGTGAAATACTACGGCTAACATAGAATTTGATAACTTAGCTTGTGGTGAATTATATATAATTTCACCACGGCAGGTGAGAAGAGTACTAGAAATTTTGAGAAAGAGAGAGAGAGAGAGAGAGTAAGCAAACATTATATTCTCTGTACTTTTGCTTCGGTTGTTTAAGTGCTTTAAAAAACTTTTTTTTTTTTAAATTTAATCAAGAAACAGAAAAATTTACATTTATAAGTTTAAATTATAGAAATTCACCATAGCATGCATACTTAACTAAATTTGTTAGCAATTTAGAAAGAGACAGTAGCGAAATACTTCAGCTGAAATAATTGCATTATGCTTTGGATTATGTCACTTGGATTTCAACACTGTCAGGTTCCTAAAAAAAAATGCTAAACCATAGTATACCCTTTAACGCTTTCTGTATAGGGGGATAAATAAAATATATGGTTGTATATATGTATGTTCCATATAGTTATCTAAACTGTAGGCCTGAAACAAAGACAATATAAATACTAAGATTTTGTTTGGCGAAATGCTCAACGCTTTTTTGTTTTTTTTTAATCGATGTTTTTACTCTTGCAAATTTTTGCATTCGTGCTCAGTCGCTAACGAGTAAAGTGGGTGCAAAAACACGAAGTGCGTCGCTTATTATGCAAGCGAAAACAGTGGCATACTGAGTGAAAGAGAGAGAGAGAGAGTAATATTGCATTTTGGCTACTTTTTTCCATATATAATTCAAACTCTTCAACACAACTTTTCTCTTTGATTGTGCATGAGATCGTGCCACTGTAGCGCTATATACAAGGGTTTCACAGAAAATTTGTTCTAAAATTAAAGAAAAAGCGATTATAGTTCACAATTAGTTTAAACTAAATTTATAAAAATTAAAACAAGAAAATTTAACTTCAGATTGAAGTGAATACCTGTATACAATCATTTGACGTTGATTTTCATGGAGCATTGTATTAAATTTTATTTCGGAAAAACTAAACAATTTAAATAGAGCTCTGCCTAAAAATAGGGATTCGTGGTCCGATCTTGGTTCAATTTTAAACTGGAGATTTGGCAAAAGAAATATTTTTACCCAATTTGGAGCGAATACATTCATAAATACATTAGTATTTTTATAAAAAAAATCGAAAAAAGCGGTAAGTTTGTATGGGGGCTACACCTAAAAATGGGCGTGGCACTCTCATTCTCGAACTTTACATAGTCGTTGCCGAGAAAATCTTAAGTTCCAAATTTCAGCTTTATATCTTCAACAAAAAAGATGCCTAGAAACACACAGACAGACGGACGAACAGACGGACAGACAGACATGGCTAGATCGATTCGTCTCATCGAGCTGATCAAAAATATATATACTTTATAGGGTCTACGACGTCTCCTTTAATGCGTTACAAACTTTCAGACAAACTGAATATACCCTTAAAAAAAAAAAAAATTATTTTTTTTTTTTTTAAACAATTTAACACTATGTGTGGCGTTGTATATAAAAAAGGAGTCTAAAATTAAGAGAATGATGAGTAAGTGTACCACACCTTATTACAATAACTCCACGATTTAGTATGCATAAACCAAATAAATATACTCAATCATCATCAAATTTTGTAATAAAGACCAACTAAATCGCAACTGTCTGCCAATGCTAACGAAAAGCGTACTTAATTTTCCTTTTTTTTTTTTTTTTGTAAAGATATCGATAAATGTATACAAAAAAAAATCTCAATAAACATTTCATGAATAAGAAAATACTAAAAACGAAGCACGTTGTGTAAATCGAATGTAACGAAGAGTAAAAGGAAAAGGAAGATATGTTGCTAACTAGCATAGAATAAAATAAACTTGATATATATACGAATGAAATACAAATGGCGTTGCAATGTTATGTTTTCCTTAAAAAAAAAAAAAAATAAAAATGCTTAAAGCAGGAAATTCTGTAGCAGACAGTTAAAGCAGGATGTAAAAACGTAGCAATAAAATTGAAAGCATAAAGGGAGTACAGCTTACTTCCGTTTATCATGTGCTGAACGCAAGGGTAAACGCTTTCATCATGCTTGCAATTTAATAGCTATTGCCAACACTAAAAAAGTTGCTTGACAGTGTTGCCCAATGTTATTTTTGTTTTTTTTTTTTTTTTTGCAAATGTCATCCAAAATGAAAAAAACAAGAGGAAAAAAAATTCAACAAATTTAATATAGCAAAAAAAAAAAAAAAACAGCATGAATAAGTGACAATCTAGCGAATTTTATTTTTGTTGCAACATACACACTTACAGTGTTGCCATACTAAGCAAGAAAAAAAAAAAATATTTTCAACTAAAAATTCGCTTTAAGTTTCATTCGTAAAAAAAAAAAAAAATCAAAAAAAAAACATTCACACAAAATTCTAGTTTGCTTTTAGGTGCTGGCTGCTATTTTGACTATTTTGTGTGCGCCATTTATGGTTTGCCAGTTAATGAAAGAGAGACAAAACTTAAGCCCCTTCGTGTCGTAGTCATTTTCAACTAGCTTCACGCTTGTGTTTATCGTTTAAAACCAATTTCACAATTTCAACATTTTACTCGGACGCGTAAAATAATGCCGCCGCCATTTCGAAATATGTAAATTTTTTTGTTGTGTTGCTATTGTGGCACAGTATATTGGTTTGGTTTAAGTGTATCTCTAGCAGCTTTCACTCTTCTCTTTCACTCGCGCTGTCTGTATTATCGCCCAACTATATGCTGCGATTTTTATTGCATGCGAATCTGTTGAAAATCGTTTTCAATTTTTGTATAAAAATGTTATCGACAGCGGTTTATCGAATGCTTTTGCATAGCTTTTGCATGTTGCTTGAATATTTTATACAGGATATTGTAGTTTAAAATTGTAAAAATTGTGTATTGTAGCAAAATGTTATATAAAAAAAAAAAAAAAATTCACAAAAACATTTACCTAAAAATAGTTTAAAAAAATCACAGTCCATTTTGAGCAGTTGCAGTTTGACTTACCTAAAAGAAAGAGAAAGACAAGAAATTATTAAATTTTTTTAGTTAAAAGTTACTTAATATTTTAAAAATAGTATAAAATGGAGTGAATAGAGCCACTTAAAAAACTTGATGCTACAAAAATAGTAGTATATGTGCTGCACAGAAAGTGTATCTAGAAGTTCCAAATACATTTTTTTTGCTACTTGATTTTTGCGTAACATTCATTTTATTTGAAGCATTCAAATGGCTCACATCGACCCAACCCTAAAATATTATATTTTTATATACAACTAGCGGATACTCGACGTTTGCTAGTACGTTGTACAGACTAAATCAGCTCTTTTCCGTTTCCGTATGAAAACTTACAAAACACTAAAAAATACCTTTGAATAGAAAAAGTCAAAAATTGACTTAATGAATAAAGCGAGTCGGCCAAATGTATTGTTTTAAGTGTCTGTAATGCTACTTTCATTGTTACCTTTAAAAAAAACCGTTTTGGGACTTATTCGTTGGATGGTTTCAAAGGCCATAGCGGACATAGAAACATTTTTAATATTTTATATATAAAGATAAAGCTTAAAAAAATTTCTGAATCTTAAATTCTACAAAAAAAAATGTGCTTTAGATCGGAATACACGTTTTTTGCTTCTAGATTTTGAGTTAAATGCATTTTCTTCAAACCTAAAAAATGACTCATTCCCGTTTAATAGACTAAATGTATGCTTTATATTTTTTTTAAAAAATAGTATAAAGTGGGGCAAATGCAGCCATTTAGTAATAACAAAGTGGTCTGAATTTAGACATCTTATAAGTAAGAAATACGAAGTTATATGCTTCACAGAAAGTGTAACTCGCTTACAGATTTTGAGCTACATTCATATTCTTCGTATTATTCAAATGGCTCACTTCAGCCTTACGTGATTTAATACAGCTAAAAAGCAATTCAATATTTTTTTAAATAGTATAAAGTGCATTGAGTTGGGATATAAGGCATATGGCAAATCAAATGGCTTACTTCACCCCTGCTGTAACACATAAATCAATCCAATTCAATAACTATGAATTCCACAATAGCAAAGCTAACTTGAAGGCTAATCGAATCTACTTTTAACAAATAACAACGCACACACAGCAAAATTTTTAACATAAAAAATTTATCTCAAAACAGATTTGCATTTAAGCAAAACTTGAGCATGCTATTCTGTGTATATAAAGTTTTCTAAAAAGAGATATAGTCGTGGGTGTGCATGAAGTTTTAGTTGGCATAGACGAATGCTATAATAGTATAGTATGATATCGTATCGTGATGTAAAGTGTAGCATTGTAGTTTATATCGTTTCGTTTTTTTTTTACGGATTTACGCGAATTTCACTTTAGCGAGAAATCGCTAAGCTGTTTGTATCTGCTATGTATATATAAACGTAGGACGAAAGCCTGAAAGTATGCTAAAGCATTGTGTGGGTGTGCATTGGCCTAAAGGCACATACAGCGTATTGAATAGAACGGAAATGAAAGCGAAGCAACGCGACGCAATGTATAGTTGCCTTGACTTTTTCTTATTGCCAGAGATATATACTTAGACTTCATCGTCTTGTCTTGTCTTTCTCTTCGTTTGTTATTTGTATAAAGAAGGAGAAAAAAAAATAGATATATATAAAGTCATAAAATTGAATTGGTAATTTTTGTGTTAAAAGCAGAAATTAAAATAAATTGAATTGCTGCTAAGAATAAACAAAATCGACTTTATAATGTGAGCAGTTGGTGTTTCCATTTTTTTTTTTTTTTTAGAGGTTTATTTATAAAATTCTACTAACGATATCTTCTAAGCCAAAAATCTTTTTTAAGTTAACTTTTTTTTTCTGAATATTTATGAAACATCTCTCGTATATATATATTCTTATCTCTATCTATAATACAGCTATCTAGTTATCCTGAGTAAAATGTGTGGCGTAAGTTTTTCATTCTAAATAGAAGAAAACGCGCAAAAATGTAAATGAGTAGCGATGAAAATACGTAAGTAAGTAAGTAAATAAGCAACGAACCAGATAAGTAAGCAACTTAGTAAGAAAATTGGTGCACAAAATGAAAATACACAAAATAAATACATAAATGCATTGTTTTTTTCCTTTGTTTCCTTCTTTTATTTTATTTTGTTATTTTCGTTTTTTTTTTTTCTCTACTTGTCTTGTCTTGTCCTTTTTCACTATTTGGTTGTTGTTGTTTTTGTGTTTTGTAATAGGATTACTGCATAAATTAAAGTATTTGCAGCGCATCAAATAAGATTTGCGTCAAGTATTCGCAGTGAAACTGTTATGGGTACGTTTTATTTTTGCTTCTATTTTTATGAGGCGTATAATGATATGCGCGTGGAACATCAAATATCAAAGCCTTAAAACGTAACAACAAAACAACAACAAAAAAATGTTGCATAATTTTAGGCAGCTTAGTTTAAGTGAAATGTAAACAGTTTGTGCCGGATTTCTTTGATTTGTTTTTCTACTCCAGTTCTTTTATTATTTTTTTTTTTGCAATTGTTTGTATTTTTTTTGGGCAACTTTTCGCTTAATACTATTGTGCTTTTATGGGTCAAGTTAAAAAAGCATTGCATATTTTTGGCGCATATTGATTAAATTTAAAATAAAATATATACGATTCTTTTTTTTTTTTTTTATTTTTTGACTATTAAAGCTGTTAGAGCATAAAATTTATGTGCAAAAATTTAATTAGTGCATACTTTTGTGTGCATAGCAAAAACAAAAAAACATATTTAAAATGTTTATTTGGTTTTTAGTTGTATTGTATCCAAAAATTTACAAAATTTATATTTTATAAATGGTTAGCATACTTTTGTGCGCATCAAAAATTGGTTTTCATTTGAAATAGTTGAAAATTGTAATTATTGCCGCCAAAATTCAATGAATTTGTTAAAAAAAAAAAAATTTAATTGAAAACTTCTAAATATTTTGTTGAATGATTGAAATAAATTTATAAAATATTGTTTAGTTTACTAACAATAAATTTAATTTTATGCCTATAAATCATTTCAACAAATTTTCTGCTAGAATTAATTTTTTTGCAAATTTTTTTCTTGTTGAAAACCAAAGCAACATATTAAATTTAATTATAATATTTTCTTAATGTATTTTACAAACTGCCAACATTTATTTTTTTTTAATCAAATTGAAAATCTGTGAAAACTAAAAAACCACTGCCTATTTTTAGGCTAATGCCATAGACAAAAATCTTTTAAAACAGTTAAACCACAAATTTCATTTGATAAAATTTTAATTTGTGCAAAAAGTTTGTGCACACTTTATATCTGTCTATCTATCTAACTGACTGTCTGTCTGTCTGTCTGTCGGTTTGTTGCTCCAAAAGGAGCTGAACCAAAAAGCGTCTCAATAATTCAACATGGCAGACCACAAATTGGTTTTGCGTTGCTAGTGTCTGCGTTTTATAAAGCCTAAAACGCACACAAATTTTTCTCGCAATGCTTCAAAAGACAGTCTGCAAAATGTTGTTGTTGTTGTTTTCCTCTTACTTTTTTTTTTTTTTGTATAAAATGCTATTGGGTGCTAATGTTTTACACATACACATACAACATACAACCCTAAAAGTATGCAGCGAAAATTTTCATAAATTCAAACTGAACATTTGTTTGCTTCCGTTGTGCGTTGCGTTGCGTTGTCGTGTAACAGAAAATCATGTCTGTCTGTAATAAAAATACGCTAAAATGTTTACACTAACAGCATAAATACACGCGCTTATTGCCTACTTTTAGGCGGCGTCTGTTTTATATATTATCTTCTGTATTTGTGTGTTGCTCATTTGCCGCACTTCCGTTTCCTGTTTTACGTTTTACAGCGCTGTATAAATGATTCTGTACAGTGTTTAAATATTAAAGTGCGCTTAGAAGTATGCAAAAAAAAAAAAATTTTTTTTTTATATTTATTTCTTTTATTTAAAATATATTGCTGCTTATCGTGTTACACATACGCATAAGACTGTTATAAAAATTTACTTTCATTTAACTAATATTATGAGCACAACAATTTGACTCATTCTATTTTTATTTTTCGCTTTTGCAGCGATAACCCTTTTGAAAAAAAAAAAAGAAATGGAAAAAAAAATCAAGCGTTGATAACGCAGCTTCAAGGCAATTGCTTTATATGTAAGTTTGCAGCTACATTGTTGCTTTGCTATATGCTACAGCCTTGAGTTTTTTAAATGTAAATACCAACGCGTTTACTGATTTCTCAAGAGATACGTGCTAAGATTTCTATGCCACTGAAAAAAAATACAAAAATATATGTGAAACGTGGCGTTAAGCAAAATAACAACAACAACAACAAAAAAAAAAAAGAAAATCTAAAACCCTAGCAAAGTTTTATCTGCTTTCGCACTTGCAACACAGAACAGCAGCATCTTTCCCCGTCTACTTCCTCTCGATAAGGCGCAACCCCAATATACCATTATGCCATTGTCTAGGGGGCTGCACACACACACACACTCACTCTCACACTCTGAGTCACTGTCTACATTGACGCCAAATCTTTCAACACTTTTACGCTATTTCCTATTAAGAAATTTTTCGTTGAACTCTGTGCGCGCGTGAACTTTTGCCAAAGTATGCTATAAAGTAACGCACAAACAGACAAACAGACAGACAGACAGAGAGACAAATGGATAGAACACAACACATGTGTATAGCCTTCTATCGATTTTTTTTCTTCTGCTTTTATGCTGCTACACCCAAAAAAGGAAAAAAAAAAAGCTTCAAAAAGATAAAGCTTGAGCAAGTAAAAAAAAAAAAAAACAAATTCATATATAAATAAATAAGTAAAACGTCGCTGGCATTCGAAATTTTTAGCGTATTTGCATTTTTTCTTAGTCTACTTTTTGGCGCTAGCAACACACTGCAATACTTTAGACTCTAAAATGTCTGCACTGTTATAGCAGCTTAGACAAAGCCTTATTTACATATTGCTAAAGCATACGCAAAGCTATATTTAAGTTTCATAACGCCTGAAAATATGCCACAAATTTCTTAATTTTTCAATGTCTTCATTTTTTTTTTTTCTGCTTTAAGTTTAGCTCTGTTCTTTAGCTACTTTAGTATTTGTTTTTAAGCTTAAAATATATTTCTATATGCATACTCATATCAATTATTATTTGTTTTTGTTGTTGTGTTGTTGTTGTTTGTGTATGTGCCATAAGTCACTGTCATGTGTGAATGACTCGTATACTTTCGGGTTTCGATGTATTTTGGTATTTTTAACCCTTACCCTTGATTGTGTTGTGATTTTATACATAAAGGTGGCTTTTTTGTATATTTTTGATTTATTAATGTTAAGAACAACTAAAAAGATTTTTGGTATTTTAATTTATGCTCTTTGAGATTTTCTTTGGTAAAAGTTGAAAAAAGGGTTCATGTGCATGACTTGCACAAATTTATTTAACATTGAAATAGTTTTTTTTTTTTTTTTTTTTTTACTTTAATGCTTTAATGTTTATTTATTTTTATGTTAAAAAAAAAAAAGAACCAAATAAATTCCGGTAAAGTCCCAAAAACAGCTCAGGTTTCAGTTTAATTGCTAAAAAAAAATATTGAAATAGCTGGAAAGTCTTATAGTAGAGATTGTAGCTCTAGTCGGGTAAAACAAAATGTATATTTAGAATTTGAGGAACACTCAAAAATCTGGATATATGGTTAAAAAACATATTTTTTTCTACTTTTTCACTTATGTAGCAATAACTCAGTCAACTACGAATCAGAGAACGGCATCCGTTGAGCGCAAAAACGTGCATACACGAACAATGGCCGAGTAATCAACCCATTCGGCTCAACCACTCAAGCTAACGATCGCATATGTTTTTACAGTTGAGTTAAAATCACTCAATTTTGATATATTGTATTTGTCTTGCTCGCTGAGTTTACTTCTGCTCCTTAAGCTTAACAATGATCGTTATAAGTCAAAAAAAAAAACTCAAATGAGCAAACTCAACTCGAGTAAACTAAACTCGTTTGATCAAACGCATACGTAAGCAAAATATTTATTAACTTCATTGTTCACTATTGTATATAACAAAATAAAATAATTCATTTTAATTAATTATTAAATTAAAATATAATAATAACAATGTACATATGTACAACAGTCGCCGTTGTTAATAAAAAGGGGGGGGGGGGGGGGAGGGAAAGGGGAAAAAATTCGGATCAAAGGCTGTCGTTGTACACGATTGACGTGTTTGTCAGCACGAGCTGATTTTTATTCGACGCTGTGTTTCGCTCAGTTACTAGAATTGAGGTTTTTTAAGTTCTCTGCTACGAATCGAAATTTTTTTTTAAAATAATTTTGGAAAGAAAAAATCTTGGACCTTTCGAACAACACATATTATATTATGACATTTCTGATCCTATGGTGAAATCTTTAGTCATTTTTTATTGGTCAGATATTGGTAATCTCAGTTTGCTCACTTATTTTTACGTTGAGTTCAACAGATTTGCAATTTCAATAAAGGGGTTATATACAGTTAGGATTTTCAAAAAATCTTTTTTTTTTTTTTTTTGCATTTTCTTAATATGTATATGTATATATATCTGAGTATACACACACAAAATTTCAAGTCGATCCGACGAATATTTTCGAAGTTTTAGACACATAAGTCAAGGCGCGCTGAGAGATCTCACAGTGCTTTCAACTGCTTTCAAAACTTTAAACGCGTTTTTCTCGAAACGGTGTTTTCAAAGTCGGTGAGCAAGATTTCCAGAAACGGCTGAACCGATCGGTCCAAATATTTTACACAAGCTTCTTAACTATATTTTTTAGTAATTAATGGAAGGGATTTCCCCATCCGATGAAAATTTCTTTTTTTTTTTTTTTAACAATTAAAAAATCCGATTTTTTGTCAAAAATCGAACCTTTTTGCTTTAAGTAGCCGCCATTTTGTCAATAAATTTTTTTTGCTAATTCCTTCGATTAATCACTAGATTATTTATTATATTAATGAAATCTATTTGGTTTTTGCATTTTAGATGATCCAGTCCAGAGATATCGTGCTCACCGCAAGAGGCCTTTTTTTTGCGGACCTCTGCAAAATTGGCAATATCAACGTTCCCGATAATTATTTTTGGCAATAAAAAATATGTGAATATAATTTAAGGTTGTCATAATATACCTGCCAAGTTTCAAATCAATAAACCAAATAGTTTGCCTAGAAAAAATTCTTAAAAAATGCCTTTTTTCGACCGCCTAACTGTATATAACCCCTCAATTATTCAATTGGAAAGATTTTCCAAAAATATCTGAACCATTTTTTTTTTTTTTTTTTCGGTTGGTACTTAAAAATAAAAAATTTTGATTGGAAAAAAAAATACATTAAAAAAAAAAAAAAAAAAAATTTCTTGATTCTAAAATCAGCTCAAGTATTAAAGTTATGTTTATATTTGAAATCCCTTATGAAAATTCTTGTATACATTTAATTTTTGCTTAATCAATTTCTAGTTTATTTAAATTTAAAACTAATCTTTCGATTTCTATAATGTTAATCTTCTCATACATAAAATAATATTTAATAAAAAAACCTCATTAAAAGAATTTATTAAAACAATAGTTCAACTTGAAGTGTTGCCCCCTTATCAGATTTTTGTCTTTAAACGAAAAAAAAAAATGGTGGAAAAAAAAACTTAAACATTACAGAGCACTTTAAATTTAAGCGCTCTCCAAGTGTTCATTAAAAGCATAATTAAAACGCACGCCAGAGCTCACGCCCCAAAAAAAAAATTGTTTTTGAAAATTCCAGCAGAAGAAAATTATTTATACCAGCTTATAATAGATTATTTATACAGCAACAGCGTCAGAGTGAAAAGCATTAATACATTTTTTTTTTTTTTTTTTTTTTTTTTCATTTTTATATTCATTTCAGCAGTGACTATGAAATTAATTTAAGCAGCGAAACTTTGATGAATGTCAGCAACAGGACCAAAAAAAAAAATATACATTTTTAAGACCTTGACGGCGGTTTAGCTAAAAACAAGAAGAAAAGTTTTCTTACGCGCTTCGAAGCAGAAATAATTTATATTAAAGCAGACTTTTTGTGGTTATATAACATTCATATATGTAAAATTAAAGTAGCAATTTAAGACATTTTAAAGCTAATCAAAAATATTTTTTTTTAACGCAATAAATTATACTTAAAGCTTAAATATATAAAATTTAAAAAGCAAATAAGTAGCAATTTTTATATAACCAAAAAAAAAAAAAAACAAAGGAAAAAAGATTCCCAAGAGCAAACGCCCAAAAAAAATGCTACAAAAAATGGCTAAAAACAATATCAAAAAGCAAGATAAAGTGAAATCAAAAAAAAAAAAAAAAAAAAAACGGCAGACAAACAATTCAAACCATTACAAACAGCGACGACACTCATAAACTAAGGGCCACGTACATATTTGCATAACGTTGTAGTCAAAGAAAGCAAAAAAAAAACAACAATTTTATAGCATACTAACAGGCGCGCATCAAGTGTGCGACAAAAGCTAAGAGTAAACAAGCAGACACAAGGCAGTTAGATAAACGAACGTAGGAATAAAACGAAAGATGAGAACAAATAACAAATAACAAAAAAAAAAAAAAAAAACAATAATCAAAAGGCAAAAATGGCAACAGCATAGTACAAACGCACTAAAAAATGCTTAGACAACTAAAAGTATGCTTCACAATTTTTGCTGCTGCTTGTACTTTGCGTTTTCAATTGTTTGCAATTTAGTGCACTAAGTGCTGCAGACAATAGCAGACAGGTAGGGCGACATAGGGCAAGCATAGACATACACGTACATACATACATAATCGTACATATATTGTAGAAAACTTCATTCATGCTGAATGAGGTGTAAAGCAAAAGTTAACAGCAAATGTGCCTAAAAAGTATGCCATGAAAAACGATGACAAAACGCTTATGCTGTATATAGAGTGTTGTGATTATGATTATTATTATGATTATTGTACAAGAGCATAAAGCAAACTACTACAACGACGACGTTGTTATAAAAAGAACTCTTTATAAAACTACAACAACAACAAGCAAATAAAACACCTCTCAAAAAAAACAAAAATAAAAATAGTCGTAAAGCAGGCGTAAAAAGTGCAACCCGAATAATAAAACATGCTTAAAGTTCATAATAAAATGGAGCATTTAACAAGCAACGTTATGAAAATGCATAAATGTAAGCAAAAGCTTTTATGCTCAAAGGAATTTGCAATGACGACGAACGCATACATACTTCGTTTTGCAGCTATTACGCTGTTTTTGTATTTTGTAGCATGCTTTTTTAGCGCTTACATACATTTACTATACATTGCTCTGGCATATTTTATTATGCCGTTTGCATGTCTCAGTCTATGTATATGTTTATATGCATTTAGTAGCACAAAAAAAAAAAAAAATAAAGAAACGGCAAAATATAAATTTTTTTTTTTTTTTTTATGCTGCATACTTTTTGGCATACAAACACAAACACAGTGTAGTCTGGCGCCGCTTATGCTTGTACAAATTAAACATAAAATATAAAGTTTTTCGCTCTATAGTGAAAAAATTCTGTCTGAGTGTGTATTTGTGTGCACAGCAAATGAATAGCGTAAAAAAATTAATTTCAATAGCTTTACGCACAAAAAAGTATGCAATTATAGCGCTCATATGCAATTAGCTTATTTCTGTTGAAAAGCGCAAGAACAAAAATGTAAAATGCCAGTAATATGTATTAATTTCGTAGTCAAACAGAACTATTTATACGCTTTAAATTAAATTTTAATATAGAATGTATGAAATGCTCAGTCCTCACGTTGAGCAAAACTTTTCACATATATATAAAAAATATATTAAACTCAGCATAGAAGTGTATAAAAATTGAAGTATACCAGAAGGCGCAAACGACGAGTCAATTAAATGCTGCATACTTTTCGACTTCATATCCTTTTGTCGTTGCTAATTGGTGCAGCAGCAATTTAACGTCTGCTTCTTCTGCTTCTGCTTCTCGGTAGCTTCAATTAATACGCATATTCAATTTTATAATTTTCTCTCTTTTTTTTTTTTTTCTCTCTGTTTCTCTTCAATGTAAAACGTGTTTGACCCTAATTTGGCCAAAAAGCCAATCAATAATTTATGGCAAAATTGTTGATTTATTATTAATTTGACATAATTTCAATGACAGACGCTTATCTTAATATTTACTTTGTTGTTGTTGCAAACTAATTGAATTTAAGTTTATATAGCAACTTTCTCTTTATTTTATATCAAACGTTATATATATTACATTACTCTATATACTATACATATGTCTTCAACTTAATTGAATTAATGAAAAATAGGATTAGTCAATAAAAGGTTTATGTCTACTTAGCTGCTGTCAGAAGGTATACAAGAGTAGCTTAAGTATTTTAGCAAAAGGTGTATCAAACATTAACAGTTCGATAATATTTTTACCACAATAAAAATTGCAATATGTTAAAGTAGAAAGGCTTTATCTGAACAAATTTAATCGATTTTAGTGAGATTTTCATTGAAATTTTAATCTCTTATTACTAAATGAGAGTTGAAACTAGTCTAAAGCTGTCATTTGTCTAATTCTTAGGCTTTAAACAAAATAAAAAATAATTTAAAACATCTAATTCATGCATTAATATTATGAATTTGAGAGAAATATGTGTGCTAATCCTGAGTTACGGTCGTGACATTACTTTTTAGTTCTAATGTTGCTGTTTATAAAATATTTTTAAGTTCTATAAAATATATAGAAACATATGTTGAGGGCTCAAGTGGCACTATTCCCATTTTTTTAGAACTTTTTAGCTTCAATAATTTTATTTAAGCCAGTTTATTACGGACAAAAAACAAAAATTATTTTCGTGATCTATTTAAGATTTTGTAAATTTCGTTGAACTTTTGCAGCATAAACAAAAAAAACCAATAACATAAACGAAAGAGGAATTATCGAGTAATTCAAAAATGGTTATCCGATAGCCCAGAAATTATTAAATTAGTTGTAAACTTGATATAAACAAACGTTGCGGACGTTACGTTATGGAATTTTCCATTTTTAAAAGACTTTTCTTACTATTAAAAAAAATATAAAAAGAAACATTTATTTTTTAATTATTTGATAGTCGTAAATAGTATGTATGAAAAAAGAGTTCTTCGAGAACTCTAAAAAAATTATTAATAAATTGTAAATTTGCTATAAACAAACGTTGCGGACGTTACGCTATGCACTTTTTACTTTCTAAAGACTTTTTTACTATCAAAAAAAAAAATATTAAATATAGATTTTTTTCGGCAATTTGATAGTCGTCAAGTATGTATGTGAACGCAGTTTGCCATATATTTTACTAAAATAAATTATGCTAAATTTTACAAAAAAAAATTTTAACTGACAGTTAAAACTTCTTTTATGACAAGTTTATAATATGCTAACATTAAATAGCATATTAGGTACACGAAAAGTTTTATAATGCTTTTTATAAAAATTTTTGATTTGACGAAAACAAAGAAACTTAATTTGATGTTTTAACAACTCAAAAGTTTACAATACAAGCGAATTTGCTAAAAAGTTGAGCAAAAAAAAACACTACTCAAGTTGTGTTCTGATACACAAAACAATTTGAATTTAATTTTTTTGTCAAAAAAGTGTTAGTCCAGTCAATATAGACATTTTTAATAACAATAGCTCCCGGAGAGGCAAAAATTGGTGGAGAGCTGCAGTGTAAAATTACAAATAAAGTGTAAAAAATCCCCATCGATAGGATATGTGTGCTACAAAAGTTATTCGCGGTCAAAAGTCAAAACTTGATTTTTTTTGGATTTTTCACGAAAACGATAAGTTTTAAAAACTACAACCAAGTTGTGGATCTTAAAATTCTCTAAAAAAAATGGTCTGAATGATTTTTTCCAAAGAGTTACCATTCCTGAGATATCTCGATTATAAGAGTCACATTATGTATGATATGCACACATTTCGACGTCACCTGTGAGGTGGTGTCTTCGGCGCGTTTTTTTTACCGTTTCCACTGTAGGCCTACAAAATTCTACAAAAGTGTTCAGCTGTGATGACAACCCATAACTAATATTGTCAAAACTGTCTTTAACAATGGAATCCTTCGAAGTTCTGTGACACCGAGATTTTATTTTAGAGATTAAAAAACCAACCGAAGTCAGATTTACTAGAGATTTTCCTGACACCCCTATATAAGGTGATTTGAAACCAACCAAAAAACATTTTGTGTGACTCCCCTGAATAGCTTGATTTATTTTTTTATAAAAATAACTATGTATGTGGAGGCTATATGATTATTGTGATTCCATTTAAACAAAATTCGGTTTTTTAATTGTGTGTAAACTTGAAATTTATATTTATGAAATAATGTGTTGTATTTTTTTATGCAAAAATTTAAATTTTGTAATAAGTTTGTATGGAGATAACTCTTAAAATGGGGTCCGCTGAAAACTAATCTGATGTCGCTTTTTTTAAATTTTATAATAACAGTTATTATTACACAAAACCCAATCAAAGTTTTAAACGAAATGCTACAAAATTACTCAAATATTTATTAAACCCTCCAACCAATTATATATATAGCGCATAAAGATACAGCATACTTAAAGTATATATATATATATATACAGCATGCTGTCATGCTGTATAATTAAAAGTACTTAAGCAAGTGATTAAAAGGCATTTAAAACTGCAAGCCATCAGTCATGTTAAAATATTTACACACAAAAAAAAAAAAAAAAAAAAAAAGAAAAAATACAAAAAAAGCAAAAAAAATTATAATAAAAAGTTTTGCTTAACCACAGACGTACATACTCATCGGCAACACAGAGATTCTTGTTGCTGATATTGCTTTCATTTCGAACTTAATGCGACCACAACAGCCCAGCCGCATCATAGTATTAAAGTGCATAAATAATTGTTAAGAAATACGCGCTTAATTGATTTTTCAGCAGCAACAGCAAATATTTTTTAACTACAATGCATATACGCAAATAATATCCTTTTTTTTTGCTATTACAAATATTGCATACTTATGTACATACCTTAAATCATTTAATATGTAGTATAGCAGAGACAGTTATAGTAGTAGTAGTATTTTGTAATGTATAGCTTTGTTTACATACACACACACACACACTAAATTATTTTAAAAACATTTTACACTTTTATGACAAATGACGAAACACTTCAAGTGCTTTGTAAATTTACACTTAGTACACACACACACACAAGAGCAGAAAAAATGCGTAAGTGAGTGAGTGAGTAATTGAGTAAGTGAGACAGAAAAACAAACAATAACAATAACAACAACAACAAAAAAATCAAAATAAAACGAATTTCAAGCGGAAATGCGTTTAAACACAAACACACTCAAATACACACACAGAGAATGGTTATGGCACACATACATATGCATGTGGTTTACTCTTCGCTTGCTTTATTATTTTTTTTTTTTTTGTAATTATACTTTCAGGCAAATGGCATTAAATTTTATTTATTTTTGCAATTTTATTCATTTATATTGATTTTAATTTGCGTGTTTTATTTTTTTTAATTGTATTGACATAACGCTTCAAGTAGAACAATAATGACGCGACGCAACGCAACACTACAACGATGACGACGTTGACGTTGACAGCGGAAACGGAAACCGGAAATTGCGCGTACAACAGCGTAAAGCACCAAAGTTGTTTTAAATTGTCAGACTACCTGTCATTCCTTTTTTTGGTGTCCTTTTTTTTTTTGTCGTTTTAATTGTAGTTTGTTGGCTTACAACTTGATTTTATTTGTTTTAATTGTATGCAAAAATAAAAAGCATTACGCGAATCACATAACAAGTTTTTTTTGTTTTGTTTTGTTTTTATTGACAAAATCGCTTCAGTCAAAGCAACGAGATTTTACTTGCATGTTTAAATATGCTTGAAATGCAATTAATTTCGGTTTTTATGCAATTAGTAAACAAACAAATGACAGACTGTCGTGTAATTAATTTTTTGTTTTACTTTATTAATATTATTTTATGTTATTTTAAGTGCTGTTTTATTTATATAAAGTGTTGCAATTAATATACAAGTGGCATTTTTTGTGTCTTACGTTTTTAACACCCAAAAGTATGCAACTGTATTTCAATTTCTATATGAAACGCGTTTTAAATATTTTAATTATTTATTTTTAAACATTTTAGTAATAAGCGCCTTTAGGTATGCAACATATTTCTTTTATTTTACTTTTTTTTATGTTTTAATTTAGCTTTTGCACTTTGAATTCTTTTGTTTTTTTCCCAAACACACTTTTTTACTTTGTTTGAGACGTACACGCCTTGTGCCGCACAAAAAAATACGTCACGCCTGGTAGTTCTTTTTTAAACGCTATTTCCAAGTATATTTTTTTTTTTGTTTTAGTACAAATATTGAAAAACACACAAATTTTCTTTATACAATTTTTATTATTTTTCTTTTAAACTTCTTAACGCGAGCGCAAAATACGCGCAGCACGTTATTACTCTCTTTTGTTTGTTATCCTTTTTTGTTTTTTTCTATTTTTATTTTATTATTTTGTTTTTTTTCACAGTTTTACGCACGTTAAACGCGCTCTTTTCCGCAATGTTTTTTATATGTTGTCCGCACGCGACAAAAGGACAAGAAATATTCAGTACCGACCGACAAAGACGTCACTTCGCTACAATGTGCTGGACCAGACTGAGCATAGACGACTCATGGTGAAATTACACAACTAAGAGTTGCGACAAAATTAATACAACACCACCATTCAAATAATTTCACCATGATACAGTGGGTATTTTTCACCAATATAACAGTTTAAATAAAGCATCGCAATCAAAAGGATGCTGCTCGTTAACGTAAACAACGTATAACAGTTAAAATACTTTGACGATTGCTTGGAAATTATATTCGTAAAAGAGCGTAAGCAAAAGAGCGTAAGAGCGCAAAACAGAAAAGAGCATAATTTACTCTTATCAATGAAAATTATTAGCCGGTTGGCGGCATAGTCGTATTATCTTTGCTACGTTTTTGTTTTTATTTTTTTGCTCAGCAATTGTCGGCATTTATTGTGATTACGTTATAAATCCGCTCTTACGTTACGTTTTTATACACTGCTGCTATTTAGATGCGTATAAGTGGAGGAGCTTATTCGGTTGCACAATCTTTGAAGATTTTAGAAAAAAATAATTTTTTTTTTTTACCAATTTTCTTTTAAATTTTTTTTGTTAGTTAACTTTAAGAAATCTTTTAAGTTTTTGGCTTGTATATTAAAAAATACATAAAATCGTTAACAGTATGAAACAGTAAAAAAAATAAAGAATAAACAAAAATTCGCTGCATAAAAGTATTTGTAAATTTTACGAAAATTTTTGTACATTGTACGAAATTTTTTCTACATTATACGAAAACTTTATTTGCAAAATTATTTCATTACGAACTTCGTATTTATTTCCTTAACTCAATTTTGAAGCCAAGGTAACTTGGCATAATATTCGCAACTTCTAATTGATATTTTCATTTTCAGTTCTAAAAGTTATTCAATTATTTTTGACCTTTTAAGAAATATGTTAACCACTCCAAGTATTATTTGGAAAAAAAAAAGAATGAGGAACAGTTTGGAGAGACGCTACAAGGGTGGATTGCAAAAGAGTGTAAAACTTTCGGACAGTGCTAATACTGATAATCCCGAAAACATAAGAAAATACCCACGTAGTCAAGATATTTTGAGAAATTATTGTTTTATTAATTATGAATTTATCATGTATCTTTTGCCTGGGGACAGGGACCAAAATACTGAAACACCGGTATGAGCGGAACCGGCATCAAATATTATATTTAATCTCAAACTCATCTCCAATTCGGGCCAGTAATTTCAATATTTTTTAATACAATATATTAAAAAGTTTAACATGCCTATCAGGACTGTGACCAAAAAGTTAAACTCGGAGATGGGTGGGACAGGCCTCAAATATTTCGTTTTATAAATTATAGGTTTTATCATGTCTATCGCAGTCCACGAATTCCACGGGATAATTTTACAGAAATTCGGAACTGTTAACAAAAAATAAAACTCGGAGATGGGTGGGATTGCCTTCAAATATTTTGTCTCATGCTCATCTCTAGTTTGGGCGCTTATTGTTTTTATACCCGTTACACATAGTGCAAACGGGTATATTCAGTTTGTTCAAAAGTTTGTAACGCATTGAAGGAGGCATCGGAGACCCCACAAAGTATATATATTCTTGATCAGCTCGATGAGACGAATCGATCTAGCCATGTCCGTCTGTCCGTCTGTCCCTGTTTGTTGCTATGCGATTTATTCGATGAAGATATGCAGATATTGATCTGAAATTTTAAACTTAAGCTTTTCTCTGCAACGACTAGGTTGAGTTCGAAAATGAGGGTGCCACGCCCATTTTTAGGTATAGCCCCCATACAAACTTATCGATTTTTTCGATTTTTGTTTTCAAAATTGTAATTATTTATGAATGTACTCGCTCCCAATTGTGTAAAAACATTTCTTTTGTCATCCAGGGTCAAAACCAATACGCCACGCCCATGTAACGGGTATTTCAGCTTCGGTTCCACTGAAGTTAACGTTTTTCATTGTTTTTTTTATAACTTTTTTATTTACTTTAATTCATTATTTTATTTTTTTTATTATTTGTTTCTTAATGGCAGCGTATTATATGTCAGACTATTTGACTTTAATATATTTTTTTTTAAATTCAGCCACTCACGCGGTTTAACCTTGTTGACATTTTTGTAAAGAGCACAAAATAAAAGTATCTCTTAAATTTGTGTGGGTTTAATAATAATAAAATTGTGTGGGTATAATAATTAAATGCATTGTTCTCCTTTTTTTTATTGTTTTGATGGTGTGAATAAAAGTTATTTTTAGCAATTGTATACATAAATAAATAAGCTTTGTTTTTGATACTATTTATAAATAGATTTATAAATAGTTATAAGGCGTATTGCAAAAAAATATTTGACAAAAACAAATATTTTTATATAAAAAAAAATATTTCATAGGATCTACAAATAAAAAAATTTCAAAGTCGAAAAATTATTACAAACGATTTTATCAAAAAAAAAAAAATTAAAATAAAGAATAACAATAACCAAACCGCATTAGTTGCACTTTTCAAGTTCAACTGCCTAAAGTAAATTCGCACAAAAAGGACACGCGACAGAACATATTTGCGCACACACACAAAGACACATTTCAAATATTTATATGCCAAATATATTATTTTAAGTATAGACAATTTCCGAATTAAACGAAATTAAATTGAAATTGCCAAGAGACGAAAACTCATTTATAGCAAATTCATTGCGCTTTAAATAAATCCGGCTAAGTATCTTTAAGCTGTTTGTTTTTATATGTGTGTGTGTGTTTTCATGCAAGTGCAACTAAATAGTATTTTCAATCTATATAAAAGTTTTTATACTACAACAAATTACGCAAACTCATTGCATGCATCCCTCACATGAGCATTTGGCGACAGATTGAACTCGTTTTGATGACTTGCAGCTTTAAGTGCGTCAAACCCTCATGCCAAAAAAAAAAAAAAAATAAAAATGCACTCACGCATGCAACAAGGAATTTGTGCTAAATGTGCCACAAAAACAAACACATATTTTGTAACTATTTTTCGAGATTTAAGCGCAGCTTTGATAGAGATTGAAATTGCTGTGTGGGTAGTTTTTTTTATTTAAATAATTTTGATCGCTACTTAGAATAGGTATTACGCAGCATATAAAGAGTCAGCTTTATAGATGTACTGCAGCGCTGTCACCCAATTATATTACATTTAGGAATATGAGGATCATCTTTTATAATCCCAAGTGACGAAAAAACATTTTTAAATCAGAATTTTCATCTGTAAAAAAAATAAATTCAAATTGCGTGCACCCGAAAAGAATGCAAAATGTATCTGTTGTAATTTAAGTTTCAATGTATAAGACAAAACCGAAAAGAAAATGTACAACAATATCACATTGAACTTGCTAACGAGAGTGGTTTGAAAAAAATTTGCATGAAACTTTGATAGAGAGGGCGCTGGTCAAAGATTTATTTCATTCTAAAAGCACAAAAGATGTAGTTTTAATTTATGAAATCGAAAAAAAATAATAATGCATCTAGATACATTTTAATAATCTAAAGAGATACACTTCAATAATGTATCTAGTAACTAGATACATTTTAATAATGTATCTAGATACATTTTAATAAAGTAACTTTTAAATAGATATATTTTAAAAATGTATCTAGTTACGTTTTAACAAAGTATCTGATGCATATTAATAATGTATCTAGATACATTTTAATCTTACTCAAACAATTTTCGCACAACTCTCGTTGCCCACCAAAAAAAAAAAAATGACAATAGCAACCCTAAGTAAGTAGTTGCATGCTGATCATCATCGAATATTGGGAGTAGCAGCAGCAGCAGCAACAAACAACAACAACAACAATGCAAGCAACCCCTGTGATGCACTTACTTGAACTACAACAACACTATGACACGTCCTGCATGCATGCTGCATACATTTATGTATGTATATCCTGCATGTAACTTGTGCAATGTACGTGTGCAATTGTTGATCTTTGTTTGACTGTTTGTTGGTCTGTTCTGACCCTTTTGTCATACCGAAAACTAAAAAAAAAAGAAAAACTGAAACTATTTATTGGCATTGAATGCGAGGGTTGTTTGTTGGTTCAGATTTTTTTTTTTTTTTTTGTAACTTTAGTTTGGTTTTCGTTTAGTTCAATGCCTTCTCGTTTAGCGTTCTTTTGTTTCGGCTGTATGTGTCCTTTTACAATACTGCTGCTGTTAATTGGTTTTACTTTTAATGATGTTTATGCAAGCCTCAAAAATCTTTCATTTTTTTTTTTTGGCTTTTCCTTCATTCATTGAGTTTCGGCATGCAATTATTTATGGAAATGCAGCATTTTGTTTTGCATATTTTAAATCAGTGCAGCATGCTGGTTTTGAGGAGCTTGTAAATTTTGAGGTTTTTCTTTTTCATCTCGAGTGCGAAAACAATTTAGCAGCTAATTGAAAAGAAATATTTTTAAATAACTGCATGAATTTTGAAGATTTTTTTTTTTGGGAATGTTTATTATTATTGCTGACAAGAGGGGTTGACTTATTTCAGTTGTTTTGTTTTGTTTTTTTTTTTTTTTCATTTTCATTAAGTGTGAGTGGGGGTGTTTCTATTATTGTTTTAATTAAGTGTAAGTTGTATACGTGTATGTTAGGTTTGGTTTTTTTTTTTTGTATTATAAGAAAAAAAAATTGTGCATAAATGAGATTTTGAAGAGCGTGCAAAATTTTATGAGATATTTTTAATTATTTATAAAATCTCTTGTTTAAAATTTTGTATTATTAGAGCAGTTTCTTGAAATTTCTTTGTTGTAAAATTCGAAAGTATAAGAATATTTTTATATATTATACTAGCCGAAAGTGGTTTTTAGATTTTTTTTTTCATATTCATACTTTTTTCGCCATACCAAAGCCCATTTTTTCAGTTGAATATATTATTTTCCGAACCCTGTAACGTTTTTTTTTTTTTTTTTTTTTGATTTTTTTCAAATTTGGGCTAGATGAAAACATTAAAAATAGCACTAAAAAATACCTTTTTTTTTGAAAACGTACAAAAAGCAAAAAAAAAAAAAGAATAAGTCAAAAATGCACTTCATAAATGAACCGAATGGGTAAAGTGCATTGTTTAAGTTGTCTATAACTAAACTTAAATTTCTACCTTTCAAACGACATCAGTTGGGTACTCATTGGTTGGATGGATTTAGAGTCCATAGCGGACATAGAAGCTAATTTACTATGTATATTATATTTTTATACTGTAGTATACATAGATAATACAGGTCAACAAGGGTTTTACTTATATGAAACAGGCTTCCAATGACGTAATGGGCACAAGGTTGTGACAAAAACACCCAAATACTTGATTTTTGGGATCTTTACACGCTGTTTTCTCAAAATCATGACGTGATGGGCACTTTTGGATATCAGAAAAAAGTGAATTTTGCAAATAATACATTAAGTAATCTTTGAAACTAACCAAAATCCAAAAAAGCTTCACAAAACAATTCAAAACATGTTTAGAAGCAAAGCAAGTTTAGATTTTTAAATCAAATATTATATCAAAATAACAATTTACGCTTTTCAAATTGAAACGAAAGAGTTTTTTTCATTTGACAAAAGAGTATTCACAAAAATTATTTCTCTTACTTTATAACAAAATATATATTGCTCTTTTACAAAAACAAAAAAAACCTGAACATGCGCAAAACGAAAAAGGGCGCCACAAAGTATGCTCTGTCTAATTCCAAAAAAACGCTTCCATTCGCATTCATAAAAGTGCGGCGGCATGTTTGTGTTATTATTTTACATATATAAAAATATATATGCATATATATATATATATTTTTTTTTTTTGTTATGCTGCATAATAAATTCAAAAACAATTTCCAAATAAACAAAACATACAAACGCAACTACATATGCCGGCATTAAGAGAGCGAAAGAGATAGCATTGAAAAGAGCTAGAATGAGATAATGAGAGTCACATCCCAAAAGGATGCTGCTAATAAGATAAACAAGCCAATGTAGACTTGAGACATGAGTAGCGAGAAATATTACTTTAAAACGTATTTTAAGCATTTTTTTTTTTTTTTTTTTGAGAGTAGGAGTATTTAGCTATAAGCCCGCTAGCAAGGCAGCTAGCTAGCTAGCTATGATCTCAATGTATGAAAATCACGAAAATATAATTTATTATTTCGCTAGTGTTATCCATGAGCCGCAGAAATACCAGCAGACCAAGCAAGCAGACTACATAGTATACTATTAGCCTCTTCTATGCCTGACATGTTTGTCTTGCGCTGCGTGTTATCCTGTCATGCCTGCTATGCTGCTTCTTTACGTTATTTTGCATGTCCTTTAGCAAATTCTATGCTTAACGTTAAATTTTTGTATGTATGTGTGTGTGTATTTGTTAGAACGACAATAGCGTCGAGACACGATGACGACAAATTTTCATCGTGCAACCTGACACTGAGCTGAGATTTTCCAAATTCCTTGTCTTCACTTTACTTCACTCCACACAACAACACTAGGCAAGATTTTTATTTGTTTTTTTCGTTTTTTTTTCTTATTTTCTTTTATTTTTTTTTTTTTTTCAACACTCACTCTTAACTTTTCAAACATTGCATGCATGCTAAACTTCTGTTGAAAGGATTAAACGTGCATATATACTCGTACATATACATATGTGCTCATCCTTCTACCATACCCATACATACACATCATGTAAAAAATATTTGCACAATTCAAGTGGGTCAAATGATTAGAAGCAGCAGTAGTGTGATCATTCTATAACATTTCTGCTCATTCTATACAGTCTGCTGCTACTTGAGCCCAAAGTAAACAGTTTAATGTTTTCAATGAGCAATTCAATTTGATGTTTTGTGCGAGTGGTTCTTCGCTAAGGTGTGTCTTTATATATTTCCTGTTAACTCTTTACATTGCTCTTGTAGTCTTTTATCTTTTTTTGGCAAATTGTGTCTCGTTTGAAGTGAAGACATTTGCATTGAAGCAAATAATTTTTGTAAAATTTGAAAATGAGAATTTTCTTCTATTAAAAAATGACTTAATTTATTGTTAACAGTTTTAATAAAAGTCATCTATCAAGAAAAAAAAAAGGACTGAAGCTTAAATACCAATCACAGGTAACTACGAATTTCACTTTCGGTGATTTTTTCACAGTGATTTAAAAATAACTGAAAGTAATGATTTGTGATTTTCTTGATCCTTTTCTTGTTAAAACTGTTCAGTAATCGCTGATTGTTTTTTCGCGAACAGCGATTTTATCACTGTTCGCAGTCACTGCGATTTTTTCACAGTGATTTTTTCACAGTTATTTAAAATTGCAATGTCACACTGTAACTGAAAGTAATGATTTGCGATTATCTTGTTCCTTTTCTTGTTGAAACTGTTCAGTAATCGCTGATTGCTTTATTCGCGAACAGCGATTTTATCACTGTTCGAAGTCACTGCGATTTTCTGGAACGCAAGGCATTTTTTGTCAAATGCAACTTTGATCAATAAAATTTTAGATAAACAATGATGTAGGTCACAGCCTAGAATAGATAGGAGTGAAATGAAGATAAATCAATTTGCTACATTTTTTATTAAGAACGCAACTTTCTTTTTTTTAGATTTTCAAGGTTATGGGTGGATCAAACTATATACTCAAAACCTAAACGAGATAAGTGATCACTAAACAACTTAGCAGAGTTTAAGTTTCGAATTTGATGGTGGCCTTATCTCTTATAATCTTCGAGATAATCGTTTCCCTACAGCAGATGTCAGGACGGACGTACATACATAGTTATAAAGACTCATCGTTCAAAGCTGATCAAGAATACAAATAGTTTATATATTTCACATTCTTAATATACTCTTTTCACTTCGGGTACAGGGTATAAATTTGTCCATAAAAACTTAAAATTAGGCGCTAGGTTTTTATGGGAACTTTACTAAAAAGTGGTTTGGTTCCGATAAATTTGAATTGTTCTCGAGAAAAGCATATGTTTCAAATTTCAGCACAATATCTTTAAAACTGACCAGCAGATGCTTGTAGAAACAAAAAAACAGACGGAAGAACAGGCAAATAAAATGACAGATCGAAAAACAGACAGACAGACAGACAGACAGTCATGGCAAGATCGATTCTTTATAAGGCATAAGCAGCCTACTTTAATGTGCCTACTTTATCTGTGGCACGTAAAAAAAATTGTTCTGTATTTGATACTAAGTTTTCTACGATCCCAGACAAGACCAGACTACGATCTACCACTTAAGGCTAAATGTTGCTTTGGAAGCTATTTTCAATTTAAAGAAATTTTTTATTTTTGCAAAGCTTATATATAGTTGGGCCTTAAAGTACAAAAGTACTAGAACTATTAAATTTCGCCATATAAGTTGCAGATAATTTTATATTCCAAATAAATTTTAAATTTATAATATAAAAAAAAAAATAAAAAAAGTTAATGTCTGTGGTTTATATTTCAACAGGACAACCCAAAAAAAAAAATGCCAATTTAAAAAACCACAAAGAAGAATACAACGGAAATAATTTCCCTAACAAAAATTCTATCAATTGACCACAATCAGCCAATGAACAGGACATGTCGAAAACTTTGTTAGCTCGTAAATTTTCTTCACAAAACAAAAAAAAAAAAAAAAAACACGCATACACACACACACACACACGCATAGTCAGTATAGTAACCTGTCAAAGAAAAAAAAAAAAAAGGCATGTTGAAAACGACAGGCATATCAGTGAGAATGAATGCGGCAAGAAGCTGTGCTACAAAGCGAGATAAGCGCACCAAAACAAGCCAAACAAATGATAAAAATCAGTGTTTGGCAACTTTACACAATAAAGTAAATATTAATATGGTTATTTAAGTTTTAGCTAAATTCAATACACTCAGTGTTCAGGAGTTGTCAGAGAAGCGAAGAAGCAACGCGTTGATTTACGGCATTTGGAAAATTTATAACGTTGATTTTCTTTAGCATTCATGAAAACAGAAAACGGAAAAAACGGAAAAACGGAAAGCTGCTACAACCATCTTTTATGGTTTCAAAGTCAATAATTTAAAGCCACCTAGTGCGTGAAAAAGGATATTATACAGTACAGCAGATTATTACATTTTCTGTAATTTTTTTCTGTTGCGCGTTGCTTTCAATGCTTAATCCTTTTCGATTTTTTTTTTTTTATCATGTGCCGCGCTTGAAGTACTTCACAGTTTGTATTTTGACATTTGCGCGAAAAGCATACAAAAAGGAAAAAAAAAAGGGCGCCTATTTCTTTCTCTTCTTTTTTTTTTTTTTTTGGTTATATATTCCGACGCTATTGTGTAAGCGTTATCCTTTTTATTTGCGGCAATTCGCTTGTATTATTTTTTTCTGCTTTCTCGCTCTTTTTTTTTATTATTTTTCGGCTCTAGTGTCCTTTTATCCTTTATTGTTGAAAATTCGTTTGCGGTTTTTGGCGGCGTCAGCGACAGCGGCAGTTGGCAGCGCCGTTTTGTCGACACGTCATACCCTTTTTATCCTTTTATTATTTTCTTTTTTTCTTTTTTTCTTGCTAGCTTTATCTCACTCTCACCACTACTTGTCTCTATCTTTCGCGCTCGTTTATTGTTATTGATGTTGTTATCAATTGCAATTATTTTTTTGATTTACTCGTTTTGTGGTGACAATTTTCTCGCTTCGCATGTTCAGTTGTCTCAGCTGAATGAAAATGAAAAAAAAAAAAAAAAAAAAAAAAGATAAAACTGGGTGTTGTCCTGGGGAGTTACAATTTACTCATTCTCTGTCTCTTTCTCTTTCGCTCACTCTGTGCATATCTGGCGGATAAGCGTTTTGTATTATTGGCAGTTGGCGTGGAATAATCTTATTTAAAACGTTAAATGACGCTACAATATTTTGAATATTTTTTTTTTTTTTTGCTTTTTGCGTTTAAATTTCTTTTAGCTGTTTTTGTTTTATTTTGATGTTTGTTGCATTGAGCATTCATTCGTAATTTAATTATGTTATACGATAATTGAACTTAAAGAATGTTCAAAAAAAACATTGCTAGAACTTCAGATATAATACAGGTTATCACATTGCCCATTTTCGAAGCATATTTATGTTTCGAATTTAATTCAAACCCATATTATAACATCTCAAAGAAAAAAATGTCTTCTTTTTTTTTTTTTTGAAATTTAAAGTTTTGTAATAAAATCTATTGCTGCCCACTGCTTTCTTCGCCTTTGGTGCAACATATGAAAAAAATACTCGTGTTTCAATGGGATCCAAGAATCTTCAAAATAACGCATGGACATGGAACGATGTTGATGGTAAACGAAAAGTGACATGTCATATGTGCCGTCAAATGTTTTCTTAGTTAGCTGTGAGCATTTGATACGAATCTTTCGCTAGTAACGTCTTCAATTTCAATTCTTCGAATCTGGGACGCTACTGTTCTTCAACATTTAAATCACCATTTTTGAAGCCTTGAAACCTTTTTCCGACACGTTCCCTCCCTTACAAAAGCCTGATCATAACATTCAATAATCATTCCAATGCGCCTTAACCGCGTATATCCTTCAATTGAAGGCAAAGAGCAACACTTCCCGTGAATACTATTTAATAATTCTCGACAAAAATAACAAATACCAGTATTTTATACCAATTTCTTATTCCAGTATTTTATACCGGTATTTTATACCAATATTTTATACCAATATTTTATACCAGTATTTTATACCAGTACTTTATAACAGTATTTTATGCCTGTATTTTATGGCTGTATATTATGCCCGTATTTTACCCAATTATTTTATGTCAGTACTCTTATGCCACTACTTTTCTAACAGTATTTTATACCAGTATTTTACAACTGTATTTTATAGCAGTATTTTAAAGCAGTGTTTTATGCCTATGTTTTATGCTCGTATTTTATGCCAGTATTTTATGCCATTATTTTATACCAGTATTTTATACCAGTAATTATACCAGTATTTATACTAGTATTTATACCAGTACTTTATGCCAGTATTTTATAATCGTTTTTATACCAGTATTTTATAACGGTATTTACAGCAGATGCCGTCTTATTAAAAACAGCGGATTTCAATTTGTAAATCAGCTTTTTTTTTGTTTTGTTTTTTGTTCAAGTCTTTAAAAATTTTACGACATAATTTGAGCCATATTTACCCAAAAAAAAAATATGACAGATGTGTAATGGCGTACTTTTTTCAAATTAACACATGCATCACGTACGTTTTTCTTATTTTTTTTTTTGTATACGCCTACTTGCCTAGTTTTATGCAATGAATTTCTTTTTTTAGCAGCACTTTGATATTTATTTCTTTAGCTTATTAAATGGGGTTGTTATTGTTGTTGTTGTTTAATCTACCTTTTAGCGTTACATCACAACACTCACACTATATTATTAACACTATTAGTGTACTACTTCAACCCACTTCAACTCATTAGCAAAGAAGCAGCTTAATTTGATGTAAGTCACTTTAAATCATGGCAAGTGATGCGTGCTTTCAAATTATGCATAAAATACGGACTCACACTCTTTTCTTAGCTTTATGTTGAAGAATTTTCCTATTGACAACTTTGCTTAAGTTTGTTTTTATAGTACAAACTGTATAAACCTTTTCCGCTGTTTATATGCTTATCTCAACAGTACCTTTCCCTCTTAACAAATCTCTTTTTATAAACCCTTCAATTTTGGGTTTTACAAAACTTTAAAATGGTTTTCTTTATTTACACAAGTTTTGTTTCATTGATAGATGCGATACATACATACTACATATGTTATGTATGTATGTAAAATTTTGTATATATACATATAACATATGCAGCAGATTAAAGGTAAATCTATGTTTGTATTTATTTAATGGAAAATGACAGTTTGAGGTTAAGTATGTTTAGTTTTTGTTAATGTTAATTATAGGATTTTGATGTTAACTATGTTTGTTTTATTGAAAACCTTAAAGCAATTTAATGAATTTGAACAGAGTTTCAGACGAGATTCATACGAGCTTCATTTACTTCAATATAAATCGACTAATTAATTTATAAAATAAAAATTCTGATCCTTACAACACTAATTTAATAATTTAAAAATTATTTTTACACATAAATAAATTTGTTTACCTCATCACCTCAATTAAACCACAAAAAAATATATTGTCAAAGTTCAAACCACAAATATTTTCAAGTGCAAAAACGACAACGACCTCAACCAAAAAAAAAAAAAAAAAAAAAAAGGTAACCCTTTCTATGAATTAAGCGTTTTGCTGAGACAGGATATTCAAAAGAAATTTTCAAATAATATCAGAAGAGGGAAAAACTAGAAAAAACAAACGAAAAAAAAAACCGTTCTAAAACAACAATAATAGGTGGTGAATAATTGCAGAACAACATACACACTGCTCAGCTCGAAATGCGCACAAATAGTCACAAACATAAACAAGTAAAAGTATGCAGGACATTAAATGTTTGCATGAGTAAGAGCAGAGTGCGAGCAAAACAGCAAGGACATGCGGTTTGCAGCTAAATTGTGTGCGGCGCTTTGCACAGAAAAAAAAGAAAAGAAGAAAAAAAAAAAAAATTTCGTTTTTGAACAAAAACGAAATTTTAATGCACTTCACAAGCTTTTAAAAGAAAAAACTTTTATAGTTTAAACTAAATGCGTATTATAAGTTGCAGCAAAAGAAAATTTGCTGCATTTTATAACATTTTTGATTTTAAATTAGTGTTGACAAAAAAAGTGATTTTTGAATCACAGTGTGATTAGCAATTGCAACTTGAAAATCACAGTGACTGCAAACAGTGATAAAAAAACAATCAGCGATTATTGAACAGGTTCACTATTTCACTGTTTCGCTACATCAACACAACTGACTTTGTTTTACAAAAATAAAACACTGCTTTTATTTTAGTGATAAAAGCACCAATCACTGATAAATGAACAGTTTTACTGTTCGCGAAGAGCGATACACAAACTCACCGATAACTGAGCATGTTCACTGAGGAAAAAGATAAATTGCAAATCACTACTTTCAGTCGCAGTGCGACATTGTGATTTTTAAATCGCTGTGAAAAACACTGAAAAAATCACTGAAAAAATCACTGTGAAAAAATCACTATGAAAAAACAAAAAACACTATGAAAAAAACTGTTAAAAAATCAACATTTTAAATACTGTAAATCATTTGTAATCAAAAAGAAATATATGAATGCAGAAAGAAAACACTGCATCTATTTTTATTTTATTTCCATTTTTTTCTTAAATCTCCAAGTTCCAAATAATACAAATGTTTTTAGCTGGCAATGCCTGTACTCTGAAAAAACCAGTACAAACACGTAAAATAAACTAATACAACCATTCATTTTTAAATGTGTGCAGTGTATTAAAGACGGAAAATAATAAAAAAAAAAAAAAGCTGCCAACGTTCAAATGGTTGCGAAGCAACAACATTCACATCACCAAACGACATTGCCAGCATTCAGCATACAGCATTATCGTCATCGTTCTATTCTCAATGATTGTTGCCAGCTATTGGCTCGACAAAACAAAAAAACAAAAGCAAAAAAAAAAAAAAAAAATAATAAGAAACTAAAAGGATACACAATTCCAATTCAACCCAAACCGTAATGTCGTCAGCAGCAGCAGCAAATGTCGGCAATTTGAAACTTGTTTCCATTGAGCATTTATACTGCAATTGTTTCTGGCGCCTTTTTAGCATATTTGCTTTCTAAGCAACGTGAAATCGTGAAAGGTAAGGGATACCTTCCCGTATGTACAAAACTGTAGCTGCACACAAACATTATTTCCTTTTTTTTTTTCTCTTCATCTTCATGAAAATTGACTTAATTATCTTGTCGCATAATTACAAAAGTTATTGCGGCATCCCTCGTTGACAATTTTTGTTAATTCTATACGAAGGCAATGTGGCAGAGGCATTATACATAAATATTGGCAAGTGTGGGCAAAAGACCCTTTTGGTTTGATAATCATTTTTTTTTACTTTTTTTTTTTTTTTTTGTCTTTAAAATGAGTTCAAATTTTTTTGTATGCTTTTAAATGGTTTTTTTATGTTACTATTTGGTATTGTTTTAAGAGTTAACAATAGACGCGAATTATTTAGCATTTGATTGTTCGTTTAATGTTAAAGGGTAAAATAATATTATGTTTTTTTTTTTGGACAAATGCATATTTTTTACCATTTATTTTTTAAGGGATTGCTTAAGCTAAAGTTTAAATGCAGTTGGTGTTGTAGTTCCAGAGTTAGCTGAGTTAGTTGGGTTGTTTTTTACTAAAAATTTAATATAATTAGCAAACTAGATGTCAAATGTAGTTAAATTTGTTAAATTTCAAATTAAAAATTACTTTAAATTGTTACCTTTAACGCTTAAAATTTTTAAAGAACAAAATGTATAAAATGTAGCTATCCCGCTAAAAGTGTAAGCGCACAATTCAACGCATTTCAATTTACTTAATTTCAGTTAATAACTCAACAAATAAGCCAAAAGGCAAGAAAGAGAAACTTACAAATGCAAATATTGATAGATACTTTATAGAACAAACGCGAATGAGACTCAACGCAGTTAAGTAGTAGCAGAAAAGCACTACATCGCCTAAAATCGAGTTCAGAAAGGGCATGTCAAGTTACTTTTTAAAGCTTATAAGTGAGGGCGAATAACGCATTGAAAATATGAGAAATGTATGTTTGCCTGTATGCTAAATTTGCCGCTGGGCATAATGACAATTACAGTAAACTCTTACCCGATATATGCCATCAAAAAAGGACGAAGACGACTACAAAAGCAATGACTACTTAAACAAATGATGTTAAAATATACACTCTACCACTCCTTTAACTTCTCTTAACGCACTTCAAGCTGTAACGCAAATAAATCCGACTAAAATACTTTCATCATAGAATGTATCTACAAGTAGGCAGCAGATACATTCTTCAATTCGTTTCGTTTCATTACATATTTAGTTTCGACACTATATTTATTTATTGAATGCGTCTCGGTATACAAACAAAAATATATATTGTAGCTAGTTTATGCCCTGAAGGAGTCTTACATATATGAGTGTGGTTTGTTTGTGAATTTCGAAAGGGGTGCACTAAAAAAATAAATAAAAAAAATACCTTAAAGTGTTGAAGAAAATGAATGCAAGATTTACAAAATACATAAATGTCGCATCTAAGCTTTGTAATAGGTAGAAGCTCTATCATCAAAATATTTTGATAGATCAGTTTAAGAAGTTTGAAGATTGTTACTTTTAAGCGTAACAAAGAACACATGCAAACAAAAGGCGCTAAGAGGACGCACAAGTAAAAGTAGATTTTTTTTAAACGTAATTAAATTGAGAAAAATAAATTGAGCTCCCTATAGTAGAAAACCTACAGCAAAATTTCGCTCTCCTTTTTATACATTGTATCTATTTTTGATTAAACCGAAAAAATTGTGGTTTTCATATTTGTTGACATAATGAATTGCATTTTATTTTTTTTTTTTTATATTTACTTTATTTTTTTATGTAACAACTTCAACCACGTTACTGCCGTAGCGGAAAAGTTTGACAAACAAACGAAACAATTAGTATTAAATGCACCCATGGGATTTAACGTTGGCCAACGGGCAGTGATTTTTTTTCATTAAGTAAAAGAAAAAACAATTCAAGATATTTTTAGCTAGTAGAGCGTATAAAAGACTTCCCAAAAAAAAATTACAATTCATGCATAGATACAGTATAAATGCGTGTAGCATGCCATGGGGAATAATTGCTGTGAGTAAATGTGTCTTGTGTCCATCATAGGAAAGATTTTTTAATGAAGTGCATTGAAGTTGATGTTTTATGTGGTTGGAAATTATTTTGTAAATTTTGTACTTTTAATTTTTCTCAAGTGTAAGGAAAAATGTGTCTAAAGTTATTGCTAAAAATTTTAAAATTTTGCCACAATCTTAAACACGAATATTATAAATGCTAGAAACGTGCAACTCATTACAATAGTCTGAAGATAAGCTGTGCTATAAATGGCATCTATACATCATGATTATGCAGAATAGCACTAAAGAATAAAAAAAAAAAAAAAAAGAAAACCGACAATAAACTTTTAATAATAAATTATGATAGACAAATATTTTTATATGCATATTCGAATTTTACGTATAATAATGTACATCATCATCATCATAAATCTATAAACGAAAATCCTACTAATCCCACTCGTCAATATAAAAAATTTGTTGCGTTGACATAGCAAATGCCAATTATTAACAAATTGAGAATATATGTGGCGAAATATTTTTATATTAAGATATATCGAACACATATGTATGTATGTATGTATGTATGTTTAGCTGCAAACTTAAAAATGGAATTATGAAATATAAATTGGTTAAAGTGACATTGTACAAGTATTTATAGATGCATTTTTTATTGAGTATAAGTGAGGTATTTTAGATGTATAAGAGTTGTATAATAGTTGTATAAGAGTTAAATTGGTTAAAGTGGCATTTTATTTGAATAGAAATATTTATAAATACATTTTAAACATATTTTTTGAGTATAAGTGAGGCAGAAGAATGGTATAAAAGCAATATAAGAGTGGTATATTAGTGGTATCTTAGTGGTATAATAGTGGTATAAGAGTGGTATAAGAGTCGTATAAGAGTGGTATAAGAACGATATGATAGTCAAATTTGTAAAGAGGTAATTATAGATACATTTTGAACATGAGTGTTATCTGGTGTAAGAGTGGTATAAGAGCTGTTTAAGTCTGGTATAAGAGTAATATAAGAGTATAAGATT
The DNA here is from genome assembly GCA_018903435.1 of Leucophenga varia. Classification (NCBI taxonomy): domain Eukaryota; kingdom Metazoa; phylum Arthropoda; class Insecta; order Diptera; family Drosophilidae; genus Leucophenga; species Leucophenga varia. The sequence goes on along the minus strand of JAEIFJ010000352.1, from coordinate 884,603 downwards.
GGTATAAAGTGGTATTGTATTGGTATAAAGAAGTAGTATAAAGATTAATTTTATAACAGAATTATTGAGTGATGCAATGGATAAGAGCGTTGTACAAGAGTAGTATAAGAGTTGTATAAGAGTGACATAACAGTTAAAATTTAATAGAAGTATTTATAAAAACATTTTTAACATAACTTGGCAAGTATTAATGTGGTATAAGAGTTTTATAAGAAGAGTACAAGGGTAATATAAGAGTTTTATTAGTCACATGTGACATTGCATTTATATAGAATTATTTAGATAGATACATTTTTAACATTTATTTTGAGTAAAAGTGTAGTATAAGAGCTGCATGAACTTTTAAGACTAGTATAAGTGTAATTTAAGTGTAAATTTGTTTAAAACGATATTGTATTTACATAAAGAAATATTTGAAGATAATTTGTATAGATGCATAATTTTGTATAAGAATAGTTTACAAGCTGTATAAGATTGGTATAAAAGCTGATATAAGAGTTAAAATTAATAGGCGTGGTTATAGGCACTTCAATATGACAATTATGTAGAAAAATGTAGTATAAGAGTTGTATAAGAATAGTATAAGTTTAAGTCTAGGTCTTAAATTTTTTGTGAATTGTATTTATATAGAATTGTTTATATAGATACATTTTTAACTTTATTTCAGTATAAGTGTGGTATAAGATATGTATAAGAATAAGACTATATTTATTTTAAGAGTTTTACCATGGTGAAATTTGAACCAACACCACAAAACTTATAGAAATCCAATGTATGATTTCATTTAAAGATTGTCTTTAATATGCAAAACTTTCACTAAGAATATCTTTTAAATAAATCCAGATACTCAAACCGCGCGACAACACTCTCATTTACACACATTATGTATATATAATCTTGGTGCCATAATCAGTAATCATTATTATACCAGACACGTTTTCAGATTTCGCGTGATTATGACGCCAGGCTGCTCCCGGAACGAAAGAAACAAAAAAAAAAAAAATATTTATAAAAAAAAAAAAAACAAATATAGAAAAAAAAAAAAAAAAAAAACGAAACAAACCAAACTTGAAATATCTAAAAACAAAAATGTATCTATAAGATATGCCAAAGCTAACAACTACAACAAAAACTTTAGAGCTGACGATGATGATGATAATAATGATGATTATGATGACGACGACGTTGGCGGCTAAAGGATATCCGCATTGTCCTTGCTGCGTTTGTGAAAACTTTTACCATAGCGAAAAATATGCAAATTATAATGAAAAACTTGACACTTTACATGCAAAAACGAGAGAAAAGGCGTTTGTTTTAGCGTTGGCGTTTGGCGTTGCGACGTTGTTGCTGCTGCTACTACTGCTGTTGTCGGCTTAGCTTTTGGTTCGGTTATGTTAAAACATTTACAAGAATTGTATGCCGACGATGCTGTCGCATACAGCACAGCACAGCACAACTAATCCAACACAAATGAAGCGTTGAAACGTTACGAATTTTAATTAAACAACAAAAAATAATAGTTACCCCAAATAATACACACGTATAGACACAATACAAAACAATAACAATGCCACAGCTAACAAAAGTCCTTAAAAGAAAACGACGAAGACAAAAAAAGACGTAGTAGAAGGCGCAAAATTTTTGTCGGGAAGTTCATTTCGTAAAAAACCATAGCATGAAAATGGCGACTGCATTTGCATAAACTTGCCCAAAAAAAAAAAAAATCAAGGATTGTATGGTGAATGAGTGGGTGTGTGGGGCATGGTTAGGTTAGTTTGCCACGCTTTTCAAAAATGTTGCAAGCAAAAGTCAAAAAGTTCTACTCTCATCATTATACTACACAGCATTCTACACGAAATTCGCAACGTCTGACACGTTTTTTGTCTTTAAAACTTGTCTTCGTCGTCGTCGTCGGAACTAAGAAATTTGTCTGCTTGCAGTGATTTTCGCGTCCTTTTTTTTTTTGGAAAAAGTTTTTTTTGTAGTTAATTTTTGCGCTGAGTTATGTTTTGCAAATAAATACTTTACGTTGTGTCATAGTCGTTGTTTCATCGACATACTAGTCATCCTTTTGTGCAGGTCAAGGTTATTGTTTATGCTTGCAGCACTTCATTTTCGTAAATTTTAGAACAAAAGTATCTCAAATGTGGTAAATTATAAACATGAGTTATTTAAGCAAGTTGGCAGCGCTACGTTAGCGTGTACATGTATAAATAAATATACAAAATTTGGTTACTTGTTATATTTTTACAGTTTTTAAAAAATTATAGCATACTTTTAGGCATGCTTGTGCTACGTTTATACAAAAATATAGAAAATATTTTTTGAATTTAAGCATAAATGGCTTTTTTAGAGACTATTAGAAGAAGAAGAAAAGCCACTTTCATTTGAAAATATTCATGGTTCTTGCATAAATGAAAATTTTAAACTTTAAAAAGTTTTCATTTTACTCCTTTTTTTTTTTTTTTTTTTTTTTAACCATTTTCAAATAAGATTATAAAAATGTGCACGATTTAAAATTGTTTATTTATGACTCATTCACACAATGACAATACAATATTCATACAAAATTTTTTTCCAATATAAAAATATTTAAAAACATAAAAAATGTATAAAAAAAAAAAATTAATAACAAAAGCCTTTCACCATTGTACTCAACGACTAAAGTCGCTGGCGTTAATGTTTTGATACTCTCATAGAGCATAAATCGATTTGCATGAACAGCAAAAAAAAAAAAAAAACAATTGATTTGTTTAAAAAAATATAAAATAAAAAATTAAGTCGTGCACGTTTGTGCGTTTATTTAAAAAAAAATTTAAATTAAAAAAACTTTAAAAATCGTTTATTTATTTTTTTATACCCGTTACACAAAGGAAAGGGTATATTCAGTTTGTCCGAAAGTTTGCAACGCATTGAAGGAGACATCGGAGACCCCATAAAGTATATATATTATTGATCAGCAAGACGAATCGATTTAGCCATGTCCGTCTCTGTCCGTCTGTCTGTCTGTTGCGATGCCTGTTACTCGAAAAGTTTTAAAGATATTGACCGAAAGAAACTAAGCTTTAGTGCTCCAGTTAGTTTGTATGCCAGAACCAAGGTCCACGCCCATTTTAGATATAGCCCCATACAAACACCACTTTTTCGACTTTTGTATGAAAATAGTTATTATTTATAAATGCTTTTACTACAATATAGGTAAAAACACTTCTAATGGCAACCAATATCAAAAGAATGTTGCCACCCCATTTTCAGATATAGCCCCATACAAACTTAACGCTTTTTTCGATTTTTGTATGAAAATACGTATTATTTATGAATATATTTAATCCAAATAGGGTAAGAACACTTTTTATGTCATCCAATGTTAAATCTAAGGCGTCACGCCCATTTTTATGTATAGCCCCATACAAATTTTCCGCCCATTTTCGAGTTTTTATATCAAAACATTTACTATTTCTGAATGAATTCAATTAAATTTGGTAAAATCAATTCCAATGTCCACCTAAGTGAACACTTTCATATGGTAAGGATCGGGCAAATATAACATAAAGCCCCCATACAAATTTGACCAAATTCCTCGTGAAATTTTATCTAAGCACCTATATACACTATTAAAAGTGTTGTGTAACGTTTTTTCTTCTTCTCCACCGAAGTTAACGTTTTTTCTTTTTTTTTTTTTTTTTTTTATGTCACAAAAGTCAAAAATTGTTGAATAATAGAAAAATTTATATAAAAAGACTTGCTGCCAAAACCCTGCAAAGTCGGCTATTTAAGCTAAATGTTTAAAATAAAAATCAACACAACAAATTGTGGCTAAAATAAATTGCAATGTTGTTTATAAAACGGACGCTCTTTTCGTTGCCTCTGCTCAGATAGAAACGCCAACGAAAAATGCTCCCGAAAAAACTACCAAAACCAAACCATGGACAATAAACCATCACAGGCGATTAATTTCATTATCCGGCAGCAGAAATCAAAAACAGATTTATTGCATTCGAACAATTGCATTGAGATGCGACACTATAGATACAAAAATATGGATGGACGTTTAAAATTTGGTGTTCGAGAGATATGCTGCTATTATTGTATTTATTACGTTTAAAAAATTTTTGAACAAAAACTTTGAAATCATTAAAACAACACATATAAGCATATTTATTAAAAAGTAGCTATTGAAAATAAATGTATCTTATAGATACATTTTTTTAATATGTATTTATTTTAAAAAAATTTATTATCTTATAGATACTTTTTAATATGCATTTATTGAAAAAATGTATCTTATAGATATTTTTTAATAAACTTACTTTATATGCGCATTTATGCGTCTATAAAATCTACAATTTAAACAAACTTTATCAATAACTATTTACATTATGCAGCTACTTGTAAGATACATCTAAAGATATATGCTTGTACATTCAATAACTTTTTCATTATCAAGTTTACATTATCTATAAATAATTATGAATGTATTTAAAGATCGAAAGCGATAAGATATCATATATGTATAATTGTTATTAAGTTTCATCGATAAAAAAAAAAAATACTTGAACATCAATGCACATCGCTCGCTTATTATCATTTTTAGTATATAATTGTCTTTCATTTAAAGTACTTCTCAAAAAAAAAATGCTAACTGCTCGAAAATTGTCTTTTGCTATTTTAATAATTATTAGCTGCTTCAATTTAATATTACCACTACAAGCTGAGTGTTGGTGAAGTTTTTTTGCTGCTTAAAAATATTGTAGCGAAATTATTAATATATATTTAATTAAATTTATTATTAGATCCCTATTGCTTTAGTTTTACTTGGTTAGGTCCATATGCAAAGAAACAAAATATTATACATGAATCTTGTGATAATCGCGTGGGTATCTATCCGGATATACCATGTCAGAAACCATTATTGGTAACAGGTTTGTAAAAAAACAAAAAAAAATATCTTTAAACATTTCTTAGAAAATATTTTATGTTAACAATTTTCAGATAATGACAAAGTACCCGATACATATGCACTCTGGCAAAATAGTTCACATTTATCATATGCCTGTCCTATGGAACCAGGCTGGTCATGTGTTAAATATTCATATATCTTTAAAGGAGGTGGTAAGTTTTAAGTTGTAGAATGCGGTGTGGCAGTTAATATTTGATATCGATCCAGGCCAATAAAGTTCTAAAATTTTGGTTCCAATAAATTCTTAATCAGCAACAAAAAGCTGACCTAATCTATCCGTTTATCTGTGGTACAAAACTGATTATCTCGAAGTAGTGTCTCAAGTGTTTCAAAAAAATCCATGATTTTTTCATTATATTTTTTGGAGTAATATAAAGTATAAGCCTCACCAATTTTTTTGGGTTTTCGCTTGAAACCTTTTTTGTTACTTAACCTAAAAATACCGAATTCGATGGAGTTTTCATACAACCCTACTTCAGGAACCAAAAATGGTTTTTGTTTTTATTTTCAACAATTACCCCAATATCCCGTCGTGCTCACATTTTAAAAGTATTTCCCCGATACCTCCCAACATTATTAACAAATGTACCGTGTGCTCCGGTGTCCCACGCCTATAATCATTACAAACATCAATATCCGAGTTGATTTAGCTATGTTTGTCTGTGCGTCTGTTTGTCTGCGGATGAAACCGTTTATCTGTAAGCTGCAGTCCCCATAAAAACCTATACATTTAAATTATTATTATATATTACCGCCATATAGACCTATCCCAAATATTTATGTGTATCTCATGGTCCAAGTTTTTCACATGCAGCTTTTTTTCTCTTTAAACTCTTCTTCTTTTCAGTACAAAATATCACCTATATGTGCGCCAAAGTCAATGCTACCAATGGTTGCTATCAACAAACACATCTATCAGGCATGGAAGTTGAGGCATGTGTTTGCAATTCAAAAGTTGGACTCATGCCATGTAATGCAGCTTGTCAAATGAAGTTATTACATTTCAATACATTATTTCTGGGCTTGGTTATAATTTTTCTATGTGGTAAAAAATAATTTCACTTTACTTGCATTAAATAAATATTTATACACTGATAGCTAAAAGTATAAAGTCAATAAAAATTTGTATTTATTTATTTTTTTTTTACATATTTATTTCCGCATTGTGTTTGCATTTCAAAAATTTTGCAAATTCATTGATAGATTGTTAACGGAAATTGACAATAAAAATATGACTCAAAATAGACTTTTTTTTAATATTTTTTTTTTTTTTTGTATTTACAAAGCCATTTCATTTTTTTTTTTTTTTCTATAGAAATAAATTATCGATAATGATCTTTTATAAAATGAAGCACATTTCCGCGTTTTTGCCTTTTGACAATACTACAAAATTTATGGCTTTTTGTTAGATTATTATTATTATTTTGGAAAAATTTTTTTATATACAATGTGCATGAGTTTTCATATAAAAAAAAATATATAGATTTCAGTTCATTCGTTCTGTCTGCGGTTGACTCCCTGAGGTTGCTTGCAATGTCAGTCATAACGTTAAAAAAAAAAAAGAATTTATCTAGACAGCAATTAATCAACAATTTGGTAGCCATTATTTCGAATGCGTTAGTTTATTGAATTATCAATTTATTGTTTAATTTATTGCAATATTTTTTTTTTTTTTTTTTTTTTTGAATAGCACTCCATTTATTTCAACGATGCTTCTCGTTTGACTTTTGTTGATTTGTAAAAATGATTTAATAAAATTTATGTATAAAAAAAATTTAAAAAAAATGGAAAAAAAAAGAGAAATATTTTTTTAAAAATTAAAATAAAAATGAAAACAAGGAAAAAATTTAACTTTGATGGAACCCGTCACACGATGATTAGATTATCTTTTCTTATAGAATATGTAAGCTCGGTCTGTATGGGGGCTATAAGCTACTGGAGGCTATATTCTACTTCAATCATGTATCTAGCTAAGAGAATAAGTTGCTCAAGAAGTATTTTGACAATATTTGTCACAAATCGTTTCTAAAACAATTTTCATATAAAAACTCAATTTTTCATATAAAAACTCAAAAAGATTTGTATGGGGGCTATACCAAATTGTTTGAACCAACCCATATTTAGATATTTCATTGAAACTATCATATGCATAATTTATACTAAATTTAGAGACCCCAGAATAAGAAACAAGGAAGTTTTTATGCAAAAACCCAAAATTATGGTGTGAATTTATATGAGGGCTATACCTTAAAATAGATCAAAGAAAAAAACCGTTTGTAAGTGACCACTTGACGGCTTAGGAGAGTCTTGGTTTCAAATATGGTGGACCTATCTATAATAGTCTCCAAGATAATCGTTTTCATACGGTAGACACCATGACAGACGGACGGATGGACATAGCTAGAGCGGGTCTCCTATCAACGCTGATCAAGAATATATATACTTTATAATAATAGACCCCATGCCTTCATCTATCTGTTACATACATTTACACAAACTTGAATACAGACTTAGAAGCATTTAGTATGGACTCGAATCGATTCGACTCTTTTTTTCATTCGAGTTAAAATTATTCAGTTCATTTTTTATCCAAGTTCATTTTTTATCCGAGTTAAAAATATTCATTTCATGTTTTAACTTAGTCAAAATTATTCTTTTCTTTCTCTGAAATCGATTTGATTCATTTCCAAATCGAATCAAATCGATTTGATTCATTGCTTAATCGAGTCAAAACGATTCGATTAATTTTTAAAATTTTGTGATTCAGTGTTATAAGACCTTCGAGTCAATCGTTAACAAAAAAAACAATGTATAAATAAATTTCATGCTTTGGTTTTTTTATTTTTCCAGAAAACTCCCACCAGGCACTCCATCAAATTTATAAAACAAACTGCACGACAAATTAGTTTAAAACAAATAAAATTTACAAATGAATGAAAAGTTGTCTAATTTAATTTGTTGTTTGAAAATAGAATTTTTTCTATTTTTTTTTTTTATACCCGTTACACATAGTGTAAACGGGTATATTCAGTTTGTCAGAAAGTTTGTAACGCATTGAAGGAGGCATCGGAGACCCCACAAAGTATATATATTCTTGATCAGCTCGATGAGACGAATCGATCTAGCCATGTCCGTCTGTCTGTCTGTATGTCCGTCTGCCCGTCTGTCCGTCTGTTTGTTGCTATGCGATTTATTCGATGAAGATATAAAGATATTGGGCTGAAATTTTAAACTTAAGCTTTTCTCGACGACTAGGTTGAGTTCGAAAATGAAGGTGCCACGCCCATTTTTAGGTATAGCCCCCATACAAACTTATCGATTTTTCGATTTTTTGTTTCAAAATAGTAATTATTTATGAATGTACTCGCTCCCAATTGGGTAAAAAACATTTCTTTTTTCATCCAAGGTCAAAACCAAGACGCCACACCCATGTAACGGGTATTTCAGCTTCGGTTCCACCGAAGTTAACGATTTTTCCTTGTTTTTCTTTAATTTTTCCATAGTTTTTTTTTTTTTGTTTCGCCCAAAATTGAATGCTTACTCTGCACGTATAAACGTGTTTTCTTCTTTCCCTGAGCTCTCTCTTTTTTGTAAATTGTTGTGTAGTTTTATTTAATTTTTAATTTGTTCAAAACAATTAAAATTTATTTGTAAATTCATTTTCACATTTGGTCGTTCATTATTGTCTTTATTTTATTTTCTTTTTTTTTTTTTTTTTTTCATATGTGGTAAAAAGTTTGTTTCTAGCATTTTACATGGTTTAGACAGTTACGTGCTTTAAAGTTGTTTTTTTTTTTCGATGGTTTTGTTTTGTTTTTTTATAAACGTTTTTATTCAACATAAAGTTTGATAACAAAATGACAAAAAATTTGGGAAATGAGTTTTGAATAGTAATTATGCTAATTGTATGTGGCGCGAGTTGCTATTGTAATTGTATTAGGTAAATATGTATGTAGTTTGTTTTAAAGTTTACAACGCATTGAAGGAGTCATCGTAGACCTCATAAAGTTTATATATTCACAGCCCGCTTCACTGCAATAATTTGTATTATTTTTTTATAATCGGAAAGCTAACTCATGAATTACAAATCTTGAATTATAAATTTTACAAATTATATCCATAAATTAATATTGTTGTTGTAGACCCCATAAAGCATAAATATTATTTATCAGCTCGACGAGACGAATTGATCTAAGTATGTCCGTTTGTCTGTCTGTCTCTCAGTCCGTCTGTCTGCATATTTCTATGTATTTTTTTCATTCAAGATATAAAGATATTAAGCTGAAATTTGAAACTTAAGCTTTCCTCGGCAACGACTAGGTTAAGTTTGAAAATTAAAGTGCCACGCCCATTTTAAGGTTTAGACACCATACAAACTAACCGCCCATTTTCGAATTTTTGTATGAAAATATGCATTTATTAAGAATGTATTCACTCCAAATTGTGTAAAATTACTTCTAAGATTATTTAATATCAAAACCAAAGTGCCACGCCTATTTTTAGATATAGCCCCCATACAAACTTGTCGCCCATTTGGAATTTTTTTTAATAAAAATAAAAATTATCTATGAATGTATTCACTCAAAATTGGGTAAAAATATTTTCAATATTATCCAATGTACACACCAGCTATATTATAAGAATCGGGATCTCCTTATTATTTTATTATGAATTTAAGCAGGTTCAAGGTTCGGCCCGCTTTTGTTTAAAAGTTGTTCTGGGCACGAGGTGTTCAATTTCCTGTAGAATGACTGCTCTATAACACTTCAAAAAAAAAAATTGCTTAAATAAATCCTTTCAAATTGTATTTTATTTTAATAATTTTTTTTAATTTTATTTTTTTTTTTTTTTTTTGCAATATTGCATATTTTGCATTACATTTTCTTTTTAGTAAAACTGCCAATCAGCGCGGAAATTATTATAGGCAATAACAGGTGAAGCTTTTGCTTTTGAAATCAGCACATATGTTAAGGTACTTTAAAATTCATGTCAGAAAATATCCAGACGACCTATTTCTTTTCATTTTTAAAAAAGTTTAAGCGAAATTGCCATTTAAAAGCTGTCATTGCAATGCTATGATTGATCATTTTGTTTGACACGAATATCATTAACATTGGCATTTAAGTGTATAAAGCGTATAAAATGCTAAAAGGCTAAAAGGTGACGAATATGTCAAAGAGCGGAAATTAAATGCAGTGAAAAGGATTTTTTATTTTTATGAAAGAAAAAAAAAAAAGTTAAATTTAAACTCAAAAAAAAAGTGTTAAACTTGAAAATTCAAAATAAAAAAAATTAAAGACATTTAAAGCTTAATAAAAGCAGTAATCTTCATAAAAAGTGAATCTATTTCAAGTCAAGTCAAGTCAAAATATATAATTCAGCCATTGACACACTTAAGTCATAGAAATTATGAGACGACATTGCTAATACGATTACAAGGTTATCTTTATGCTTAATGCGATTGCTAACGAAAATGACGACGATGTCAACGACAAAGACGCCTTCCGGTTTCCGTGCGCCATTTTGTTTGTCAGGTGTCATAATAGCTCACGGCTAATGGCACATTCAAAAGCTAACTTAACTGTATGTGTGTGTGTGTGTATGTGTATGAGTGTGTCCGTCCGTCCATGAATGCTTTCAACGATACTTCGATACTTCTAATTTAATCAGTTGTAGCAATTTTACCAAAAGCAGCTTACAAATGTACCTACTATATACATTGTAGAACGACGACAACGACAACGACGACGAGTACACTTGGTGAAATATTATTAAATTTAAGTAACATTAGCTGCTTACGCTTAAGTCTATATAAAGGTTAAGAGTAGAACGCAATTTGTATTGCACACTTGTGTTCGACATGCTTAAAATCTAAGTAAAATTTTATATAGAAGTACTTAAGTTTCATTTAACTGAGGTCAGGTGTTAAAAAAATTTGATGAGAATTTTTTTTAAAGCTATTTGTAGTGCATAAAAATATAGTATTGTCATTATATTTTCTTTAATTAAAAATTCTTGATGTGCATAGAAATATTTTAATTATTTGAAACTTAATTGAATTGGAGACAGACTGGAGATTTTTAATTTCAGATGGCAATTGAGAAAATGCATTTTATGCTGCAAAATGCAATGGAGTTAGCGTTCCAGCTCAATTCCAGAAGACTACGTTTATATGCTTACCCCATAATGTTTTTTTTTTTTTTTTTTTTGTATTAAAATTTTATTTCTAAATCTTTTGTAAAAATCATTTTATTGTCAAAATTTTATTATTCAAAATTTTAATTTATTAAAATTTGGTTTTTTTATTTCTTGACTTTTTGTTTTTTTTTTTTAGGCTTTCAAAATTTTTTTTATAATTTTTTTTTTTTTTTGTAAAAATTTTCTTAATGTTTCTAAAAAAATGTCTGTACACAACATACCGACTATTTGGACCAGGAGCATTTCTATGGAAACTACGAAATTTAAATTCATTACAATTGCCATCAAGATCAACTAGATGTTTTTCTTCGAATTGTGATGATGATAAGAATTTCAAAAATACTTGTCCATGTGGACCGAGTTGCAAATGTCAAGGAAAGGGCATTTGTAGTTCTATGAGAAATTGCAAAAAAGAAGACACAAGATATGTGCAAATCCGAAAGAGAGAATGTTGCATGCAAATTTGGAGAGGAAGAAGAAGACGAAGAAAGCGTATGCCAGTCTAAAGAGAAAAATGTATGCCATTTTAAACCTAAAGATGTATGCGATTTCGAAAATGAACTTGTATGCGATGCCGACAATGAACATGCATACATTTCGAATAATGAAGATGTATGCAATTCCGATGAGGAAAATGAAGATGTATGCAGTTCCGATGAGGACAATACATGCAATTCCAAAAATGAAGATGTATGCAATTTCGAAAATGAAGATGCATGCAATTCCGAAAATGAAGATGCATGCAATTCCGAAAATGAAGATGTATGCAATTCCAAAGAGGACAATACATGCAATTCCGAAAATGAAGATGTATGCAATTCTGAAAATAAAGATTGTATGCGATTCCGAAAATGAACATGCATGCAGTTCCGAAAATAAATGAAGAAAATGAACATGCAACAGTTCCGAAAATGAAGATGCAACATGCAATTCCGAAAATGAAGATGTATGCAATTCCGATGAAGGACAATACAAAATGTCAAATTCCGAAAATGAAGATGTATGCAATTCTGAAAATGAAGATGTATGCAATTCCGAAAATGAAGATGTATGCAATTCTGAAAATAAAATTGTATGCGATTCCGAAAATGAAGATGCATACAGTTCCGAAAATGAAGATGTATGCAATTCCAAAGAGGACAATACATGCAATTCCGAAAATGAAATTGATGCTTAAAAATGCAAGTTCCGAAAATGAAGATGTATGCAATTCAAGAAAAAAAAATGAAGATGCATGCAGTTCCCAAAATGAAGATGCATGCAATTCCGAAAATGAAGAAGTATGCAATTCCCAAAAAAGCAGATGTATGCAATTCTGAAAACGAATGATGAATGCAATTTCGAAAAAGAAAATTTAAAATAGAAGCAATTCCGAAAAGAATGGTACATGCAATTCCGAAAATGAAGATGTTTGCACTCCCAAAAAGAAGATAAATGCAATGCAACAATGATGAAGTGTACGCATAGTAATAACGAAGACAATGAAAAAAGAAGAGCACAACACGCGATATGATGTTAAAAATTGCCTAATGGAACTAAGCAACGATAATGGAGTAAACTCCAAAAATCACAACAGCTGTGATTTAAAAATTACTAAAATCATTGTGCATACAAGACAACGCCATACAAACCCTGTTTGCTCAACAGCAGCGCATGATACAAATGTATTGGATGAAAATGAAATTGAGACAGACGATACAACTGAAGAGGCATATGATCATTTTCGTGATGGTGTAGCAAATCAAAGTAACAGTCCAGGACCGCGTTCTGCTAAAAATCCACCTACTGAGGGATATAATCCATTATGCCTCAATCATAATAGTTTTCCGCTACCAAAATATATGCCACCAAAAGTATATCGACAATTTAAATCTTCTGATGAACAACTTGGTCCATGGGCGCATAAAGATGATGTTTATAAAAATCCTGAATATTATGCCTATCATTGTTATTCTTTCTATGATCTTGAAAATGTTATAAAGAAATTGCAAGATGAACTTGACGATAAAGAGTAAATAGTTTCAAATATAATTTTTTTTTTTAATATTTAGACAAAAAATAAATTACACATTTTGTGCACAACTGTACCAATTTTAAAAACACCACAAACTTTTGAAGTCTTACGAAATTTTCAACAGACAAATGCAATTAAATATGTCGCCTACCTCTAAAACAGCATAAACAAATCTTCTTAAATTTTCTTCAGTAACTCGCGCAACACTCTAAACCGAAAACGTAAATTTTCGCTAACACCAATGCTGTGGAAACTATCTCACAACAAACTGTTATGGGTTTAGGGTTAGCAGATATATACACAAACGTTTATTTCTGTTGAGATTTTTATTGCAGTTGTTGTTGTCGTATTTGCTAGATAGTATTAGTAGTTTCTCTATAAACTTTTGTTTCATAGAATGAGAAAATTACACAACAACCGAATAAAAGTAACAAAAAAGTATTTCAGGTTGACTAGGTTTAATGATCGGATTTTGTGGTTAAAAGTCAACAAGCGTATACAAGTTAAATTATGCGCGGGCTTTGAATCAAGAAGAAGTTACATAAGTACACATATAAAAGTATTTTGTAAAGTTTATTTGTGCAAAATTAAGTTAACTTCTTGAAAAGCAAATGTTGTAAATATGTAAAATATAGGTATTTTATATTTATTTTTTTAATTCTGAACAATTTTCGAGTCTTATTTATGGAAAGTTTAATAAAATTAATGAAAAATTAAAAATTCTACTTTATGGATAGATTATGCAAAAACTGTTTGTAACTCAAAAAGTACACAATTAATATTAGTCTTTGTTAGTTTATTTTAAACTAGTTTAAAAACAAACTAATATGTTCATTTTACAAGTTTTTATAACGAAAAATTTCCAAGTTATAAGCGCACAAAAATTTTATGCAAAGAAATTTCGTTTTCGTATTTTTAGCAATTATTTCGATACAATGTCCAGCAAAGTTATCAGCTCAAATCTTTTGTTTTACAAACATAATTCGAAATTCATTAGGCAGTAACTCATAAGTTTGGCGTTGGCATTGATAAAAGCCTATATTTACATCATATATAATCTTAATGATGATTGAATTTGCAACTCTGTTGTTGTTTTTGCTATTGTCTCGAACAGATAGTATACTATAGGATATATAAAGTGTATCTGTGTTTTAGTCGTTAATAAGCATATAGATACATATGTAAATTATAAGGCATACATACGCACACACGCATACATAGAAAACTATTTACATTTACATAGATACAACGTAACCAAACAGTCTGGACTTTGCTGTTTTTGGTTTAGTCTGGATTGTGGCTTCTATTCAAACAATTTGACGCACAAATATTATGATTGTAAATTATTTACATTGTATGTATTTGCTTTTGACACCATTGTCATTATCATAGGCGACAATATTAATAAAACATAGATAAATGCGTTGATAGTTTGCGTGATTTGTGTTTGAAATTGACTTGAGTAACTAAAAGAAACAAATATAACTTTTACTTTGTCGACAAAAAAAAAACGAAGTTGAATTGAAATAACAAAAAAAAAAACACGCAGCTTTAAATAAAAAAATAAACAAATTAAATAAAAATAAATCAGTGACGAGCACTTTTAAATTTTATACTACTCGTGGCTAGAGTGCAGAATACTGCGTACACTTGTTTGCTCGTGTCGACGTCACCAAATTGTAAACAATACTTGTTTATATACACAGAGAGAAAATGCTGTTAGACAATTAAAAATGACTGTACTTGAATTAAGAACATGCAAAAACTTAAATTGTATAATGAGAAAACAGTGAAATACGTGATATGTATTCTCACAGATTTGCTCTCGACGCATTACTTTTTTAAGTATATTAAGAACAGTTGGTTCTTAACATAAGAACTATTGTTTTTAAAATAAGAATTATTGTTCCTAATATAGGAACTATTGTTCCTAATATGGAACTATTGTTCCTAATATGGGAACTATTGTTCCTAATATAGGAACTATTGTGCCTAATATACATAAGAACTATTGTTCTTAATGTAAGAACTATCGTTCTTTATAAAAAAACAAATGTTCTTGATATACAAACTACTGTTCATAATATAAGAACTATTGCTCTTAAATAAGTTTATCTTAATATAAGAACTATTGTTCTTAATATAAGAACTAGTGTTCTTAATATAAGAACTATTGTTCTTAATATATTATAATATTAGAACTATGGTTCTTACTATAAGAATAATTGTTCTTAATATAAGAACTATTGTTCATAATATAAGAACTATTGTTCTTAATACAAGAACTATTGTTCTTAATGCAAGAACTATTGTTCTTAATATAAGAACTATTGTTCATAATATAAATAGGTACTATTGTTCTTATTATAAGAACAATTGTTCTTAACATAAGAACAATGGTTCTTAATGTAAGAACTTATTGGGACTTATTGAGAACTATTATTCTTGATATAAACACCAACTAACTCGACATATACGTCCAATACATACAAAACATCAATGATAAAAAACCCGTTTTTTGCCAAAATACTTAATCATGACTTAAAAGGCTCATTTCCATTTGTGAGGATACCTGAAGGGAAAAGCTTATGCCGATAAACCAGAATCCCTGGTCCAGCTCAAAAACAACATATGCCGTGAAATTGATCATATTCCCAGAGATATGCTGCAAAAAGTGATTGATATGCCAATATCGTCTTTCCTAAATGACCAATCAATTTGTACAGTTTCAAATAAAGGGCCGATTATATACATAACTCAAGTTATTCACTAAAATATAGGGGAGGTACCCTTTATAAAATCTTCCTTGAAAATAGGAATGTTTTCATACAAACGATAACCATTCGTTTACCATTTGAACAATAGTACAAAAAAGTCATTGTGGGGTTCCAATATGTATACAGGAACATATGGAATGATACGATATTCTTTCTTGATATAAAGTTAAATACGTTTGAAATAGATACAATTAGATCTTGATGTAAGTACAATTTTTTTTTTTTATAATCTTCTTAATAAAAATTTATTTTATTTTGAGTACAGTTGGTTCTTGATACAAGCAACATTTGACTCTCAAATCGTGATAAACTTGTTCTTGTTCTTTTTTAAATTTTGAACTTAAAAATCTGCTTGATTTGAGAAAAACTCAGCTTAACTTATTTTTTAAGCACTGATGTGTTTAATATAGATACAATGTGCTTAACTTTTTTCTCTGTATGCTTATAGTATATACATATTGAATTATATTTATCAGTAAAATTGTATTTTTAAATAATACACAAAAATATCGAAAACAAAAATATAAAAATATGAATTAAAAACATAATATTATGGATAAAATATTTCCCACAACGATGACAAACATAACCAAATAATACGAATATCTTTCTACCATAACAATTGAGCTTCATTGCGTGACTCAAATGCATTGTGTGGCATTAAAATTAGTTTATTTGGCACAACCGACATAAAGTGCAGATATAAAATATATCTACAATTTTATACATACATACATATATTTTATTGTATAGTATGTGTGCGAATATATCCTTTGTATCTGTACTATTTGCAATTGTCTGTCTGGGTAGTATGGTATGATTGTATGAATACATTTTTGTTTGGATGCATCTTTAATTGGTCATTGATGCCATAGCGTTATCGAAACACTACGTTTCTGCGTTCTACGTTCTTCTTCGTTTGATATGCATTTTATATTTGTAAATATGTACGAATGTACATGTATCGACAATGATGTTGCTACTACCAATGTTGTTGATGATGCCACCAACGACAACATTGATGACACTCAAAATCCCAGTCCCAATTTCAGTTGTGATATTGCAACAATTCGGTTGGTTATTATTTGCATGAAAATTTCTTTATTTGTTTGTTTGCGCAATTTTGCATTTCAGATTTTGTTAAATAACAAAGATTCGATAAAGGAGTGAGTGCTAGAATATAAAAAACAAAAAACTAGATAGAAACGATATAGTATGAGCTTGACTAAGAGATACCCTTAACACTTATAATATGAGTATATTTTTAGATGACTATCAAAAATGCTTTCGATGTTAATTTAAACATTTTTATAGGTTTCCTTTTTTTTTTTTTTTTGTAGCATAAAAATTTCGAATTTGATGATCCTGAACTGTAGCACTTTTTTTAGTGGATTTTAAGAAGTTAACCATTAAAAGATATCTTTCGTTTTTATATATTTGCCCAAAACTTAATATACCAGCATTATACAAAAAGGGTATTCAATATAATATGGGAACACGTACTCATGTTATATATACGACAATGTTCAGTGTTGAAAACCAAATTTTCTTTCTTTGATACGTGACTATAAATACAAATAGGAAAAATGCACTCAAGTAGAGGTAGAAAATCAAAAAAAAACGTTTTTTTTTTATTTTATAAAACATGAATGAATATATTTTGCGTCACTGAATACAAAAAAAAAAAATAAATGTGCAGCACCTTTATATTTTATGAAATAGTTTATCGCGTAGGAGTAATCTTTTGAAGACAAAATCCAGATCAAAATTTTAATCAGTTAATTTTGTTTAAAGACGGCCAAAAGACGACCATTATAACCGCTGATAGCGTACCGGAGTAGTCTGCTTCAAGAAGTAGCATTCGAAATGTCGTTAAGGCGATGGGCGATGTCGTTAGATCTTGTTTTAAAGTACTTGAATTATTTTAATATTAGAACTAGCCGCTTTTCCTCCAGTTCGGCTAATCACTCATTCAGATCAGTTCAGATTATAGTTACTTTTTGGAACTTACAGAAAATGTCTTGATTCTTAATGCATATTAAATCCACCATAATGAAAAGCCTTCCCTTTTTTAATCTATCAAAAAATGTAGTACCGCTATTTTTGGGAATGCATATATAAATGTTCTCGGACCCGTTTGTAAATTCCAATAAATTCTAACCATCTATGCGTGTTTTTTTTTATAATAAACTATTTTTGAACTATATGATAAGATGATCCGGGCAGTATTTCTTTGAATTGGTCGGCTAAAAGTTCAGTCCTCAAACCAAACAAAAATATTTAAACACGTGTAAGTAGTACTAAAAATACTAATAAACAAGCCCACAATAATGTCTTAACTTGAAAAGTTTTGGAAAAAGTTTGTTATAAAAATATTTCGGTGGAACCGAAGCTTAAATACCCGTCACACGATGATAAGACTATGTTTTCTTATCTTATCTTTTGTCATATGTCCTATTGTGGTCATAGGTTTGCTAGGATAAGTATTTTGAAGATATTTGAAATTTTATAAATCGCTTCATAAATAAACCTTTTTTCAACAAATACTTAAAAATTATAAATAAATTTCTTTAAGGTTTATATTTTAAAGTGATCTCACCTCAACCATGGGATTTTTTCTAAACATGAATTAATAAAAGAAGTGTTTTTACCGTACTTGACACAAATAAATAATTCATAAATAATTCATTTTTCATATTAAAACTCAAAAATTAGTGGTAGATTTGTATGGGGGCTACATGTTATAGTGGACCTACCTCAACCATGGGTCCTTTTTAAACTATGGTTTGCTACTAGAAGTGATTTTTACCGTATTCAAAACAAATCACTTAATAAAAAAACATTTTTCCTATAAAAAAATCAAAATTTGGCGGTAGATTTGTATGGGGGCTATATGCTGTAGTGGACCCACCTCAACCATGGGTCCTTCTATAAACATGTGATGCTATTATAAGTTTTTTTTATATTTGACGCAAATCGCTTCATAAATATAACAATTTTTAATTCAAAAAAACTAAAAAAAATTGTAAGGGGGCTATGAAAAAATGGGCATGGCACTTCGGCTTTAACCGAACCTTAAATGCCTAGGTCTGAGAAAATTTTAATTAGTTCTTGAATGATCATCTTAACAATCTTTAAAACTGCGCAAATAAAATGGGTGGGTAACAACTACAGACGGGCAGACAGACTAGACGGACATGGTAAGATCGAACAAGAACGTATAGGCCTAATGGGGTCTAGGGTGTGTACTTTCATAGCGTTACAAACTTTTTGACAAATCTGAAGTACATTCAAAGGCTGACAATGTAGTAATTTAAATTCTTGAGCGAAGAGCTCCAAAAAATAACTAAATTATTAAACAAAAAATTACAAAATAGGGTATCTTTCATGAGGACTTCATTTTCTTGGTGACATATTGGTTTTGAAATTGCATGACAAAGGAAGTTTTTTTAACAATCAATTAATTTAATCAACGTTCTAAAGATTTATATCCTAATAAAATAACCGTTTAATTCAGCTAATGACCTGCAAAAGCGTATTTCATTTGAAATTTAAACATATTTTAATTAATTTGACATGAGAATCACAAAGCTTATAAGTGTTTTAAGCTTTATTTTAAACCATTTCATTAATAAATTCAACACTAATTATCGTTCATACAAAAATGAAATGAAATGAAAGATTGAGAAAGCAGAGAGGGCTATACCTAAATATGGGCGTGGCACCTTGATTTTAACATACAAAGTAGTCGTCCCGAAAATAACCTTAAGTTTCAAATTTCAGCTCAATATTTTAATATTTTCTCCGAAAAAATGCGTAGAAATTAACAGACGGACAGAGACAGACAGACAGACAACGGACGGACATGCTAGGATCGATTCGTCTCGTCGAGCTGATCAATAATATATATACTTTATGGGGTCTCCGATGTCTCCTTAAATGCGTTACAAACTTTCCGACAAACTGAATATATCCTTCACACTATGTGGGGGTATTAAAAATTGCATGGGGTGTATGCTAAAAATGGCGTGCACTTTGGTTTTAACACTTAAACAGCGTAGGACTGAGAAATGCTTAAGTTTTGAAGTTCATCTCTATATCTTTAAAACTGAGCAAATAAAAATATGTAACTACGACAGACGGACAGACATACGCATGCAAAGGACTTTTTCTAAAGTATCAATTAATTTAATCAACGTTTAAAGATTTTATCCAAATAAGTAATCCGTTTAATTCAGCTAATGACCTGCAAGAGCGTATTTCATTTGAAATTTAAACATATTTTAATTAAATTCACATTACAATCACAAAGCTTATAAGTTTTTAACTTTATTTTAAACCATTTCAGACCATAAAATTCAACACTAATTATCGTTAATACAAAAATGAAATGAAATGAAATGAAAGAGAGGAGAAAGCAGATAGAGAGGTATACAACAAGAGTATGACCACTAATAGGAAGTCAACGCCATAAGACAAAAGATAACCTCAAAAAGAATAATAATGTTGGCACGCTCAAATCGCACAGCACAGCATTAAGCATTAAGTCAGCACCACAGAATGCTTAAAATTAAAAATGGAAAGAGACATTAACCCAGTTTTTCAAAAGTAGTATTAAATCCATGTCATAATTCAACGAAAATTTAACGCAGCAAACAAACAAAAAACAAAAAAATCATTAGAAAGCCAATTGTGTGCTCTAAAACAAAGCACAAAATAGAAACATAATTTTTTTCTAAAAAAAAAAAAAAAAGAGCAAAAATAATAAAAATAAATTTAGAACTTTGGTCAAAAACGAACTTATTCCAGACAATTAGACTGATAATCGTTTGTTAGATGGCATAGCTTTAACCCTTTTTTTTTTGTTCTTAGCCTAAAAGCCGGCAACAACAAACAACAAGAATAACAACACTGCTATATAACGTAAATAATGACGCTTATCCATGGGCCATGGCTAAATTTGGGTCATTCGGTTTTCGGTAGGCGATTTAATTAACAAAATTACAACTCTATTTGGCAACGAGCGAACGCACCAAAAGAAGAACCTTTCATTATTATTTGTGCTGAAAAGTCACTAGGCGCCTATTTTTATGCAATACATAAATTAGTAAGCTTTTAGGCAAGTTTGGTGTGCTGGTTTGAACATTTTTTCTTCTTTTTTTTTTTTTTTTGCATACAGATTTTAAATAATTTATTCCTGACAAGACTATTTATCTCTGAAATTTTTTTAAACAAATTTTTTTTTGTTAAATCAAATCTTTTGCTTTTGGATAAATTAAAATGAAACCACGAAATTTAATTGCAATGTTACTGCAAAAGTTTAGAGCAATCATAAATACGTAATTAAATTATTAGTTCTTTAAGCAAAAAAAAAAGGAGTTTAGCCTTTTACTTTTGTAGCATACTATAGCTTTTTTAATGGTATAAACATTATAAAGAAAAAAATATATTATAAAACCCAAAATCAAGTGGTTTTATAAATTCTAAAAATTGGTATTGGTTAAAATTCGTTTTTCTTTCTACATTTTTTTTTTTTGTTCTTCTCTCTAACAATGTATTTATTACACGTTCAAAACCATTGGTATTGCATTCACTCAAGTGGAAATTATCATTTCCAACAACTAAATTTTCATTCCGCAAAAAAAAAAAAAAAAAAAAAAAAAAAAAATTATAAAATTATAAAATCAAAAAAAAAAAAAAGATAATAAAAATGAAGAAAGAAAAATACATTTTCTCATCCTTTAACGATTTGCAAATAGAATCGAGGGCGTCGAAAAAAAAAAAATAATAAAATGTGGAAATGACAATTTATCGCATTTTGCTGTGGTCGGCATTAATAACGCTAAATCTTGTAACAATTGCGATATTTCCCCCCAACACAATTTCTTGCTTAATTTTGGTTCTGTCGCGCAGCAAAATGCTATTGTAGCAAACTTGATTTTTTTTTGTTTTTTTGGCTGTTAACTTGGCTTTTAGCCAATACGAATAGTCAAAAACATGCGCTAAATTAAGTTAGGGCAAGAATTGTTGCAATATGAAAACACAAAGTGTGATGGGTATTTGCAGTTTGTCGACAAGTTTTTAATGCATTAAAGAATGCATCGGGGAGCCCATATGTATTTTTGTAAAAATTTATAATTCATGATTGTAATTCATGAGCTAGCATTCCGGTTCAGTTAGATATAAAAAATTATACAAATTAGAAAATTGAAAACTGTTCATGTAAACATATTTTTGATCGGTTCTTAAGCCTACTAAAAAGCATATAAAGAGATTGCAAAAGCACACATTTCTCTTAAAACCGAGAATATAAAACTACCTCAAGAACAAAAAGAGTTACACTGGTTTTTTTTTAATTTCAACTGCATTTTTAATGCACATTTACTAAATTTATTGAATACATTTGATTAAAATACAACATATATGTCTTTTTTTTACATTTTTAACAGATTATGTAAAATAGAAGAACATTTCCAATTGTAGGACGACATTTTAAAATATATATAACATCATAAAATAATAAAATAAAATTGCATCAGTTAGTTTGAAGTGTTGTGAAGATACAATGGCTGCATGCCGCTGTTCTACTTATTGTCCGGACACGCCATTTGATATAGAAATTGTATCAATGTGCGCGTTGGACGTCCCGTCATGCGACCTTTCAGCAAATATGGCAATACACCATAACGTGTTAGCATGCCAGTGCCACGTATATCCAAATGCGCCCAATCGGCACATGGTACCATCTCATAGAGAACTGCAGCGGCTAGACACGATGAAGCCGGTCCATAGCCATCGTTACTAATATCAAATGTTGTATTACGCAGCACAAGATTCTTGTAGTAGCGCCACAGTGGTAAACGCCAAACGCGATCGCCTGTCAGTGCACCAGCCTTGGCAAATTGCTTATAGACGAAATGTGAATTTGAAAATATACCAGTAGCGGCACCACCCAAACCCTTGACAACACCCATGCCCAATGTGCCGACCGAGCAGATTAGGCGTGGCTTAAATGTAGTTTGTGCATAGAGCATTGGATCTGCAAGTGCCACAACACCGGCTTTATCCAGATCACGTACACCCATTGTTTTGCCATTGATCAGTGTCAAAACATCGCCCGGCTTGCACGCCATACCCGATGCCATATTCTCGCAGAGCACAATCATTGCGGATACATTAACTGGCAACGAAAGTGCTGCAGCAGCGCGTATAGCAGCGACACAAACAGCAGCGCCTGCCATTGAGCCACGATATTGATCCATATCGTTTTTCGGACGCAAACACAAACCGCCCGAATTAAACGTCAAACCTTTGCCAACAAACAAAATCGGTTTCTCCTCGGGTGAAGTGCCGCAATAGCTTATTTCAATACAATGGGTGGCTCACATGAGCCTTTGGCAACCATTAGAAATGAATTCAAATGATTCGCTTCAATCCATTCCATTGTGCGTACCTCCACTTGTACGCCACACGGACAGAGCGCATCCACAGTCGATTGTGCAAATATCGTTGGCGTCATTTGATTTGCCGGCGCATCACTGAAACGTCGTGCCAAATTTTGCGATTCAGCCTTAAATAGTCCACGTGTCCAGGCATCAATATCGGGTGAATCGTACAACTCCAATTTCGGTATATGCGTACGATTTTGTTTACGTTTATTACTATTATAACGCCATATGGCCAAGGCACTACCCTCGGCAGCTTGTTCCGGATATTCCATTGAATCAACATAAACTTCAGTACAACAGCTCATTTGTAGACAACGTGCACCAGCGCCGGCAGCAACTCGTGCATTTTCCATGCCTTCATCGATCATTTCGAGATCATTAAAGCCTGCACCCTCTTGTCCCAGGCCAACAACCGCAACAGAACGAAACTCAGCATCAATATTATTAAAGACCTTACCCTTACCGAGCGAACCATCGATGCCAAATTCACGTATCAATTCTGAAACTTTGCCTTGAACACGATCGTCAAATTTTTCGCCGCTAGAGGTCAATTTGGGATCTTTATCGCCTTCCTTCTTATAGACACCGATGACGAGACCCTTGATGACGACATCGTCCGCGTACAAACGGCGACTGTTAATACGCAACAGAGAGTTGACTGGTCGCGAAAAATATTTTATTGCGCGAGTTGTTACCAGCATAATTTTGTAGTTTTTTTTTTTTTTACTAGTTTTTTAACGTTTAAAAAATATATATTTATTTTTTTGTTCGGGAATTTTAAATAGTATTTCCCTTTAGGTATTTTGTAAACTTCAACTTCAGAAAAATAAAACAAAACTAAAAACTGATTTGTATAGCAAGGCCAAGCATGACAAAATGTTTAAAAAAAAATATTTCTTCTTCTATTTTAGTGTTGAAGACATTTTTGTAAAACCTAACTAGATTGAATTTTATTTTTCTATAAAATTAAGATTTCCTTTTCCAACAGATATCCATGATGCAATTATATAAGATGTAGTATTCCACAATTGTCTCTTTCTATTTTTTTAAACATATTTCGTTGAGAACTGTGGTGAAAAGAGTACAGGTTATATTTTTATCTCACTCATATCTTCTAAGAAGCTATAAAACTTAGAATACTATGTTCAAATTTATGTGCGCAAACTAAGGCGGAATACAACGCTATACATCAAACACATATTTAAAATTTTTAATACAGATTGCCTTGGCCAAGCTTTGGCCAAATCGTATTTTGTGTAGGGAACCACCATGGAAACACATGTGTTACACTATGCAACAAAAACCAAAAATAAAACTCCATTTGGATTAAAATTTAAACTACTGCATAAGTACAAAGCTTCAGAATGTAAATAATTCAATGCGCCTAAAAGAACACTATACAAAAATTTAGACAAAGCCACACAACGACATTAAGATAAGCTAACTTGACAACGCTTTTTACATTTTATGAACAGTTTTTATACTCAGAATGACGCAATACTTTGAATTAAATATTACGGATTTTGGAATTATTTAGCAGTAAATTATAATAATAAAAAAAATAGAAGCTTACCTTTGAGTTTTGTTTGTAAAATTTAAATTTTAGTTTAATTGGAAAAAATATTTAATTAAATTGCGTCTTTAAAATAATTTCAGAAATTATGCTGCATCATTATCATCTTTATCCGTATTTTTACCCGTATTAGGCTTTAGACTACCAAAAACTTTGGCCGGTACTAATTTTTGTTCAAAGCGTAATTTTTTCATTGGTAAACCTTCTGCATCAGCGGAACGTGTAATTGCGACATCACTGCCAGCATTTGGTGCACCATTTTCATCACCAACTACATCATTATCATCATCATCATCATCGTCTTCCTCGTCTTCATCTTCACTATCACCAATATCAATCTCATCCGGATTGACAACTTTATCCTGGCCAGCACCTTGTGTTTCGCCACGTACAAACATTATATTCGACGTTGCTGTGTTTGCAGCTGTTGACTTTGCAGCAATTGTTTTTCCACTGGCCGCTTCGACCGCCTTTGCCTCAAGCAAACGCATAGCATCCTGTCCTGCACCAGCATCTGCACCATTTGCTGTACCGGCGTTACCCGATGTTATATATTGCGCTGCCATCATATTAACCTGTGTATTGTATGTAGCCTGCACAGAACGTTTTATGCGCAACATTTCACGCATAGTATCCTCATTGCCGTAATGCACTTCAAATTCTTTCCATGTTTGCCAAAAATCAGCGGTTATTCGTGGATCGCAGACCTATTCGAATGAAATTTTTATTTTATTTATTTTTAGTAAATATTTTATATTTTTTTGATTTTACAGCAACTTACCTGCGAGCAATGCGCATAGATTGCACGTGCACGATCCACCTCGCCCAGTTTTGTTTCCAACTCTGCAAAACGTACACACATCTGTCGCATATGCTCCTCTGGTAATGTTTCAATTGCTTTTGCATAGATTTCACGTGTACGTGGTAAACCATAAATTTCGGCAGCTTTCTTTATAAAAATATTATACATATCAAACATTTCCTCCGGTTTAACAGCGCTTGTAGCACGATCATAGACTGCCATAGCATGTCGCGCTAAGCCATGCTCTTCTTCGAGTTTTGCATATAGTAAATAAAAATACTTGGCATGTTCGGGTGGACATTGCTCTAAGCATTGTTCGAAAAGATCACGTGCGCGCTCTAGTTTTGCACCGCCATAACGTGTTAAGAATTTGGATAAATATGAATTCCATATATCGTAGACATTCGGCCACTTAAACAATGAAATGCCTTTCTCATAGGCACGATACGCTTCTTCGAAATAGTTGTGCTCCTCCAGGAATAAACCGTAATTGATAATGATTTGTGGTGTACATATTTTCAAATCAATAATACGATCATAGACGGCTTTGCATGTTTTGAATGTGCCAAAAGACTCTTCCAAATCAGCATACATAGACCAAACGCGCAATGATTTATAGAGACGCATTTGTACGGTTTCCGTATCGTCGTGATATGCTACTTTACGTTTCGGCATGGCTGTGGCTTTTTGCATTAGCTGCAGTGCAGCCTCAAAATTTTCCTGTCTGTAAGTAAAAAATTAAATTAAAAATTTTTCTCAAACACACAAATTTATTTATTACCTTATTTCCATTTCGGCCCATTCACACCAGACACTTGCTAAATCTTCAACTTTGACAAACTCTACCTCAGTGCCACGCTCAAATACAACGCGCGCATCTTCAACTTGTCCATTTGTTTCATAGAATTTGGCAAACTCTACCCACAGTGTGTGCAACTTGCCCACAGCCAACTTTGGCTGCACCGTCTGTACCGCCTCTGTGTAAGTGTTGATGATCTCGGTGGGTTTATCTTCAAAAAGTTTGACACGCTCATGCCACATATGCACATTATGCGGATTTTGACGCAGTAAAACGCTATTTTTTAACAATAAATGCCGTTCCATTAGGTATTCAAATCGTGATAAACGCAATTCCAAATCGAGTTCATCATCTGCCGTAGCGTGTGCATTTTTTTGTACCAATTCCATGCGCTTGTTCAGTGATTCTTCTTCGAATTGTGCATAAACATCGAAAATCTGTGTAAAATCACGCACTGTGCATACCGTCTGTATGGCTTCCTCGTAAATATCGCGCGCGCGATCAAACAAACCGGAACGTACATAGTATTCAGCAAGCGAATTCCAGAGATGTCCCAGTTGATCAGTGTAGCGTCGTAGTCCACCACGTATAATTGCATCAACATTTAACGAATGCACCTTATCCGGATTTTTACAAATCAAATCACATAATTCATTCCACAGTTGATGATTTGATTTGCCATGCTTTGAGCCAAAATTCTCGTTATCCACTATATTTGCCAACTGCTGCGCAGCTTCATCTAATTTACCCATATCGCTCAAATACTCGACATACTCTTCAGCGTCCTCGGGAAACAGTTTTAAATAGCGACGATAGATACGCATGCCGGTTTCCGGTAATTCATAGCGTCGTATAAATTTTAAATACAACGGCCAGATGCGATGATGCTGCGTTATAGGCAAAGCGCGTAATGCACGGTCAAAAACGTGCCGTGTACGCGTTATGCGATATTGCGATGTCAGAAAGGCACCATAATCCATCCAGATACGTGGCATTTTGTGCATAAAGACAAGCGCACGTTCAAATGTATTGTTGACCTCTTCGTACATTGGATCGGTTGGAATGCGGCCGCGTACTTGCTTGCGTCGCGTACGTAAATAATTGTACCAAAGTTTATACGAGCCGGGCAACTCTTTTAATGCACGCTCGTATACTATGTTTACGCCATTGTTGGGCGCTTTCGCTTTGTGATCAATGTAGCGCAGCCAATGCTTTACGGAATAAGCATTGCGTAGAATTTCTTCCTCGAAGGGTACATCTTCTTCCGACTTCAAAAAAAAATGCAATTGGTAAATGATATTGCCAGAAGAAAAAAACATAAACAAATTACTTACAAAATCAAGATGCAAAGCGCATTAATCCGATTTGTTAGCTCCATTTATCTTATTTCTTATATGAAATGTATGAAATGTGCCAATCTTACATGGAACTCTTCCGCTTATACGTTTGCCGCAACAGCTGTTTGCTATAACACTTTCATTGTACGTAATACTATCATTGTCTCGCTTACACCAATTCGCGGTTGTATGTAAATTTTTGCACTTCATGCGCAATGCTATAGAGTGAGATAGTCTGATTGTATTTATCCAAGGCACAGTGTGACAAATGCACATTTCCACACTTAAAGTAATTTAGTTTTTTTGTTATTAATTTTGAATTTACCTATCGAAAAGATTAAAATTACGGTATTCACAGATTGTCATATTGTGCTATTACGCTACGTAACTATGACAAGTGTACTGCGCACTGCAGTTCTTTTCGCTTCTTGCAAAACCAACACTAAATACTTGCTTTGATTTATTTTCTGTATGGAAAATTCAAGATAAAACAAGTTTGTTGCAATTTTGTACTTGTATTCAAGAGGAGGAAAAATATTAAAAAAACAAGGAAAAACGTTAGCTTCGGTGTTGTGTACATAGATGTGTATTAGATGTGTTTTTACCAATTTGTGCGGCGAACCAGAGGAGTCATTTTATATGTATATATAGACCAGGGTAGTCATTTCTGATGTATTTTGGATAGCTCAATTAGTCCCCTCATATGAAAGAAAGTAAAATATTTATATTATTTGATAACACGTCAATGTGCACCACTGTAAACTTGTAAATTCACTATGTTCCTTAGTGTTCATGTTGGTCTGTACAGAAATGATAATAACCGTTTTAGACTAGACCAGAATCTAATGTTATACCGCTTCAGAATATTGTTTTTATTTCTTTAGAGCTGTGTTGCTGTTGCTCTGTGTCTTTTTTTACGCGCGATTGTCAAATAAACGTAAAAAGAGTTAAATCATAAATTTAATAACAACAAAGTATAAAAATATTATAAAGTAAATTACAGCTGTTACGGCTAATGATTGAGTAAACGTATAAAATTAATAAATAAATTTACAACAAAGAAAAACAAATTTTTTAGTGCAATAATCGCTTATTTTTGTGTGTGTCTTTTGTACATTAGTGTAAATTTCATTGCGCTCATAGCAGAAAAAAATAAAAAAAAAATTAAAATAACCCCAAAATATTCTAAAAATAGCAAAATGATACGGTTGAAACATTCTTAAACTAAAAAGTCACCCAACAACAGAAAAAGTTACTTAATAAATTTTGCGGTGTGTGTGCATAATTAAGCAAAATAAGTAAGTTTTTTTTTATTTACATTTTTTTTTTTTCGTATTTTTTACTATTCTGTTTTTTTTTTTTGCTCTTTTCTCTGCAAATAAAACTTTCTTTTATGCACTCTCTCATTTAGTCTCTTTTGAGTCATTGAGTTAGTGAGCAATATTTGTTGTTATTGTTATTGTGTGGGTGGTAACTTGACAATTTTCTTCAACACTTGTCTTGATTTTTGTTATTGCTGTTGCCACGCGCGCCTCATCATTGATTTTTCTCATTTTCCTTTATGCGCTAGCATATGCATGCCGTGTATCACGTGTCATTTTCCAATTGGTTTCTAGGTATTTTTATTATTTCATTTTTATATCGTATATTTTTTTTTGTCGTTTGTATTTTACCCAGTTAGTGGTTATTTTTTCTTTTTATTTTTATTTTTGCTAAACAGTTGTTTTCATTTTAGTCAATCAGCTGTTTTTGCGGCGCGGTAATTTTCTTTCAAGAGTGAGTACGAAATAGAGTTAGAGTAGTGCAGCTATGCAAAAAGGGCTGCTACATTTGAGTGATTTTGTTGTTATTGCTCTTGAGATGATGGAAAATTTTTCGGTGTTTTTTTTTTCTTTTTAACTATGTTTTGTTTGTTTTTGTATACACTTCAAAAAATTGAATGTGGTACTTTGTATTTTTCATAGAATTTGTAAAAAAAAAACAATTTTTGAAAATTTTAAATTTATGAAAAACGTATCCCACATATTCCATATTCCATATACTAACGTCAATTTTAGCTAGTTTAATTGTGTTATTATCTCACAATATTAAAAAAAAACCTACACTAAAATTCTTTAAGCGACTCAATTCAACTTTTGGCATATTACCATAAAGATATTTTTCCTACAATTATGTATCTGCGTACTTACTTTTTCTATGCATTCCAAAACAAGTTACATATATCCATACATATAGTATGTACATACACATTTATGTATGCACAAACATTCAACAACGCAGCAAAAAAAAAAAAGCATATAAAAAACCTACATACGAAATAAGTAACTTTAACTTGTTTTAACTGGTATAAACAACTTCCAACTGAATTACCAAATGAAAGAGAAAAAAATATGACTAAGCATTCGATAAAGCGACGGAGTTAAAAAAAAACAAGAAAACAAAACAAAAACAAGAAAAAAAGTTTAACTTTAGTTGAACCAAAGCTTGAAATACCTAACCGCTTATTAACTTGATGTATAGGCAGTAAATTTTAAATGCGTTTCGGAACTAGTACGAAATTTTAACGAATTTTTAAAGATTTTCTTTGAATGGAGCTCAAATTATTGGGGTTCACCAAGCGCGTTAGGTGTTATCGTACAGCGGTTGGTTATTGGAGACCAGGTCTTATCGGATGTTCAAGTAGCCTACGGACTTTTGTTCGTGCTGAGCGTTGTGGTCTCTCCGAAAGCATCGTGTAGGCTATGGTTTCATGCCCAAATGCGGGAGGTTTTTTCCCAAACTCGGGGTGGAGCTGTCCATTACAACCGAGTGCTATTACCCAGAGTTCAGTAGAGGTGCAAAATCTACCTTGCTCCACACCTTGGACCCCTTTATTCGAAAGTACACCCACCCAAAACTGGTTTATATACTATTTGCAGAGACATTAACATCTTCTTCCAAATGAAATTGAAATACTCATCTTACTGAAATGTCAAAGAGAATTATTTGGAATTATTTTTAACAAATGTTTAATACAAAAATAAAAAACAAAAATAAAAATACAAAAATAAAAACAACAGCAATTAAATAGACACCGGCAATAACAGCAACAAAAACTAACAATGAAAAACTAGCAACAACAATAAACCGGCTTACTGTCAAATATACAACAACAACAACAAAATGTTAGATTTAATTAAGTAGCGTGCAAATACAATAAAAACAACAACAACAACAATGAACAGCTGTGACCTGAAACACGAGCATACATAAAACGTTGGCACGCGACTAACCCAACAACAATTGTAAGCAGAGAATAGCTTGAACAGTATAACAACAACAACTCAAATTCGTACTGCACATTTGAGTAAATTACTTAATACGAATTGAGTAGAAAATTTCAACTCAAAGTTGAAGTTTGACCTATACTTCGATGTGTTTTTTAAATTTGCTCGGACACTGAATAAATTTCACTCACTTTTATGCATTACCGAGTGCATTATTATGCGCCGAGTGCAGCACACGAGCAAACTAGTAACGGCACTCAAAGTTTTTAGAAGAGTTTTATAAAAATAGGTAACAAAAGAACGCACAGTGGTATATATGCAAATATTTTTTTATTTCAAATAATATTATACGTATTAAATACGTTTTGTTTAAACTAATTAGCGGGACACCGTTTAAAATTTATTATAAACTTAAAACGTTTCATGTAAGAAATCCTTTTAAGTCATGCTATTTTACTCAAGTTTAAATGTTATCCAAATTAAAAACACTGTGCAAGAGAGCTTTAGGTACATTTTTCTCATAATATGTATTGCCCTCATGCTTGCTCTCTTGATGTCTCTGAGTAGTTACTCTCTCTCTCTCTCTCTTGCTGACCAAACGTTTCGCTAATGCATATCGATTTCTGCACGTACTTAAAAACGACAATTCAAACGATTTTTCCTGCATTTCTTTCCAGAATTTCAACGCAAAACGTTCAACAAAGGAGCATTCAAGACGACGCCGATAGCAAAAACAACAACGAAAGCAAAGTGTTGCACATAAAAATTTTAAATAAATTAAATATTTTTCCCAAAATTGCAAAAGATAAAATCGCAAAAATGTCGCGTTTAAGTAGTAATTTAAAGTTTAATTTAATTATTTCAAGTTTAAAGACTAAAAAGTTTATGTGATATAATATAAAAGTGCATAAAAAGCCGAACTGACATCGGGTATATATATATATAATTTAATTCATACGACGATTTTTCATTTATTAAATAGTTTCTGTGTGAAACTTAAAAAAATTAATATATATTACAAAACTTACCAATCAATCGATTATTCCGGTAGTCATAAAACGCAACGAATAGACGACGTCAACCTAGTGCAATATTTTCAAAGTCTACAATCATAAATTTTGAATACAACGAAAAAGTGTGCATAAACGCCCGAAAGTATACTATATAAAACGAAGAAAGAACATTCGAGAAGTAGATTTTTTCGCATATAAACATTTATTAATAATTTTTTTTTTACCTTCAAAGCGAAGAAAAAAAAAAGAGCGTCTTAATACTACTACTAATAATAATACACCTTCCCGTGTTTATTCTAAAATCAAACGGTTTACTGCCTAATGGCAAGTTCGCTTAATAAGACGAGACACAGGCGCAGATTGGCTGCGATCTCGTTTCTATCGAATATCTCATTAGATGGCACACATCGGGACACAAAACTTGGCGCAACATTTGGCATCTGCACAGGCACATCTGTCGCAGCAGCAACAGCAGCAGCAGCATCATCATCATCGAGTGGTTATCACACAGCGTCAGCGTTGGGACTACGACAACGTACTGATAACGGAAACGGCAACGCCACTGGCGGAGTTGGACATCAACATTATCATCCGGCACATCGTCAACAACATCATCAGCGTACTGCATCGGCGGGTGGAGGAACCCAACAACAACAACAACAGCAGCAACAACAACAAAACTATCAACAACAAAATGGCAAATATCTTGGAGGCAGTGGCAGTTGTGCCGCTGCATTATTACTCTGTAATGTCGATGTACATATGGCCAGCGGTGGTACAACTGTTGGCGCTGGTACGTCTGCTGCTGGCGGAGATTGTTGCGACAGTGGCGGCAGTGCCGATGGTGATGGGCATTTTAGTGAAATTGAAAATATGGGTCAATACTTGATAAACGCTGCCAATATAAGCGCTCAACAGCAGCAGCGCAGCGTTAATAATTATGACGTCGTTCCAAATATTGAGAAACGCAATATTAAACGGCCAACATCATGCAGTCGTGCACAAACGCTTGTTGGCGGTATTGCGATTAATGCTGGTAAAACAAAGTCGAAATCGCAACATCAACAGCAGCAGCTGCAACAGCAGCAGCAACGACAACAGCAACAGCAAAGAATGCATCAAGCTGGCGGCAGCGGTGGCTCTGGCGCAGAAAGCGGCAGTGATTCGGATAGCGTTAAAATACCGCTAAAAGTTTCCAATTTAGGTGGCAGTAAACTGTTTCCATTGCGTGAGAGGTGAGTAAAGACACAAAAATTATTACACATATAATATTACGGGAGTCCCAATTTTTATATACCTTAAGAAATGTTCTATCCTAGTATCATTCTTTATTGTATATTTCTGTTTTTAGCTTCATTTTAACGAAAAAATTTAGCAAATAATTTTGGCTATTTTATTGGGTCTATTTTCTGGGTCTATTTATTCTAAATGTAAGTTCTTTGATAAAGTACCAAGATTGGTTTTAAATAAAGGTGCCGCATTCTCAATAATCACCGAGATAATCCATTTCGAAAGGCAGATAGACACATATATTTTCTGTGATAAATGGAATCAGTGATTGGATTGTTCAGAGGATTTTTCGGAGATCGTTAGACTATTTTTTTCCCTATTAGAGTTAACTTAAACATTCCATTTTCATTAAAGATTACATATAAAAACTGAAATAGCCAGTTTGGTTCCTATAGTTAGATAGAGGTGGCCGAGGAGGAACCCCATATTCCCCACACAATTAGCATATAAATGCCGTTTTGCTATTGGTTCCTATATTTGTTAAAAATTTTATTATGATTCGATGCATTATATATATTCAGAAAATTGAATCTATACCTTTTAACAAAAAACATTGCTATACGATACTATTGTAGTTTAAATTGCACCTGAGCTGTACCATGTTGTCATCAATTTTTTTTTTTTTTTTATGATAAACAAAGAAATAAATAAATAATATATGAATAATTATAAATTAATGTCGTTTCCTTGTTGTATAAACATGGACTATAGATATAAACAAACAAAAATTGTGTACATGATAAATTTTATTTTTCAAAGAATGCGTCATATAATGTCAGGTCTTGTATTATAGCCTATTTACAACATATACTATAAAAGGGAAACAGAGAGAACACCTATAATCGATTGATTGGTTGATTGATCGGATTGTAGATGTAACACTTAAATTAGTAACAATTCAAATACTATTTATCTATATTTAGATACGCTGAATAGTTGTAAATGTTTGCGCTAATTTACTGGCTTTAATTGAATTTAGTTAGTGTATCTTTTTTTTTGGTTGATACAATAATTTTTTTTTTTTGATTCTGGATTGTATTGTGCACACCCCAAAATCAAACTCATTAAACAATTCATTTTTTTTTTTTTATGAATTGTAGTAGTCAGGCACGCGTTCTCAGATTGTTCTATAAAAATTAAATGGTTTATTTTATTTGTATTTTATTTTCTTTGTTGATTTTTATATGGCGCCATGTGTTTTACAGTCTCCTATACTTTTTTTTGTTTAATAAAGAAGCTTTGTATTGTATATAAAAATTTATATTTTTGATCGAAAGAAAGCTAGTTTGGATAGTATGCACCTAGAGATACAAATTTAAACACATTTCAGTGGTCAACTTTTTGATTTACTCTTTTTAACTAAATATTTTTTAATATAAACTACAACAATGATCTTGAAACAAAATTTATATATATCTTAAAAAAATATATATGTATAAAAATTTCGAATTTTCTCTTCTTAATTAAATAATAAATTTAGGCAAACATTAAATAAATTTAATATACAACTAAATGCCAACAAAAAAAAATCGTTCCCTAAACAAGTTCAAACTAGTACACTAGGCAGAAACGTGATCAAAAACTAAAAATAATTAAATTAATTTTTTTTTTTTATTTTTCATTGTCAAAATGAAAATTTATTTGAAAAAAAAAATGAAGAAAAATTAAAATAAAATGCCAAAAGGTGTCAATTAAATTGTTTAATTTGGATGCTATAATTCTTTTTTTATACGAAAAATGGCAGACAGAATTAAAATGAGCTGCCACAAGAATTATTTAAAAATAAAATTTTCAATAATTTTTCAAGTGATTCATGTGAATTTAAAAATTTTAAACAAATTATTGCGTCAGAGTATACGTTTTATATAATAATTTCTGATATAATTTTTTTTTCAAAAAAGTTTTTATTTAATTCTATGCATTTTTTTTCTTTGTCAGTAAATGCGTTTATATAAAATGCGTAATAGTTTTTCTTGAAAATGTTTGACTTTAAACTTCCTTGAACCCCAAAGCGGCAGATTGAAACAAAAGAATAATAGATATAGTGGAGAGCAGACTAAGGAAAAAAGAGAGAGAGAGAGCTTTTGGATTTCAAAGTGCAATATTTTCCATAACGACCATGATGTAATAAAACAAGGTGACGCGATTTTTATATAGTTTCAACAAACGCAACACCTTGTATTATTTTAAAAGCAGGCTCTACTAAAACACTGTAAATTTTGCTGCTTTATTATAAAATCAACTGACCAATAGAAAAAAATATATATTTTTTTTAATAGACTAAAAGCACGCAGTTTATTCAGTTTCTATCTTTTAAGTAATTTTCTAATAAGCTATAAAAATATTTATTTTGTCTTATAGGCAACAAATCTGTTCTTCAATGTCGATTTGCTACTGGGCATTCAACAGAAATATACATACTTGTACAACAAATTGCATTGCTGCTGTTAACATTTACTCTCAATACTCTTTTTTTTACTCTGCTAAGCTTTACTGCAACTTCTATGCCGGTAAATGCATATAAACTCTCATACTCCCCCTCCAAAAAAAAAAAAAAAAGCTCAAATAGATTATTGAGTATGTTCGCCTTGATTGCTTGTTGCCAACAAAAAAGTTACGTTGAACTCAGCTGGCTCTGAGATCTTTGGCAATGCAATTGTTGTTGTTGTTGTCATTTGTCTGTCTTTTAAAATGCAACAACAATGAGAGACTTTTTTTTTGATTTGTACAATTGCTGCCAATGTTTTAATGTTTAATGTTGTTGCAAATGCAGTTGGCAGACTGACCTTGTTTTATATATAGTATACTAGTACATATGTATGTATGTATGCATATATTTTGTTGTTGGCGCCTGCCAACAACCTTTTCGTTTAACTTACTCTCTCTTTCTCGCTTGCATTCTCTATTTTACTCACTTGCATTAGTTTGCCAATTTAGTTGCCGCTTATTTATATGTTTGTGTAGTATGTATGTAGTTGCTGTTATTTTTTTTATTGGCTTACATATTAAAGTTGTTTTTGTTGTTGCAGTTGTTACAGCTGTGTTGCAATATATCTTGTCGTTGTTGTTGTTGTTGCTTCTGTTTTACAAGTCAATCACCTTTGTTTGTCATACTTATGCATGCATTTATTATTGACTAAAACAAATGTTTGCAAAATTAATTTTTTTTTTTTTTGTCACAAAAATTTTCTCTTTAGTTTTTCTTCTCCATTTGCCTTCTTTTCTTTTTTTGCATTTTTTCACTTATACAACTAATCTTTGCTTATTCGTATCTAATTAGATTATTTGCTAATTGTTACACATTTTGTACAATCATAAAAGTTGCTAATTGGTTAAATGGTTTTATGACTTGTTTAAGTCAAATTGGTATTTCGGAATTTGTAGAAATCGAGAGAAAATACGAAATAATTACAAATTAAAGCAAGGTCGTGTCGAAACGTTTTGGCACATTGGAAAATTATTCACCAAATCACGTTTATTTCAGCGCTACAAATCGGATTGGAACATGTTTTTTGAACCAAACCGCAGTATTATTTGAATATTTTGCTTCGAATCGTTAAACCAAACCAGTTCTTCTTAAAAGAAAAAGTTTTTGAACCAGAAAGCGAACCATTTAGCTGTCAAAAATAGTTTGGTTCGTTCCGGTTCATGACATAAGAAGAGTAATGATTAAAACATTTAAAGGTGTTTGTAATGTGTTTAATAATTTGACTCGATTCAATCAATAGCAAAACTAAAAAAAAAAATGTATAAAATTTTACTCGTCGATTAAAAATTAGGGAGAAAGTAATTGATCTTAATGTCTTGTTCGGATCAGTGAACAATAGATGATTGTTTAATTTTTTGATTGACTGAAATATATACACATATGCTGCTTTGTGTTCGACAGCCCTGATTTATTAATAATAAATAAAAAAAATCGTTAAAGCTTACACTTTTATGATGTTGAAGTTCGAGTTTGAAGTTTAAATTGATAGTTTGTTTTGATAGATGATTTGGATGGCCAAAAAAAAAGCACGGCATCGGTTCTTGCAGAAAAAAAAAAACTGAGACAACTTCTCGTGGTGAAAGATTCTCTATTAAGTTAAATTCTAATAAGTCTTTAAGAAGCCTTTAACTAGCGCTTATCTCAAGAAGATGTTCTTGTCATTTAATACATATATTAACCTTTATAATATAAAAATATCCAGATTATAAAGGTTATCAGTGTTTATATCATTATTTTAACGTAGCAAAAAAATAAATCTTGCTATTTTTATCTATATTTTTTCTTTGTATATGTGTAATTATTTACGAATATAACTCATAACTTTTCTCTTAATGACTTCATGACATGCTAATCTTAACTAAAACCAATTAAATTAAGAAATATGATTCATTTTATCCAAGCAAAAGAATAAATAAAAAATAATAATAAAAAACGAAATTCTGCTATTCAAAAATTCTTTCCCACAATATAAAATCTCAAAATTCTAACGTAAACATCTTCTACTAATTAGAGTAATAGATACATTCATATTCATTCATAATTTTTATAGTAATTCATAAAAGTTTTTCTCACAAAACAAAGCAAAATTCCATGATAAAATATCATAATATGCTGCACATCAACAAATTCCATTTTTATTTATAAACAACATTCTTCAAAATGAAAACAAAAATATTTTTTTAAAAAAATCTTTATGTAATGGAAACTTTTAATCCAAATATTTCCATTGTAAAAACGCTGCGCAAGCGTAAAAAAAATCTTAAAAAAAAAAGCAGCTGGAATTTTATTTCAAAATAAAAATTTTGCAAAACAAGAAAAAAAAAATAAGAACTTCAAAACAATTGTATTCGTTATTCAAGACTTCCTATTTTGAGTAGCAAAAGAACATAAACAACTTCACGACTACGGCTCTCAAAACAAGAATTTCAGCATATTTGCACATAAATAACTCAAAAAATTAACTTAAAATAAAAAATAGTTTTGTTATTCTTTTGTCAAAACTAAAACGTAAACAATTTTTTTTCTTTCACCGGCTTTCAGGGTATTTTTTTTTTTTTTTTCTTTCAAACATTAAAATTGCGTCATTTTTAACTTGATTTACGCGTCAGTTGAGCTTTATAGTTTCAGGTTTCTATTGTATATGTAATTTTTTTTCTGCTTCGAAAACTTTTTTGATTCTTAATAGGCTTCTTCTTTCAAGGACAACTTGTTGTCTGCTACGTGCTTTGATATGTTGCAACAGGCTTTAGAAGCATTAAACCTTTGCTATTGTGTTTCCTGCACAAATGTTGCTTGTTGTTGACGTAACCTTGAAATGAAATGCATTTGAGTTTGTTTTTCAAATTTTAAGACGTAATATTTGAGTTGAGTTGCCAGATTGTCGTTAAACGAAGTGTATCTTAGCTGCAGATCAATCATGTGCAAATGCCAAACTATACAAAAGTGTCGTTGCTTTGTAGGTAAAGAAGAAAAAAACTGCGTTTATGTTTAAAAGTTTTGTAAAGCTGTAAGAATAATTTCCAGAACGTTTATACGTATAATTTTTATGATATTTTAAATATGTTTCAAAGTATCATTCTTGCATTGTCAACAATCTGGCAACTCTAATACATAAACTGCATATATAATAAAATATTAAAACCCTTTTAAATGCATGCTTTCCTGTTTATTTTGCGCATTTGGTTTTGCATTTCAATGTCAGGGTTATTTTTTTTTTTTTTTTTTTTGCAGCTGTTGCACTTAAAGATCGAAAAGCACAAGTGGAGTTCTTTAAGAATCAGAAGAGCTCTTACAAAAAAGAATAATGCCACTGGGTAACCTTGAAATTTGAACATGGGTTTCGTTTTCAAGGTTTAAGGCTTAAGACGCAATAAACAAAAACTTGTTCTTTGCAAGCATTTCAACTGCAAATAAAAAGTTTATAATTACATAAAGATGATATTTTGAATTACTTTGATAATAAATTTTACATAAAAGCAGCCATAAAAAATACAATTCGAAAGCTTTACTTTGGCAAATAAATTGATTTTAATTGAAATGCGACATTTCAGCAATACAATTTTGAGATTCAATTGAAAAGCGTGCACTTGTAAATTGTTGTAGACATTGTCCAATGTTTTCACAACACTTCTATGATTTTGAAATACGATAAAAAAAAATTCTATTGTTGTGGTTTGAGTAATTTATTTATTTTTTTTTTTTTTTTATAAAAACAAAGACCTTAGACGATATTTTATTGTCGCGATAATTATTATCTTGTAGGCTTGTGCAATGTTTTTTTTTTTTTTTTTTTTTATAAATTATGAACTTTTTGTATGTGCTATAAATAACTGCTATAATTTTGCTATAAAAAATTATAGCTAGTCTTTCACTGCATAGCAGATTATCTCTTTGTTATCTTTTTAAAATTTTCTATGTACTTAACTGTCATAATTAAAGTTTACTGAAGCTGTTTACCAATGATTTGTTGTTTTCCTGTCATTGTTAAGATTATACTTTACTATATTTTTTCAGACATATTTACGCATTTTATTAATCTTTGTTCTTTGTTTATAAGATAAACAGACAAGGACTTATACTTGACAATTTTGTGTTTTTAGGATTTAAAAATGTCGGAATTGTTTATTGATACCGAACAAGTTTAAAGTTACAATAAAATAACTTTGATTTAACTAAAACAGCTGATCTTTTGTAATGAAACAGCTGATGTGTTAGTGTTGTAAAACACAATGCACACTTTGCAAAGCTTGTTGTTTTGTATTTTTAGCAAATTATTTAACTAAATAATAATCATAGTTGCTCCACAAACTATAATATATATTTTTTTTAGATATTCCAAAAGTTTTCTTTTTTTTTTTTTTTTTTTTTTTTTAAATTTTTACAGTAGCCAATGTAAACAATAAACCAATAAAACCATGGAAAATTTTTTAACATTTCAATTTCTAAATATTTACATAAAAATATCTATAAACAAAAGTTAATGTGTAAATGCAAAAAAAAAAAAAAAAAACTTTAAAGAGCTTTAAAAATAAAACTATTTGAATCTAGTAAACAAATATGCCAAGCAAAAGAGAAACGTAAAAAAAACAAGTCAAATATCGATAGTATTTTTTACGGATTTCGACCTTTTCCCTCTTTGTTTTGTTCAATTTTTATATTGTTTTTTTTTTCCTTTTTTTTTTTAAGACCACGTAAAGTACAGCAAAACCTCTGAATAAATGACAAAGCAAAACAATTCATATAAAAGCTTATGAATCACGTTGCAAATTTTATATCTACTGTTTTTTTTCTTTTGTCAGAGACTGTATGGAATCAATAATAATGAAAATTATATAAGTTGCACATATGTTCAACAAAATTATCACACTTTATGTAGCCTTTAAGCTTATCAGTAAGTAAACAATGTAGAAATAAAAATTATTTTTAACAAATAAAATAAAAATATTATAGTAGTAGTGTAAGATTATTTGTTAGGTACACTATAAAATGGTAGAATATTGAGGCATATGCATACATTGAAAATATTTTATATTCTTATAATACAAAACTTACATTCCACACCTAAATTTGTAAGATTTGTAAGATACAATCCAAACTTATAGTTCACAAGAAATTAATAAGTTTGGATTGTATATGTCACGCAGTATTTTTTTAGTGTATAAAAATGCACGGAAGTACACAATTTTAAGTTCTCTACGTCTAGATTTTTACAACAAAAACAAGTGAAATATAAATAAAGTCCAAACCTTGAATGGAATTCTATTTGCATTTATTGAATTCTCAATTTGTTTTGATTGGTGTTCTGTTTAAAGTACGAATGTTGTGCATGTATTTGAAGGTCTTTGTTGTTTTTTTTGAGAAGACTTTCCAATGAGCATAAAACGATTTAAAATTTAATTAATATTTAATTATAAACGTATAGATTTGATAATGTAAAATTCATTAACCAACACTGGCAAAACAATAGCATTGCCAAATGTAAAAGTATGCATCACATACAATAGTATATGAAAAGTTGATAATATTTGCTATTTTTTATTCTTTATTTATTTTTCACTTATCTACAAAAGCTTTATAGTTCTTTTAATATTTACTATATCAATTTTATTTATGTATGAGCGTTTATATGTATATATGATATATTGTTTTCTAATTGAAAATAAAATCAAATTGATTGAATAGTGAATGGTGCTTAAGTCACGTGCGCTTTTGTGAACAAGTATGAGTATGCAGTTTATTAAACTTGTTTATAAAT
The DNA here is from genome assembly GCA_018903435.1 of Leucophenga varia. Taxonomy (NCBI): domain Eukaryota; kingdom Metazoa; phylum Arthropoda; class Insecta; order Diptera; family Drosophilidae; genus Leucophenga; species Leucophenga varia. The sequence continues at coordinate 842,883 of JAEIFJ010000352.1, read as the reverse complement.
TTGAATTTATTTGCAAAAATAAAAAAAGCTTCAATATAAACGTAATTATGACACACTCAGAGTGACTGTACATCAAGAGTATTGCCAAGTTTAAAAAAATATCATTAAACAATAAAGATTTTAGGACATTGCCAACATCATTTTATTGATTAAAAAATATGTTCATAAAACCATATTTTTTTAAAATAAGAAAAATGCATTGAATACAAATAAAATTGGCAGTAAACGTGTTTTTAAATGTTGTAAACAAAAATTAGGTTAACTGGTTATAACCGATTCGAACATGTTTCGCTATTCCCATGCTTTATCGCCCAAATAAATAAATTATCAACAAGTTTGAGTTTGAGTGACTTTTTTTTTTTTTTTTGTATTTATTAATTTATTATTATTATTTTTTTTTTACAAGTTTATAATAAATTCAAGATTTCAATTGTTGTTCATTCTATGACGCAAATTGAACGCGCTTGATATTAAATTATATTTTTATTTGCTATGATTATTTTTAAACAATTAACAGCTGCACTTGAGTTTTTTTTTTGACAGTTTAAATGATCATCAGACTGTGTTATCAGCTGATTTGGCTGTAGTAGCTGTATTTGTTACGCATAAAATTACTCTCACTCGTTGCTCTTTATGCATACAAAAAAATTATTATTTGTTTATAATTTTTTTTATTTAATTTGTTTTATTTTTTAGTTAAAAAATTTGAATATTGTTTACTTAAGGAATAGGCGCACAGCAAACGCAACTCAGGGTCTTCACGATAAAAAAAAAAAACTGAAAAATATACAAAATCACACGCATACATACAAAATCAGACATATAAATAATGCACTTCAAACAAATGCGTACACACACACACACACATATACCCCCGCATGTCAACGCATTATCAAATCGTCAGACATAAAAATCAAAAAAAAAAAAAATTATAAACAAAGAGTCTACAAAAACAAGAACTGCCGAAAACTGTTAACATTGCACAGTGATTCGTTATTGAAGAAAAAGTATTGAAATCTGTAAACTGAATTTAAAGATTAAATTTACAATGATGGTGAGATAGGGGATATTATTATTAAAATATCCATGTGTTCCCAAAATTAAAGCAGCTTCTTCAATTATAAAGATTTCGTGGAACACTAAAATCGTTGCCCACTTTGAAAAGTTCAACAAATTTTTGAAAAATCTAACGCCTATTTACCCGATTCTGACATGGCCCATGCTTCCCCATATGTCATAATCAGATTATAGTGGAATTATTGTGTCTCTGGACAGAATGTTACTTCGCATTTGCGTTTAATTTACAAGCTTATGTTAACTAATGAAATTCTTCAATCTTCAAGACAGTTCAAGTCGAATGATGGTCTGCGATTGAATAGCAAGTACTACGTCTTACTCTTATTAAACGGGACTCTTTTTAATCACCGCGAAAAGCCATGCATATTGATTTTTACCAATTATGACGATGTCATCAACCTACGCGAGCAGAAAATTTTTCTTTATTTTCTTCGTACCCGACCAATTAACGCTTCGGCATTAGCGGAGCATACATATATTCCATCAGGAGATTGACAACTAAGTCCTCTCTTGGTATCTAATGGTATGTTGGGACGAAATCTTTCCTAACCTGATAAAATTTTAGGTATACCAGATTAGTCACACTTTTGTAGTCGACTTATAGATGCAGTGTATCAATATGTTTTTTCTAAATATTCTTCAGTATTTGGCATAAAGATATTATTAGATCGATTGTCGACTTCATCAAAAATTCTTCTATGTACATCATTTGCACATTTTTTATATATATTATTATTTTTTTTTTTAATTATTTTTTTTTTTTTTTAATTACTTTATTATTTTTTTTAAATAGTTTATTTTTTTTTTTAAAAGATTTTTTATTTTTTTTAAAAGATTTTTTATTGAAATCATAGCACTGTGCTATGTCACGCAAGAACAATAAAAACAACAACAATTTACATGTAAAATTGTGAGCTCCATCGAACTCTGTCTCTCTTGCACTTCTACAACACCATCCGCAAAGCCACACGCACACTCGCTACAAAAAAAAAAAAAATTATACAATAGTCAAAAAAAAAAATTTGTAAACTGAAGCCTTCTCTTTTTTTTTTTTTTATAAATTTTGTAGAAGTTTTTGTTGTTGTTATTTTTTTCGGTTGCTTCCTTTCTTTTGCATTTAGTAGTTTTCTTTTCTACTTTTGTATATGCCTTTTCTTTCCTTTATGCGTGTGTATTTCATACTTATTTGGCTTAAATTCTGTGCGCCTATTAGAATACTCCAACTAATTAACGGGTTATGACAGCTTTATTAGCGTTTGCATTAATCATATTATACAACAGACGACCGACCACCCAAAATAAACATAAATGTATAAATTAGACTCCAACCTGCTGGCATCTAATTAATGCAAAGCACCGCACACAACACTGCTTCCACAAGTAGCAAAAAAAGAATAAAAGATTTAATTGTATAGCACACGCCTACTAAATAACTAATAACTTCTTTCTCTTTTCTTTCATTAACTGTATTTGTATTTCGTTGTGCGTTGTCTCTCTTTTAATTATTATAATTCCTTAGGTGTTGCTGTTTTGTTGCTTTTGACCTCTAAACTTTTGCATATATCTTTTAATTAATGCGCTTTCATTAGTTTAACAACGACAACAAATAAGCGCGTTCTCTTTCTTACTTATTGTTTGTATGCATAGACATTGTTGTTGTAGGCATGCGCACGTGATTTACTAACACGCTCTGCTGCTTCACGCTCGCTTACACATTTTGAAGTTTTAGTTTGCTTTACTATATTAGCTATACATTGTATGGGGTCTTTTGTTGTTTGTAACCTCGACCTAGACCAATTATCTCAAGGTAGTTTACTAGGCGCACAGCATGTTTTAAATGTGTTTGGTTTCTTTACTTTTTTTTTTTTTTGATGATTTTTATTTTTGATTGTTATTTTTGTTTTTTTTTTTGTGCCCTTCGTGTGTTTTGTTTATTTATTCAGTTATTTTGTATTCAAAATATATTTTGAATAGAATGGAGTGGTTTGTTTTTTTTTTTTTTTTATTTATAAATAAATTAATGTTGTTATTTTTTGAATGATGTTATTTTTATTTTTTTTTTTAAGCTGCACCAATTTGAGTTTTTTTTAAATGAATGCGTTCTACTAAAAAAATTAGAAAAAAACTTTCGCTTATAAGCTTTTTCATTTACCGTTCGTAAATAAAATATATATCGCTATCTCATTTTATTTTTCAATTAATTTAACTTCTCTCAAACGACATTCATGCACGCACTTATCTTCTTTACAATACACATTTATGCCGTTAATAGCATACATAGATAAGGGCTAAGGGCTTTTCTTGCGTTTGTTTTACAACATTTTTATGCTTTTTATGCTGTGCGCCTATTCCAAGCGGTTTACGCTACATGCGATCGATTTCATATATAAGTATGTATGTTCATACACATACATACATAAGTATGTACGATGCGTTCTCTTATTTCTTTGATCAATTTTTCTTCTTTTTTTTAAATCTTTACTTTTAGTTTTTTTTTTTTTTTTTTTTTATACTTTTTAAAATTGCTGTTGACCTGTGAAAATATCGATCATAACGGAAGGGGTGTTGTCTGCTTCTTTATGAATTATAACGGTTTTGCCGTGGTTCTTCGTTTCTAACCGCTATTTTCGTTTTACTCAGTTGAACACAAATTGCATTTTTTTTTTATAAAAATACTGCTTCATTTGTCTCATACATTTGCTGCCGCTCTTTTGATCTTTGTACAAACATGTTGAAACTTGTTAAACACCATAAAAATTCATAACGTTTTTATTGCTGCTTATTTACACACATACATTGTCTAAAAGCGACCCGCATAAGTTTTTAAATTTATACAAAATTGTTACCATGCGTTTTGGAAATTTTCAAGGCTCTTAGTTGAAAAATTAAAATTAATTTAAAAAAAAAAAAAAAAAATCTATAAAAACAAACGCAACATGTCGCAAAGTTTTGTGCGCCTGTTCCACTTTAGATCAGTTTTATATAATATAGTTCTAATAAATTATATTTTGCAGCTAAAATCTGATGATCTTTTGGTATAAAAAGATTTTTAAACAAAAAAAGTTGTATAACAGCGAATTCACTCAATTTTTTGTCTTAAGATTTTCTGAAAAAATTTTAGTATTTCTAAAATTATACAATTTTTTTTTTATCTATTTTGCAGAACCTTTAGCAATGGCGCCTGTGAAGTTGGTAACTCCATATTACCCGAACGTCGTGCACGTCTTAATACCGCTCCAGGTATGCGTAGTGGTAGTGGTTCAGCTACTGTTGCTACTGGTATGAATACAGCCAATAGCAGTTTGGGTGGTGGTAGTAGCAGCAGCGGCGGCGGCGGTGGGGCGGTGCTACAAAGCGTCCGTATAACATTTTTGGTGGTTCATCGATATCGCATATAACCGATGACAGCAGCACAGAAAGTTTAGCGCCCATAAGTTTTCCGGGTAGCTTTCCTGGTAGTTTTCGACGTTCAGTGCAGATAAGTGAAGCAGGAGCTGGTGCACGTTATGCTACAGCAAGTGGTAGACAATCACAACAACAGCGAGATGAACGCATGGTGCTTGTCTCACGTAAAGTGCCATTTTTAATTTTCTCGGCATTGCCATATTACAAGGGCAAAAATGGCAGGTGAGTGGTCTTGATTGTCGAGCTAATGAAAAATGCGATATAGCTATGTCCGTCTGTCTGTAGTTTTTCGTTTCATGCGCTCAATTTTTGAAGATATTGTACTGAAATTCGAAACTGAAGCTTTGTAGACAGTTTACATGTTAACGTCAAAGTACCATCCCATTATTATGCATATGCCCCATTCATATATTGAGTTTTTATAAGGAAAAATTTATTTTTAAAGTGATTTATTTTGAAATATATTAAAAATGGGTCTTACATACGTCTATCCATAATTTATTTTAAAATTTGTATAATATAGTATGTAGCCCCCATACATTTTATATTCTAGTAGAATCGAGTAATTGTTACATATAGGCTTCATATAAACTCAGCTCCCATTTTCAGATTTTTCAAGAACATATTATGCCTTTGTAATGAATCCTTATAATACTGATCATACATACACTAGTCATTTAATATTAATGCTTTGGTCTCACCGGAGTTAATGTTAATAAAATTAATATTTTTCATTTTTTTTAATATTTCATAGAGCTGAACTACGCAAAGAAGATCGTCGTCGTCGTAATCCTTCAACTTCACGTCCTTTGTCATCGATTAATGATGTACCATTCGATCCGTTTGATTTACTTGGCATTGAAAAAGCCGAGAGTGGACAGGTTAGTTGTAATATTTTAAATATGTTTTATGCATTATTTAATTTAATTTTTTTTTAATTTATGTTTTACAGGATATATCGTATGGTCATCTACTTATACCATCACGTCAATATGGCAAGGATAAGAAACATGGCAGCGCCGGCCAATCAACAACAACTTCAATATTTCGAAAATCAATTTGAAATAACTAGCACTGTAGCTTTGAAAAATCATGGTGTAGCAAGGTCGGTTTGAAATTTTAGTTTTTACTAGAGAAAAGTTTCATGCTTTTAAAAATCGCTTCTTTTAATTTTTTTTTGCATTCATTTTTGTTATTCGTACACAAAAGTCAACAACAAAACATTTTTCGTCGTCAGGAATCATGCATAAATAGTATTAAACACCTTCATTTTTTTTAAACTTATAGAAGCTTTGTATTACATTTAATTTGAGTAAAGTTGCTTATAGAATGTTTGGTAATTCAATCAGTTTAAAGAAAATTGTTTACTCAGATTTAAATTTAAAGTCAGCAAAAATTTGTATATAAAATAAGGGGCTCGTACAGCGTTTTTGTTTTTATTTTTATAAATAGCATAAATTCTTGGGTTTCAATTTAAATATATAAAACGCTGAAATTTTCTGTCTTTTTTTTTTTTTTTTTTTTGTTTTGCTTGGATATCTGAGATACTTGAGTATTTACATTTTGTATAATATTTACTTCGAGATATTATAGTATGAGTACTGACAGGTTTACAAAAGATTTAATGCTTTAATATTTAGATAAGATAATTTAAATAACTAGTACACAGTTTTATGCAAAGATTTAAAATAAATTTAAATTTAAAAGCAATATAAATTTTACTGTTTAAAGTAGTGCTCGCTCCCTATATATACCTATTTACTTAAGTTGTATATATATATAAAAATTTAACTTGTTCTAAGCTTATTTTCGATTTCATTGTATTTAATTTGAACATTTTCTAATTTACATGCACATTATTTGATCCAGAACAAAAGAATAACTAAACGACAAGGCAAATGGTAAATTTTATTGTCAAAATTACAAATTACATAGTTTAAAACGCGTATTTAAAAAAAAAAAAAAACAAATATTAAAAACTAACTACATAATAAGTATACTATAGATAACTAATAATTGTTTAGTTAAAAATGTCCTGAGTACAAAAATATATAGTTTGAATATAAGTTTATTTTATTTTTTTTTTTAATATTCTGGAAAACACATTAACCACTCAAAACTATTTAGATTGTACATAAACGCACTTTTCAACATAACACATAAATACATAAACTTACTTAAAAAACATTAATTTTTTACATAATCAAACATTTTTTACATACATTACTAATAACACTAAAAACACAAGCTTACTAATGCATTAATACATACAAAATAGTTATAGACACATTAAATAGCTTCGAGTTGCTTTCGAATCTCTTATGTCATTCATTGAAATAATTAATATAATTCACAATTAGTTAAAAAATATAATAAAAGTTTGAACTAGTGGCGAATTATATACATCATTTCATAGAATGACATAAAAGTTTTGAAACCAATTCAAAGCGAATTTGTGTGACATCCCTGATAGTATATCATTTGTTTTTTTTTTTAATAGCTGTTTTACTAAAAATCTATATTTTTATTTCGCTAAACAGGTGTTTTACGTATGAGAATAATAATCGCAACAACGCAGCAAGTCCATCACCGGATTTAAAATTGGATATGGATGAGAGTATAGTTATGGGCGGTTCAGATACAGCACGTGGCACGCAGGTAAGAAGTTGTGTAAAATTAATGCATATCTCAAATAATTAAAAATTTTCTATTTCTTTCAGTTCCAACAATATTCCGCAAGTATACTCGATGATCCTGAGCTAATTGCCGGTAAACATCGTACATTGTTGACATTTACTTCATATATGACTTCGGTTATTGATTATGTGCGTCCATCGGATTTAAAGAAAGAACTAAACGATAAATTCCGTGAAAAGTTTCCACATATACAGCTAACACTGAGTAAATTGAGAAGGTACGTTTTGTGTTTCATTTTTTTATTTTTAATTATAAAATAAACATAATTTTTCTTTTTAGTCTTAAACGTGAAATGCGTCGCATAAATAAGCTGGATACACGTATTGATTTGGTAACCATATCGCAGGCATATGTCTATTTCGAGAAATTGATTTTGGCTAATTTGATTAATAAAAGCAATCGAAAATTGTGCGCTGGTGCTTGCCTTTTGCTTAGTGCCAAGATGAACGATGTCAAGGGTGATGCATTAAAGAGTCTTATTGAAAAGACCGAGAATGTATTTCGTTTAAATCGCAAAGAGCTTATATCATCGGAATTTGCAGTTTTGGTAGCACTTGAATTTAGTTTACATGTACCAATGCACGAGGTGCTGCCACATTATCAACGTTTACTCTACGAATCCTAGAATTGGCCTAGACGCTTCGCTGAGAAGCGTCTGACGGCAGCAGCTCAAGCGGTAGCTTTAGCAGCGGCACAAGCTGCAACTACAACGCGTTATCATCTGCGTCGTAAGGGTAGTAGTCGAAAGTAAAGTTAAATTGCTGTAAATGAACGAAAGAATGTTGTTTGTGAAAGAGTTTTTGGGTAAAACGCATTAGAAATGTGTGTTTACAGGATATTTTTTTTTTAAACTAATTTTTTTTTCTATATGCCGTAATATTTTTAGTACTTAAATGGTTTGTGTTACATACTTTTTAGGCTGTAGTGTTTTTTATATACAAAAATAAGAAAGGTGAAAGTTTTTAGATACAATAAAATATTTTTAAAAAGAGGCATGTACTTCAAATTTGTTATTTCTCTAGATTAATAAGTTTATATGTTCATTTTTTTTAACAAAAATTATTTAGATAAAAAAAATATTAAAAAACAAAAAAAAAATTTAAAATTTTATAAAAAAAAAAAAATTTTTTAAAAAATTAAAATAAACAAAAAAATATATAATTATATTAGACTAAACTTAAAATTTTTTTAAAATAGAAAAGAAGTACTTTAAAAAATATATATAAAAATATGTATAAACAGTGAAGCTTGCATGCATGGTTTTTGCAGCATTTAAAAAAAAATTTATATGTATTGTTGTCAAGAAACAAGCTTCACTGTACCCTGTACGCTGCAATCGCTTACGAAGCAAATTCTATTCCTCCAAACTTAGACAAATAAGAATCTTACAACAATAAATATTATATATAAATATTAAATAAAATAAAAGATTTAAAAACAAAAAAATAAAAATTAGAAAAAAAAAAAAAATATAAACTAAAAATCTAAAAAAAAAAAAATTAAAACAAAATATAAAAAAAAAAAAAAAAAACCCTAAATTTTTAAGCGTAAAATTTATATACAAAAATATTCACAAAATTTAAGTACTTAAATGCAATTTAATACAAAATAAATTACTTAAATATTTACAAATTTTATTGATAACTGCATATAAACTATTTATATATACTTAACAAAGTAGTAGTAATATAAGCAATATAAAAAGACATCTTTTAGATCTACTTTCAATTTAGCAATTAAGTGGTTTTTGTTTCAAGTTTCTTATTAACATTATTTTTTTTTTTTTTGTTATAATAAAATAAAATATGCAAATATAAAATATACGCATTATTAAAAAATATTAAAGTAATTTTTATACATGTTAGAATAGAGTATTAAAAGGAAGTATACTATAATTTTTTGATTAAATATATTTATCAGTATATTCTGTTTATAAACACGTTGAAACATGCAAGTTTTACTCAAAGTATACAATACGATTTAGTATAACACAATAGTGCTCTATTATTAGCGTCTAAAACATAGTTATCGAATTACATTTTGCTGACTAAAAACGCCAAGATCGAAAGCTCTCCACAAATCGACCTATAATAGCGTCTCTGAAACTGATTATGTACTTTTAACCACAAAATATATTTTAAAAGTTTCTGTGTTCATAAAAATAAAAATCCCATCTGTTTAGTTGTATCAAGTTAGTTCACGGTTTATTTAATTGCGTATTTTCAAAAAAATTTCTGTTTAATCAGAACAGCACATTTACACAAGCACACATTTGCATTCAATAATCTAAATGTTTATATTATAAATGCATATTCTAAAAAAAAAGTACACTTTTCAGCAGAACTCAGCAACATAAATGAATAAAAAAAAAAAACGTACCTACACTAATACTCATAATATACAAGATCAAATTCAAAAGTTTCAAATTTTTTTTACAAACTTTTTACAAACAAGAAAATTTTGAATATACATGAAAAATGTCGAAACAACAGCTCAATGGTAAAGTCTGCACATGCTTCCCAGACGGGGTTCCCCGGATAACTCAAAAAAAATATTTGGATAAAAAAACTTGACTCAAAGTTGAGGTACTTAAACTATTCTTTGAATTAAATATGCCAAGTGTGTATTCCAATAAAAACTTCTGCTAGATGGTAAATTTTTTTTCGTAGACCCTAGCCAAAACGTTCTAAAAAGTATTTTACAGAACTTTATTCGTTTTCTTTTATCTTTTTTCTGAAATTTTTGAATCAACCACTTAAACAAAAAAAAAAAAATATAAAAACAAATATATATTTCCATAAAGCAAGTCAAGAGCTCCACTGGCGCTTTAATCTCACAGCTAAATATTTCTGTGCGCCGCGCATCTAAAGCTAACTAATCCGCCCCAACAAGCCATGTTTGTGTGTCAGTTTACTGTTTAAATAGAATAAAATTCAAAACAAATTTTTTAGCCCAAAAAAAATAGAAAATGAGCAACGAAAATTTTATAATGAACTTGGAAATTTAATTACATCAAAGCTTTACGAAAAGATTTTGTTTGTTTTTCTTTTTTTTTTTATTGTCACAGTTCGATTTTATATTTTTTTTTGTTGCCTTTCATTTTCATCGATTTGTCATCAATCAAAAATCAATAAATTATGCACGATCGATTATTTGTCAAAGCAACAGGCGCACAGCAACAAGTGTAAGTAAAGTTCCCGTGTAACGCAATCTGCATAAAACATACACTCTCTCTCCACCTTCATATTTCACACACTCTCTTTCTATCTCTTCGGCTCTTGTTCCCCTTTGCTTTGTCCAATGCAGTAAAGTTCTTTGCATTTTGTCATTGCACCATACACATACGTACGTGCATATATATTTACACATATGCATATTTACATGCATTCATACACGTGCTGCTTCATATATTTTTTTTTTTTATTGATAAGAGACGACAAGGCAAGCAACTCTTTAAGCATTTGGAGAATGCGCGCAGCAGTGGTGTGTCAGGTGAAGTAAATTGTATATGAGTACGTATGTAAATTTATTTTAATGCATGGCTATCGGTTTGTCGGTCGTCTGTCTGTTTGTATTTTTGGCTACGTGCTCATATTTCGTTTCGTAAAAAAGAAGATAATAGAGGTGCTTAAATTTTTCGTTTTGTGTTTATTGCTCTTTTTGTTATTGTTGTTGTTTTTGCTTTTTTTTTTTTATTGTTACTGTTTTTGCATTAAAGCACGTGCATTTTTGTTGTTTTTATTGCACTTTAAAGCGTTTATCACAGCTTTTATTCGGTACTTTAAAAAAGGCGCAGTTTTAAATAAAAAAGCGTTCAATAAAGCCAACGAACAATATTTTGCTTTAGCCCAGTGGTGGACACAAACATATAACATATTAAAGAGTCTTATACAAAAAATTGTTGTTGATAATATTTTTTGTTTAATTTTCTTTTTATTATCTTGTATTAATTTTGTATTCTTTTTTCTGAAAAAAAAAAAAAAAGATATGTTTCTATTTTTCATCTGCAATTTGAAATTTTTTCCCGCAACTTTTGTAACTGCTCTCGTTTCATCCCTTTGTATTTTAATGCAGCCTAAAAGTATGCAAAAAAAAACTATTTTCGTTTTGCTGCAAGTAACTGTAAATTTCTACTACACGCACAGGTAGTATGTATGCGTGTGTATTTCCTGGGCACGAACGTGCTTGTTGTTGTTGCTGCTGCTGCTGCTTTTGCTACAGTTGAAAACTCATTAAAACAAACAAAATTTAATTACCACAATTCAGGGACATGCAACTGAAACTCATTAGCACACGAATGCTGCAAGCGTCCCCCAAGGACCAAATGATGCCCTACTCTGCCCCTGCTACTGCATAAACCAAAAGTTTTAAATATAAGCAGGCGGCGTATACATACGTATTACGAAAGTTGCGACAGCAACAACAACAAGAACGTTGCGGAAAATGACGACAACGACGACGACGACACCATTAATTAATCATTGCCGAGCATAGTCGTCGTCAGTTTGCTATCTTTCCTTTCTCCGCTGCTTTTCTTCGCTTCGTTCCAAATTCGCATACAAGGTGTAATTTAAAAGTTCATAATCAAAGCGATTATCTCGAAGATTAAAAATTTGTTTCTGGACGTCAGTGATATAAATTTTTGGATTTGAAATTCCAAAACACAGATAGGAATTTTACCTAAGGTAATCATATATCATTTTTGATTTTCCGGAAAGCTGTGATTGCTGAATGTAGTTCTTTGCCGATCCCACCCATCTTTCCCAACGAATCTTTCACAACTGAATCGCGTTTTTAATTTTAACCATTCGCTATTCCCATTTCAGAGTTACGCTACATCATTGATACACTCAATGACTTTTTTTATAATATATATTTCCTTGTCAAAATATGTTTTGAACATTGATATCAGACCTTGGGGGTATATGTATGCACAAATATACAAAGCTAAACTAATTAACGCAAAAGCAAAGCAATGACACGACATAAAAACAACAATGGATTATATCGTTTTCTCTCACTCGCACTTTAAATTTGCTCTGCCCTGTCCATTTGATTTGCAGCAGCTCTCTTTCGTACACTCTTATCAGGAAAAACTTCGCGGTTTTTATGCGCGCCATTGCTTCTTGGTTGCATTATTATATTTTTCTTATTAGACAAACTTAATGACGTTGATGTGTCATGCTTGCATGCCTGCACATCATTCTTTAATTGTCTGCCTGGCTGCCTGTCCGTCTGTCTGTCTGTTTGGTTTGTGTTGTTGTCGCTTCCAATTAGCAAAATAACCACAGCATTGCTATACACTTTATTGCTCATTAGCACGCACGCACTGGGAGTAGGAAATTTTTGCAGTTGCTGTTGCGGTCGACTTTGTTTTTTTTATTTATTTATTTTTTTTTTTTTTTTTGTTCTGCGCTAACTTTACTTTTTCTTGCATATGCTTTAGCTTCTTTTTTTTCTCTTATTGCTTTGTTCTTTATTGCAATTTGTGATTTTTTTGCAGTATCCCCCCCACACCATTCTTTTACTGCTAAATATCTCAACACATTATCACTCATTATCTATTCTTAATAAGTTTTACGTATAAATTAACAGTTTTTCTTGTGTTTATCAGCAGCAGCAGCGACATTTGTCCGTCTGTCGGTACGTACGTGTGTGCGCTCATCGACGGTTGGAAAAGTTCTGCATGCTGCTGCTGCTTTTCTGTTGTTGCTGTAGCTGGCTTCTGTCAGCGACGACGTCGACAACGCTGTTCATTAGTTCATTACTTCTCCTACTCTTCTCTCTTCTTTTACTACTACTACTACAGTACTACTCCTTCCACAATTTCTACTACGACCAACTACGCTTCTCTCCTACGCTGCTGCTGCTGCACGCTCGTTTGTCCCGTTCTCACGCTTGCCGCTCGTCGTCGTTATTTTATTCGTTGTTGCTTGCTACTGCTGTCTCTTTGCTTTCTGCTTTCTGTGGTTTTCTGTACGCCTGATACTTTGCGATGAGTTAATTGGTTTGCAAACAAATTAACCAACGTGGGTGTGTACGTTTCCTAATTAGCAGCTTTTGTAATTAAATATGCCCGCAGCCACACACAAAAAAACATACACACACATACATACACTATTAAAGAAAGAAAGAAATAGAAACGAGAACACACGTTCATGCATCGTGTGTGTGTGTGTGTGTGTGTGTTTGTCTGCTTTTATTTTTGTTGTTGTTGTTGCTGCCGTTCCGTATACAATTCATATAACGGTTTATATGAAATTGCTTTCTCTCTATTCCCCAACCTCCCTTTATCGTTGTATTGCTGGCGCGTCGTCCCATCGTTGGCGGCAGCATATAAAAGCGTCCAAAATGAAAATGCATTTTAATTAGCGTTTTTTGTACTTAGCTTTTGTTTTTGGTTGGCACTCTTATTCACTCACTCACTCACTCACTCATATATTCATTCATTCGTTTAGTCTCCCTCACTCTATCGTTCATTATTTTTTCTGTTGCGTTCATTAGTTAGTTAGTCATTAGTTAGAGTTGTCAAGTTTTTGTTCATACGGCGATTTTTAGGTGCACGCTAAAAAAAGGCCCGAGTTTTTAAAACTATTCAGCGGAGTCTCATTTGTCCCGCACCCTTCTTTAGTCTACCAATGTACACAATTTATTTGTGAGAGCCAAAGTCGTTAGAACCTTTAGAAATCAAAGTCGTTAGAACCTTTGTGGGAAAAAATAGAGTCGACAACCCTGCTACACTAAACGCGTCGAACGGTACAACACAGTACGGCATAAGAAAAAAAAATATATTTTTGCATGTTTTAAATGGCATTTTTAACGAAAGTTAGCGCCACAGCTGCCTGCCTGCCTGACTGACTGCACGCGAATAGTAACGTGCAACAAAGCCGCTATGTTTCCTTCTTTCCCTTTTACGATGAAACCCACCTACAAAATAATCCAAACTAAGCGACGTGAGTTTTCAATTCATTAACGAAGCCAGAGCTCTTATATTTCTTTTATTTTTTTTTTCTATAGCTATTCATTAGCATCGTTGGCTTTGTTGTTGTAGCTGTTGTAGTTATTGTTGTTGTTGTTGTTCAATTCAATTTGGTAAAAAAGGGTCCCAATTAAAAAACCACAACAATTAACAAGCGAAAAGTGAGTTAACTTGGCATAAGTGGAATTTTAATTGGCAACACGAGCACAAAACGAACCGAACGAATGGAAAGGAGAAATGTTGAAGAAGCAAGAGGAATGCGCATGCAGACCGCAGCAGCAGCAGCAAAAGCATCGAAGATGATGCCAGTGACGGAATACAGGTAAAGTAAAATTTATTTAAAGCGCCTTTTTTTTGCTAACGATGGGCCGTAAAAGTTTTCAAATTCGTAATATAGGGAAAATACCTTTGACCCTATGGCTTACAGGTATCGAAAGGTAAACAGCATTCGAACAAACGGTAAAACTGATGATTTAATTAAACGCTAAATCAAAAAGAAAGAACACTGAAATCGAGACTCCAAGAAACCCTATACCTTATTTGTATAAGCTTTATAGTTTTGGATTTTTACACAAAAAGTCTTAATACAATACGTGGAGTTAATTTGTATAGGCACTATATCCATGTTGCGATATTTCATTTGAAGTATTGAAGGCGTAATCCATATTAAATTTAATTATTTTAGGTTAGTTCTGTGTAGGGTGTACCCCTCGAAAATGGGGCTAGAGAAAAACCGTTTGTGACGTCTTAGGAGAGTCTAATTCTCAAATTTGGCAGCTCTTTCTCTTATTGTCTCTGAGAATATTCGTTTCATGCCTTCTTTTGACTATTATATACATTTGTACAAATTTAATATACCTGTTTACCGTTCGGGTATAGGGTATAACAATTTCGGCAACAATATTTCCACTAATTTACTAAAACCACCAAAAAAATATTTCCTGCAACCGCACCTGAACAAAGCAATAAGTAAATGAATGAGTAAACGAGCAGCAAGCCTGCATGTCTTTCCGTCCGTCTGCCTGCCTGTCTGTCTGTCTGTCTGTGATGAGTGAGTATGCCTGTGAGATGATTGTGTTTGTGTGTTTGTACGTAAGTATTTTACTCCTTCTCTATTTTGCGGTGAAGTGAGTTGTCGAGGAAGAGTTAAGTAAATGAGCATTTTGTTTCACTAATGAACGAACTAATGAATGCCGGAGACAACACTTGGCATAACTTGTTGTTGGCTCTTGTGTTTGTTGTACCAATTGTTTGTTGTTGTTGTTGTTGTTGTTTTTGTTGTTGCCGCTGCAGTTGCTATTATTGTATTATGCTACATCGTCATCGTCATTTTTGTTGT
This sequence comes from Leucophenga varia, assembly GCA_018903435.1. Classification (NCBI taxonomy): domain Eukaryota; kingdom Metazoa; phylum Arthropoda; class Insecta; order Diptera; family Drosophilidae; genus Leucophenga; species Leucophenga varia. The sequence continues at coordinate 827,386 of JAEIFJ010000352.1, read as the reverse complement.
TGTAGTTGGTTTTGGTCGGTTTTTGTTGTTAATTAATAAACACGAGAAGTACCATTTGAAGGGGTTAAAATAAGCAATTAGTTGGATTTTCGAATAGGCGCACAGAAATGCACAGCAACAGTAAAAATAAAACGAACACTAACGCGCTGAAACGTATGAGCAAGGAGCTTTAACGACTTAAGAGAAGGGAAGGAGACTCACTCTGACGGACGGAAGGACGGACGGACGGACTGTAGTTCGGTTCGGTCGACTAGCAAGAAACGCAAAAGGAGGTTCAGCAGCATTTAGAGAAGATGAGGTAAGCAAAAGGAATAGGAAGTTTTCAACTCTGACACAGACAAAATTTTGTTGACGTCGCTGCTATTGCGGTCGTTCTCTGCTTCGTTAGATTACTACCAGACTGTCAGGTAGAAAATGTTACCGTTACGAAATTATACAGCAATAATAGGCAAATTGTCCTTCAGCCGGTACATCCATTTGTCCGTCTGTATACTTGACAAACATTTAATTAAGCCAAGCTAAATGCCAGACATATTTTTCATTAGGTTACTGGGTCACGTTCAAGGTTGAACCAAAAAAAAAAAAAAAAATTGTTATATGCGAATTTAATTGGATTGTTGCGAATTTCATTTTAATTCGCATAGATACAATTTTTATTGTGAGCAGGCGCACAGATTTATACGCAGTGGTATATCAAATGCTACAAAATCATTCAAATAGATTAAAAGAATGAAAAGAATACAATTACTATTGTATTATATTCCTTAACTGGTCCAAAGATATGCACAACAAAGGATCACATCACATTTTATGTGAACAATAAAAGCAAAAAGGATCTTTTATTCTTTTTGTTTTGTGCAAATACAATCGTTTTTTTTTTTTTTTTTATTTGTTGTCGTTTTTTACAGTGTACATCTAAGATCTTTAGAGTAATTCTCCTAGCTAAAAAAATCAATATAAGAAAAATTATTTGTAAAAAACTTTTGGGATGATATGTTCCAAAACTGAAGTTCCCATAATTAGAAAGAAAAAAATCCATAAAGGTCATAGAATTCTCTAGAAAGGAAGATCAATAACGTTGCTGTGTTAAAAGACACGATTAATGTTAAGGATAAACATTTTCGTGGAAAATGTTTCTTACAAAAAATCTTAAAATCTTTTTCATTGTTTGTGCCTCTTCTTCTTGCTCTTTTACATTTACACATTTAAGGGTGTTAAACGTCTTCATTTCAACAGGAGCACATATTGTTTAGTTAGTTACAAGGAAAATTAAAAAGGAGAAACGATTTTCTTTAAGAAAATGTAGACGCACCACCCTTAATAATGATTGAATTTTCGCGTAGCAATTTTCTTGAAAATGAATAGGCTTACAGTTAATGTAGAAAGTAGCAAACATGCAGAAAAACGCAGAGACAGTTTTCCACGAAACTTAAGAGTATTTTAATTACTCAATTTTCCACCTAGGTGAAAATTAGTTTTCCTTAAAAACGAATAGAAATTCTTACAATTCATAAACTTAATTTATTGAGTAATTATCTCTAAAAAAGCAACAGGCTAGCAGTAAAACAAAATACAGACTGGAAAATTCACCACCGAATTTTATTACAAACTTAAGAAATGTATGAAGCAAAGAGGATTTTCTTTAAATAGGAATCATTGGAAAGACATTGAATTTTCCAAGTAATTTTCTTGAAACAAATAGGCTGACAGCAAAGTAAGAAAGGAACACACGTCTCAGAAAACTAAGCAACAGTTTTCCAAGAAGCTAACATAAAGATTTTCTTTTAAAACCTGTCTTATTTTCAAAGGTTTTTCTAAGATATTTTCTAACGATGATCATCAAGATCATTGTGAGAAAATACACTTAACTCTTTCGCTAAAAGATACATTTTGTAATAGGCGGAAAGCAAAATTAGTAATACTTTTAACGAAAATACACAAAATCTCAAGCTCAAGGATGCTGTGTGAATTCGATAGCTACCTGCGATCAAAAATTGGAAAACCAAAAATTCAAATATCTTCTAAAAAAGATGCTACACAAATGATCATTTAAAAAAAAAAGCGGCTTCTTTGAAGCATCTTTGTAAGCGAACATCTAAAAAACACATCAAATTTATCGTGAGAAAACTAAACTAACTCTTTCGCTATAAGATACATTTGGTAATAGGCGCAAAGGAAAAAATAGCTCACTACTAAGGAAAAATGCACAAAATCTCAGCTCAAGGATGCCGAGAAAATTCGAAAATTACCTGCGATCGTGTGAAAAATGAGAAAATATAATCCCAACTCAAAATAGTTCAAAGGTTTATTGTGAGAATGTTTATTTTTTTAGAGGATCATGTTCTATAATATCTTTTCTTAGAAAAGGGCGTTTCAAAAGAAGATTTTCCAAGAAGTTTTGCAACGTTTAAAAACTATATTGAAACAAGCGGTTAACCAAATAACGTGAGAACTTCTGACTCGATTGGCTGATTATCACGTATTTTATAATAGGCGCATAGCATTTTTAGCATAGTAAACAAGTAAAAATTAAGGATCTTGAAATATTTTTTACTATTTTTTTACAAAGGCGTGAGAAAATTTATGTTGAGATCAAATTCGAGTTATTTACTTTTGAAACACGACATACTTTTTTTTTATTATTGATATTTGAGAAAATTAAACATCCTGCTTCAAAATCGTGTGAAATTTTTATAATATTGCTCAATTTTGTTTAAACAAGTACTAGGTGCACAGCAAAAAAAGCACAACAAAAATGTGTACATTTTCATAAAGCCGTGTGAAAATGTTTTTAAAAAAAAACTCATTATGTACCTGTTTCGTGTGAAAAATTGAGAAAATAGAAAAGGATTCTGTTTAACACGGGACAATGCGACTACAATTTTCTCATAAGCTGTGGGAATCTTGGAAAACAAAAAAATTCGTTACGGTGTTCAAAACATTTTTTACATTTAAAAAAAAAAAAAAAATGGATCGTTCTGTTACAAAAAACGTGTGAATTTTTTGTTCGATCTACAAAATTTATAAAAATAGTTAACAGGGATACAGCAAAATGAACAAATCAAACAAATGATTTCCATATTTATCGATTTTATTGATTTTTTTCGTAATTATCGAAACACGGGACAATATAATATATCTTAAAAAAACAAAATAAATTACATGGGTAAAGTTTCTGAATTTTAAATGATCTTGTTGTAAAATTTTTGATTATTTTTCAAAATTTGTGTAATTAGGACTCCAGGATGACAGCAAAGTCAGGTAACAGAATGTTTTTCCATTTGAGAATTGTATGATCATGGGAAAATTCGTTTACCTGTTGCATGAGAATATAACGAAAAAAATTTGTGGAAAGGATGTCCATGGAACATTGTAACACAGTTCAATTTAATGTGAGAACTCTCAAAAATTACAAATATTACAGGAGTTCTCACGACTAATGGTGTGAATTTGTTGATCATTTTGCAGATATTTTGTAACTAACTACCCGGTTCACAGCAAATTTAGCTAGGAAAAATATTTTCTTTTAAAAAATTGTAATATTCCAAAAGGTTTGTGTGAGAATTCGTCTACCTGTTGCATGTGAAAATACTAAATGAAATAAAGAAAACACACGGTAATTTAATGTAGACACTTCTTCAAATTATCATGTTCTTATGTTTTACAAGGGATCAGCTACAAGGTTTGTATGAAAGATTTTGAAACGATCGTGTGAACATTTTCCATCATCTGTGTGAGAAAATTTTATTACGCATTAACAACGCATCTATGGGCCCTCGTGTGAAATTTTTGATCAGTTTTCCAAATTTGTGTAACCTCAGAAAAGTTAGTAAGCTAACGTATTTTTCCCCTGGGAATACTCGAATTTAACATGAGAAAATATTGAAAGATTTTTAGAAAGGATCTATTCAATTTTTTTGCAGAAACATGAGATAATTCTCGAATATCTTAAATCTTAAGAGTACCTAAGCGTGTGAATATTCATTAGAATACCACAAAGAACGATCGTGTGAAATTTTTGGTAATTTTACAAAATTTGTGTAATCAGCAAGCAGGAGCACAGTAAAGTTAGCTAGCAATATTCATTTCCTTTGGGAAAATTTGAAAATGATCGTGTGAAAAATATATTATCTGTTGCATGTAAAGGATCTGTGACAAAAAATTAAAACTGACCTTAAAATCAATATGAGAAACACTGAAAAACAATGCAGTTCTAAGTACTTACATGGGAAAATTTTTTAGGTTTCATATTGTTACATCCTTAAACGATCGTGTGAAATTTTCACTAATTTAAACAAATTTGTGTGACAATTTGCCAGGGTCACAGCATAGTAAGCTAGAATTTTGGGTTTCCCTTGAGAATTGTTCAAATTGTATAGGTGTCATGAGTCATTAATGGAATAGAAATGGAAGTCAACAACAATTCAATCTGAACTTAAAAGATATGCAATATTTTTCGTTATATTCCAAATTTGTTTAATACTCTACCAGGGACACAGTAAAATTAGATAGCAATATGAAGATCAACTGGAAACTATTCAAATTGGAGAACAAACGTCTGAAAATTCCTTTAAAAAAAAAAATTTTTTTTTTTTGTGGGATTTTTTCCAAATCTGACATTATTGACAAATTTAAATCGATTTTTAGACTATCGTGAGAATTGTACATATCATAGTATTCCCAAAAATCGATCGTGTGAAATTGTTGTTTATTTATCTAAATTTGTGTAACAACTTACCAGGATCAAAGAAATTCCAGCAAGAAGCTTGTTTTTGCTTTGGTAACATTTTCAAATTAGACAATGGATGGAAAATTCTTCTACCTGTTTCATGAGAAAATTTTAAGCTAGAGCACAATAAAAAAAATTGGTAAAGGATTGCCTTCATGGAAAAAAATCGTTTTATCGTTTTCCCATGAAAAAATAATCTTGAGCACGGGATAACGTTTCTTCTTTTTTAAAATCGCTTAAAAAAGAAAATAACAAGAATAACATGGGAAACTTGAAAATGATCGTGTGAATTTGGTAATAATTTCAACTAATTTGTGTAACAACTTACCAGGATAACAGAAAATTTAGCAAGTAATATGATTTCCTTTGGGATATGTTCAAATTGGAAAACAATCGTGTGAAAAATTTTCTTCAAATAACGTGAGAAATTTGTTTTTTAGAATTTTTTTTTTAACTTAACCATTAGAATCCTAAAAAAATATATGGGAAATTTGTTTTACTAGTTATTGTTGTAAGATAAAATAGGGATGCATCTTCGTTTGAACTCTCACACGATCGTGTGAATTTTTTCATATTTTTAGAAAATATTTAAAAAACATAATAGGCGCACAGCAAAATCTGAATGTGGCACGAGTTTTCTCTTTAAAGATTTTCAAAGTTTGTAAAAGATCTTGTAAAAAATTTTTCTACCTGTTGCATGGGAAAATGTGTACTTCTGGGATACTGGGAACCTTTTCTTTGGGTTTCAACTTTGACACGGGTTACATTTTTTTAAAGACGTTTGCAACATAAATCTCTGTTTCCGGCTTTTTGTATAGAATTAAGGCATGTGCACACGTGAGAAATCGTTTTAGATTTAAATGAAGTTAAGTGAATTTTTAATAGGAGAACAGATAATCTTGAAAGTCGAAATATGTAATGAAATCAAAACCATTTTTTAAAGGTTGAGTTTTCTGGGAAAATTAGTTTCAAGAAAAGGGCATAAGGAATCCTCTTGTATTTAGGTTTTGTGGTAGTAACATTTTTTCCAGATTGTTTACAGTTGAAACGATTTGTTAACAGGAATACAGGAAAATCATAAGAATTGTACATAATTCTAAACATGAAAAATCTTCAACGCTGGAGACGTTTTCCTTTCAATATTTTGCAATACTTTAGAAAATTTGTCGGACAAAGTAAAGGAAATGCAGCTGCAAATTATAAAACATGCTTAAAACGGAAACAGGAAATGAAAAACAAATTGAAACCCGTCTGTTTATTTCCTTTGAAAGCAAAGTATTTCCGATTGTTGAAAAGAGATATTTTTTAGCGGAAATTGATTTAAAGTAGAAACTATTTAGATAACACATGCTATAATCTTCAGTTCCACATGCTGTGATTTCTTAAAAAAAAAACTGTGTAGGCGTTACAAAATTATGTTGAAATTCTCAGAATTGTCCCGAGCATAAAAAATAAACCAAACCACATGCTGTGATTTCTTTGGAAAAAAAATCTGAATGAGTTTTTTACGATTTCGAAATCTGATACTTTAGCCGAAGGCGTGAGAATTCGAAGCCTAATTAGTGATTTTTCATTAGGCGCACAGTAAAACTTGGCAGCGGCTACTAAAAATCATTTTGAAATCTTTTTGTTTGCATTGAGACGGCAGCCTTTGAAGCCAAGAAAATGCTGTGAATAGGCTTAATGTGTAATCCCTGTCGTATTTATTGTAATTTATGGTTTTACATGCGTTTTTTATGGCTTCTCTTTATGGAATTTTCGGGTTGCCTTAAAAACGCTGTGGGAAAGTTAGAAAAATGTGTGGGTTTTAAGTAATTTGGCTAATAGGCTATCAGATGTTGTGAGATGATGTAAAGAATTGTAAAAAAGAATCTGGAAGAACAATCTAAAAAAAAGAATTAAAAAAATATATTTCAATTGTTTCTTAAAAAAGATTGACATTTAAATTGTTGTAGTCTTCAAGTTGAACAGGTTAACAGCGCCTACAAAACTAAACGTCTATAGAAATAACATTTATTGGAATCCTTTAAATGACAAAACTTTGTAGTATCAAGTTTAAAGAGTCCAAAAAAAAAACTTTGTATTAAGAAAATTTTACTTGTTTGTCCAAAAGTCCATATTCAACCCAAAGAAACTATATTGAGATTTTTTAATTTTTTTTCATTTTGATATGCAAATAAAAATTTCATAAAATATAAAAAGAGTTCAAATCAATTAAATTAAATATCAGGCAAACAGTTTTAGGAACAGCAGTAAACATTTTTTTTGCACCTTTTCAAATACCTGTACTCATATAAGAAAAAGTAGGAACAAAGAAAGTCTGGTTTGCTACTACCTAACGTATTTAAGAACAACCCTCAAGTGAAATCTTACAGCAAACAAAAGAAAATTTTTCTTTACGTGAAAAGATCTTTATTTTCTTATGACAAAAATACGTATACGTGTCGAAAAAAGACGTACGTACGTCTTGAACTGTAACAGGCACACAGCAATAGTGAGTATGTGTCAAGACATTGGTATAGGTCATGATTTTTCAATTCAATCGAAAAGAAAGCGAGATAGCGCATGAGTAATTGGATTGGTGGGTAGTTTGATGAGCAAGATGTTCATAAGATTCTTTGCATGTGTAAAGTTGAGCACAAGTAGCGGCTTTGTAGTTCTTGACCTTTTTGCGGGGTTATTATAATTATATATTATAATAATATACTTTTTTTTTTTGATTAGCAATAAAACATAGTTTCTTTTATATAAGAAGTCAAAAATGATCATCAGATTTGTATTTGTTCAATCTGGTAATACTTTCTCTTATGATCTCAGATATAATTGTGTGCTTTAAAAATACTTTTTATATATTTACGGATTGCGAAGGTCTATGTCTCCTGTTGAAAAAGTGTTTACGCCATATGTGCTAAAGACAATTATGATTTCAATTTATAAAAATCTTATTACTACCAAAAAACCATCAACGTTTTCAAACTACCCACTTTAAATAATTTCTTATGAAAAAATAATGTACGCAACAAATGAACTCTTCCAAGAAATGAATGTCTTGATCGCTCAACTAGCTACAAAATTTGAAACGCAATCAATCCGATCGTTTACCGAGGCGGTATATAACGTCTTGGCTGCACACAGGCGTACAGCAAATCAAAGCAAGTAAACAATCTTTACAAATATTCTTCTTTGTTTCTTTATTTTTTTTTTTTCTTAGAAGGTCCTCCTCAAAATTGTTTTAAAGAAAAAAAAAAGAAGTATTAAGGGGTTGAAGTATTGTTTATTATTAACAGGCGCACAGCAAAATCCAAGTATATAAAGGCAAAAAAAACAAAATAAGAATTTAAAGCAGCGTGGGAAAAAAACTTAAAGAAACCGTTGACTTTTGTGTGAAGTAACTTTTGATGATCGTTACCTGCTTAGTGTTGTTGCGAGTGGGTGTTGCTTCAATCCTTTTGCGCGTATGAGAAAAAAAAAAACAATCACAGACAACAGGTAAAGGAACAGATTTATATTTTTAGCCTGCGGCTGCACAGCGTGAGAATTTTATGCACATTTTGTTGATTTTTGAATAGGTGCACAGAATAAACAGATACAGTATAAGGCAGCGTGTGAGAAAATGTTAAAGATCACAAATTCTATATATCATGGGCAGTATGTGTGGGAAAGTTCTTCGTTTTTTGTGTGTTGTCTTGGCGTGGGTCAATTAATGTTTTTTTTTTCAGACAATAATTTATATTTTTTTTTTAAATCATAGATCCTGTGAGAAAAATAGCTCAAAAAAACGTTAAAAATTTTTTTTAGTCGTGAGAATTTTATGCATAAACAAAAAATTTATAACAGGCAAACAGCAATAAGAGCAGCGTATGAGAACTATTTAAAGTATTTTTCAGCAAATCTTATTTCCCACGCAGAGGATGCGTGAGAAATTTTACATTCGACTGCATTCTCATAGGCTTTAATGGAACAGGAGCGCAGTAGGTATAGCATGCATTAAGTCGAAAATCCTTAAAAACGAAAACCTTTTTTTTAACGAACGCAATCCAAAACTATGTAAAAAGAAAACGTGCAACAGATGTTCTTTGTATTTATTTAAACAGGTGAATGCACACACACACACAGATGACGCATGTCAAGATCATTTTTTTTATATTCACCCCTCCTTATTGAAAAAGAAAAACCGTTACAATAAACGGAAAGAAATTGTAATTGGAATATACAAAATAAACAAAAGGAAAACAGATGGTTTCAAGCCAATGTATAATGGTTAAAAAAAAGGATACCGTAAAATATTAAATGTGAGAATTTCGATGTAAAAATTTATTACAACTTAAATCGTGCGAGGCGTTAATGTGGGAAATATGCACCAAAGAAAGTGGAATGGCTTATTTGTCTTTGGTGTTTTAGAAAAATCGAGATTAAACGTTTTTATCAGTTTATAAAGTAAAATCAAAACCATACTTAATGAAATGTATATTTAATCGATTATTCGTATCGATTATATTCGATAATCGATAAAATTATAAATTTAAAAAAGTGTTGGAGACAAACTTTCAATAAAACGAGAATTGTATGGCGAAGAGAAATAGATAAAATAAAAATCATCCAATAGCATAGTTTGTAAAAATTTAGAAAATATCTGAGGGAAGAGAATGCCCCAAAATATCCTTTGTACACATTTTTTTTGCACTTAGTATTGCAACATCTTAAATTGATAATCTGCAATAACTGTGCGCCTATTACATATTAAGATGTTTACACGAAACGGTTTATATACAATTCCCACGAGACGAAATACATATCCAGCTTAAAGAAAAAAAAAAAACAAAATAAGAAAAAAATCAACCCCTATTAAATTACAATAGTTTCAAATTCAAACTACAAAATGCAATGCGATACTTTCAGGCGATGTCTTACAAGTAACAAAAAGATCTTAAGAAACAAAATATGTATGCCAACGGTTACTTACCATTGCTGCGCGCCTATTACGCAACATGTCTGTTACTGATCATTTTGCAGATAAATTTTATTAACAAAAAAAAAAATAATTACATACACGATCATTTGTTCATATTGTACATAAAAATGAGTCTTACTAAATTTACTGTAAGCCTAATCAAAATAGTGACACCATGCTGTGCTCCCGAGACTATAAAAACTATTGAAATATGATCTGCACGATCTGCACCCAAGCGAACTAAATAGCGTAATACGATCCGATGCGATCCATTTATACAATTAGCCGGAAACGATCGTCATCACGATAATTTCATGTTTTTTAACAGGCTTACAGTATTTCAGAGTAGTAAATGTATAACAGAATAAATGCAATCAACAACAACAACAACAACCACCCATTTAAGTTCAAGTCAAACCAGACGACGAACTTCTTATGTGATAATTTACCTAAATTATGAGTCACGTGTCAACAATTTCTTAAATAGACGTCATTAAATTGAAAGTGGCATTGCCTTGCCGGTATGTGTGAAAGTGTAGAGAACTGTAGCAGTTCTTTGCTGTGCTTTGCTGTGCGCCTGTATAAATTTCACGCTATATTATAATGAACAGCAATAATTTTTGATTATCATACAAATAATGAATAATGACGTCTTGAAGCGTTGCTCATTAAAAGTAATTTACAAAAAAAAAAAAAAAAGAAAGAGTTGAAAACTGTAGCAAATGAACAGGTGCACAGAAATTGTATGCACAACGCGAGACAATATAGCATATTGCTGCAAAGGATCATTTAGTTGCTAATGTTGCTGTGCGCCTAATGAAATTCAATTAGTAAAACAAACAAGAAACTCATTAATCATGAACTCCCGCTGTGCAATGCAATTTGTTCTTTAAATTAATGTGTTGAAGTATATAATTTCAAGTATTTTCTCCGAAAAAATATTAATTTGAGGAGTAAATTTTTTTTGTAGTAATTTGAGAAGAATTTTTCCTGGAATTAGTTTTTTATTCGAAAATCGAAAGAGTTAATTGAAGCCAAAACTATAACATTCGAACAGGCGTACAGCAAAGTGTACAAGCTGAGATAAACACTATTCGCAGTTTATAATGGAAGATTACTGAATCAAGCATTAGAAATTTTTTTATTTATCAGTAGGTTTTATTTTTTATTCAATAATTATATGCAAGCGTAGCATTTGAACAGGCAAACAGTTTTAAAACTAATTGCTAACTGTAGATAGTTTCACATTATTGAGGATTTTTAGATATATTATATAAGCATCTCCTGCTGTGTCTATATCAAATTAAAAAGTTAATTAAATGTAGCATAAGATAAGGCTAACAGCTCGAATAACATATGATAAAGATCACTTTACTGTTTTTTAAGGATTTTAGATTTATCGATATATGTACTTTTTTGAAAAAAAAATCGGAAAGTGAAAAAGTTTACATAATATATAAAATATGAACAGGTGCACAGCAATTACAAATAGTATTAAGTATTCCAAATAGATGCTTGCTTTGTACAAAAAATACAATATATAATAGATCATTTGGGAGTTCTAAGAATAGTCTTATTTATTTTGAGAAAATAGTCTTTTGTAAATAGTACAATTCAAGTTTTTCTAAGAATAAATGTAGCATTCGAATAGGTCAGCATATTTCTAAAGAAAAGAACTAAGGCATAGCTTCTAAGATCACTGACTGGAAGCGTTTCTCAAAAAACTTATATAAACAAATTGTAGCAATCGAACAGGGTTACAGCAAGCGCAATAACAACAAAAATATCATTTCAATAGATTTTAAAAAGAACGGTAAAGATTTTTTCAAGATTTATAAAAAAAAAAAAAAATCTATTTGAAATGGAGAGAATGCTTTATTCTGCTTGGAATAATTCTAACATTTAGGAGAAATTCACACATGTCCATACAAGTATAGCAAAAGAAATATAAAAAATAAATAAAGTTCTAGAAAAATACCATAAATCGACAAATGAAAGAGTTAAAACATAAACAAATTAAAGCAAACGAACAGGCTGACCGCAAACATAAATAGTAACATCTTTAAAAATAGCTACTCTCGCTAAAGATCATTGAATGACTGATCAATAGAAAGATCATTGAATAGATCATTGAATAGATCATTGAATAGATCAATGAATAGATCATTGAATAGATCACTGAATAGATCATTTAATATATCGATTGTTCAAAAATTAAAGCAAAAACGAAATCATTGAAGCGTGATCATGCATACATTTTAAACAGGATAACAGCGTTTAAAGAAGAAAAATAAATAAAAATACATATATGCCGAAGATCACTTGCCATGCTGTACTAATTCAAAAACGATCCAATTAAAACTTCATAACAGAAAACTATTGAAATAGAAATATAAAATTTTGTACAGCATCCCACAAAATTTTGAAAAAAAATAGAAATATAAAATTTTTGAAAATTTGTACAACATCCCACTCAAAATCATTGAAGCGTGATCAAAAGAACAGGCTGTCAGTTGCACATATGCAGGATAACTACAATTTCCGAGAAATAGGCTAAAATTGTTTGTAAGCCAAAACTACTGAAGTGACAACATGTATAATTTACAATTAGGAGCGCAGCATCCTAAAAATAAACAAAAACTAATTCTTTAAAGATCACTTACATTATTTTGTAATGGAAATGATCTTAAAAGAAAAGAGTTAATTTTTTTTTCCAAAAGTATAGCATTCGAATAGGCGCACAGAAACTATGGAAAATGTTGTTTGAAATTAGATTATCTTTACAAACAAAGAAAATAATTTGACAGCATCCCACGCAAAATTACTGAAGCGTGACCAAAGGGATCAACATAACAGGTTGTCAGTTGTATAGACAGGATAATAGGACATAGAGATGATATTAGAAAAAATTTTTGGAAAAAAAGTCAAAAAGTCGTCTAGCGAAAGAGTTAATTTTTCCAAAAAGCATTGCATTTCAATAGGAGCACAGAAACTAGAAAGAAGAATACGTGTTTTGTAAAACTACATAATTCTAAGCTCATAAGCAGGAAGAAGAATTTAGTAATGAAACATTTTACAGCATCCTAAACGAAATCATTCATGCATGACCAGAATAACAGGTTTTCAGGATTTAAGTATTAATAACAAGAAATGTCAAAGCATTGTTTGTAAATAAAAACTAATACATAAAGGAAAATTTACAAATCAAGAAAAAAGTTTTGAAAATATTTCGTAAATCATTTTGTGTTATTCAAAAATATTTTAAAAAGTATATGATTTGAACAGGCGTACAGCGTTCAATAGAAAAATATATTTTCAAAAAATACAAAATGTAAATACATATCAAATTTAACAGCATCCCACGCAAAATCATTGAAGCGTGACCAAGTAGATCAAAAGAACAGGATTACAGCTTCATATAGAGATAATTTTGTTTGAAACTAAAAACAAAACTTCAAACAATTTTACAGCGTTCCGAGCAGATTTGCTGAGCTGTTAACAAAGGGATTACAAATGAACAGCTTGTCAGTAGCTCTCAAAGGATAATAATAAAATGTAGTACACAGAATTGCTCCAATAAACTAAATAGAAAATGAAAATATACAAAACAAAAAGAGTGGTCATGCATCATTTTTTAACAAGTTAACAGAATTGAAAAGATTCCAACTACTGAAATGATAATATTTCCGTATAAATTCGGTGGCAGAAGATTTAAAAAAAACCTTTAAAAAAATCCTAAACGAAAATCAATGAAGTGTAACCAAATGATTGAAATTAATAGGATATCAGGTGTACAGCAGCATAATATTTCACATATAAGCCACTGAATAAGCCACTGATGTAAGCAATGAAAATGATTCCCGAAACTATTTACAATACAAAATCATGTAATCATGCAAAAATTTGAAAAAAAAATAGTTGATGATACTTTCAAAATCTCCAACGAAAGAGTTAATTTTCAAAAAGTAAAGCATTTAAACAGGAGCACAGCAACGTAAAAAGAACACAGATATAATTTTTTTCAAAGATCTTTAGCAGGTAGTAAATTTTCTGAAGAACAATTTTATAGCGATCAAAATTGGAAAATCTATAGAATAATTGTGAAAATCAATTTTACAGCATCCCACGCAAAATCACTGATGTGTAACTAAATGAGTCAAAATAACAGGTTGTCAGGATAATATAGCACAGGAGTAACCAATAAAACAAATAATGAAAAAGATTTGCAAAAAGAAAAATATTTAGAGTACAAAATCATAAAAAGATTGTGATTATTTAGAAATTTTAAAAAAATATATATATTTTGAAGTTTATTTTACTTTGAAATTCTCTAATGAAAGAGTTAATTTTTTCCAAAAAGTAAAGCATTTAAATAGGCGCACAGAAACTGTTAGAACCAATATATACAATTTTCAAACATCTTCAGCAGGTAGCAGGTAAATTTTGTAAAGAACAATTTTACAACGATCAAAATTGGAAAATCTATAGAATAATTGTGAAAATCAATTTTACAGCATCCCACGCAAAATCACTGATCTGTAACCAAATAACAGGTTGTCAGGTGTACGGACAGAATAGTATTGCACAGGAAAAAGCCAATGGTGTAATGAAAAAGTTTTACCAAACTATTAAGAATACCAAGTAATAAAACAACTTTCAAAAATCTCTAACGAAAGAGTTAATTTCCAAAAAGTAAAGCATTTAAATAGGAGCACAGAAACTGGAAGAACAAAAATATACATTTTTTAAAGATCTTCAGCAGGTAGTCAATATTCTCAAGAAAAATTTTATAGCGAACCAAATTTGTTTACAGCATCCCATGAAAAATCACTGATGTGTAACCAAATGAGTCAAAATAACAGGTTGACAGGTGTACGAGTACAGGATAATTTTGCACAGGAATGAGCCAACGAAAACATTTCTAAAACCATTGAGAAAAAAAAATTTTACAACAAATATGAATATACAGCATTTCCGAAAAATATTTTGTTAATTTCTTAAATTCAAAACGTAATGAGTTATTATTCAAAAAATAAAAAAAAAGGCGCACAAAAACATGAGAAAGAGAAATAAATTTTTCAAAAAAGTATAGCACCAGTGAATAGGCTACAGCAATGAATAGAAAAACATACTAGAAAAACAATGATTAAAATCAAAATATTACATGCATCCCACACAAAATCATTGAAGCGTCACCAAGCATAGAGTGAAAAGAACAGGATATCAGCTGTCCAAAATAGTTTAACTTCTAAAAATGTGCAGTTTATTTTCCACAAAAGTAAAACTACACAAAAAATCCCAAGGGATCAGTTTGGTCCTTCTAAAGTACAGCAAGTGAATCAGGGCGTACATATGTAATGAAGAAATACATCATCTAGAAAATTCTGTATAACCTAAAAATCAAATTTTACAGCTTGATCGCACATGTGAAAAGCTTTAAATAAATGATTAATGTAGCTCAATACAGAAACTATTTAAGAATTTAAAATAATATGCTACTTGTGTAGTACTTTTCAATAGGCATGCATGAAACCTAGAATGCTATATCAAGATTTGTGTTATTTTTTTTTTTAGATCATTACAACTCAGTGTCTGTTTACATTTGCATTGGTAGCAAATCATCTAAAATTTCTGTAAACGTTGCATTGCAACATTGCATGTTGTGAAAACTGTGCTCCTATTCAAATAATAACAATCAAAACAAACAAAAATGTGGGTGGAATTAAAAAAAAAAAAAAAAAAAACCAGGGTGCGAAAGTAATTCATATAATTTTTACAGTCTGGCGAAACTTTAAAAAATGTAACATATAATCGATTAAAAGTAGATAGTTACACTATATTGAAACGATTTCTCACATCTTTTCGATTAATTGAACAATTCTTAATCCAATTTTAATCGTTGACGTAAACGCAACTATAGTGAAAACAGTTATGGTTACCTTCGTGCAATGCCCCTGTTTTTGCTTGAACCCGAATACTGTTTCAGAAAAGACAGCGGTACTTTTCTTTATCTATTCAAACAAATCTTGAAATTTCGAAAAATAATTTGTTAGGCATATAGATGTGTGCTGTAAATTCTGTGCACCTAGTTGATTTTTTGGGCAATGCAACTCTTTTGTTCAGCATTACATAAATATTAAAATTGTGTTTTTTTTTTCATTGTCACAATATTTTCCCATTTGAAAAGAAAACGTAATAACTTTCGCTTTTTTCTTATATGTTATGTAGTATACAAATACATCAAAGTTTCAAATAACAAACAATGACCTAGATGTTTCCATGAAGAAAAATTTTCTCCCACGTTTACAGATTACAATATTTAAAATGTGTTGTTAACTTTGCTGTTTGCCTGGCAAATTGTTACACATCGTTACACTTGAATGGATGCTGTGTGAAAGATGCGCACAAAGCAAATCTAACAGATCGTGAAAAGTCTACAGCTCTGGGTTGAATGAGAAATGGTAAAAAAATACAAAAAGAAAATAAAAAAAAAGAAAAGAAAAAAACGCATAGCTCCAAATAAGAAAATGTTACAGCAATTAACGCTACACAATGTGCTGTGCGCCTATTAAAAGTCAAGACCTTGGCTCCAATTTTTGTAGTTGAACCGCAGCAAAATTTTGGGGATCTTAAGAAAATATTTACTAAAAATTTTAAGATACAATATAAACATTTTTTTACACTATGTAGATAATGATGTGCGCCTGTTTGTTCATAAGATTGAAGACTTTCGATTTCTTTTGCTCGCGCAAAACTCTTATTGTATTACCATAGGTCAGTGTCGAAATAAGGGCAATGTCAAATAATTTATAAATTGTTAAAAAAAAAAAAATTTATCATAAATTTTGGTATATTTTTCAAAAAAATATTAGTGGTGGTTTTAATAGGCGTACAGATGTAGCTAGCAACTTGACTTGTAATTGCGTAGGAGTGCGTTGTCTAGTACGTTTGTCACACTCATACACACTCACACTTGCACTTAAGCGACAGCTACGCACCATGATTTTTAGTTTGAAAAGTGATCATCTTTCCACTTATTTATGCTTCACACATCTTTCTATTTTAATTTCATTTTTTAACATTTGGTAAAAAGATACGTTTTTTTGTCAGTTGAGTACACTATATATCGCTTTCTCTTTTCAACATGCGTTGGAAACGCCCACATTTTCATGCGCTTCACCTTATTTGTATGTAAGATCTTCCACAGCATCCGCATAGTCTTATTTGTGTGCAGTCATGTGTAACATTCAGCTAGGCGCACAGCATTTAAAGTAGCTGCTATAGCCCTTGAGTTTTTCTTCGTGGGAAGTTGTTAGTTAGCGATGGCTTCATCAATAATGTTACCAAACTCATGGAATACCCATCTCTATACTACTTCTATCGATAGTAGTAACTTTAGATTTTTATTACAACAAAATTCAAAATTTTAGAAAAAAATATATAATTTTAAAAATTCCAAAAACACCTTTTTGCGTTTTTTCTAAAATTAAATTTTAAATTAACTATTTCGGCTGTTTTCAAAATTATCTGTGCAATAATACAATAGATGTGACACAAATTACCAATAAACCAATATACTACATAACTGCCATGGATGATATGAAAATTTTACGTCCTATAATTCGAGGCTGCATTATACATAATTGGCATAATCTGTTCACAACGGCAAAACGTTGGCGCTTACCAATTCGCCAGAATATACGCAATGTTGGTAATAATCGTAATGGTATGCTCTATAACAAACGCAATTTTAATATTAACAAAAGCCGAAAATACGAAAAATCAAGAAACAACTAAGAAAATAACACTTAAATGCACAGAACCATCGGGTGTATCGATGCGTTCTATAGACTTGGCCTTTGACTTCTGGCATCCGAATAAAAATCCCGAACAAAGTGAACCTAAAATAGTTATAACCGTTGAAGATGAAAAATCGTCATTCGTCAAAGAAATACGTGCCTCGGATTTAGAATCATTGGCCGGAGGCACTTTGAAGTTAGGTGGCATAGATGAGTTACGTCGTCGTTCGAAAACACATCCTATGAAAAAAGCCAATTTACTTTATAAAAACAGTAAAAGGCAACAGTATGCACGCGCTAAACATACGGAGAGGGCTTATGTCGTTGAATCGGATATAGCAGATTCTCTAAATGAAGACATTTTTGATCCAAGAGAATTAAACACGAAAATATTACCGAAAATTCTTGTTAAGCCTGTTGCTACAAATGACAAATACGATGAATGCATTACGTCCATGCATTCATCGAAAGTTTGTGCCAAAGATAATGATGACTATGTGGAACAAAGAGCTGAAGCTAAAATTACCTATCCTGGTTCCAATCAAAACCATAAACATGAAATTACCGAAAACACCAGTCAAACCAATAAATCAGTTACGGAAAAGATAAAATCAAAACTTACGCCACAAAATAAATCAAAACTGGAAATTTGTGTTGATGAAGCTTTGGAAAAAAAGAAACGATAATGCAGGGGTCTTTATGCAACCTTCAGGTTCCCAAAAATCGAAGAGCCAAAAAATTAGAGACTTTTTAGAAAAACAATATTCTGATATATGTTCAAACTCAAATAAAAAAAGAAAGGCAAAAAACAAAGGAAGAGCAGAAAATCGCTGATGGAAGAATGTGCGGAAAATAATGAAAAAGAACAAATAAAAAGTCATAAATCTTTTGAAAAAGAATGTGTAGATAGTAATTATAAATATGATTCTAAAAAGAAAGATCAAAATGTTAAAAAATCTTTAGAAGAAGAATGTTCTGAAAAAAGTAATAAAAATCAAAAGCTAAGCAGTAAATCCCAGGAGGAGTGTACCGATGAACAACAGAAAAAAAGTAGTAAAGATGATAAAAAGAGTAAAGATAATCGAAAAGGCAGTAGTTCTATAAAGGAAAGTGATGAGAACAAAAAGAAGAAAAAATCTTTAGAAGAGGAATGTGCCGATAAAGGGGATCGAAAGAAAATGAAATCAAATAGATCGCAACAGGAAGAATGTGATAAGAACAAAAAGCATAAAAAATCTTTAGAAGAGGAATGCGCTGATAAAGAACAGGAAAAAAGAAGCGAGTCTAATAAAGATGATGAAAAGAGAAAAGATAAAAAAAAATCAAGTAGATCGCAAGAGGAAGAAAGTGATAAGAACAAAAAGCATAAAAAAGCTTTAGAAGAGGAATGCGCTGATAAAGAACAGAAAAAAAGAAGCGAATCTAATAAAGATGATGAAAAGAAAAAAGATAAAAGAAAATCAAGTAGATCGCAAGAGGAAGAATGTGATGAGGGCAAAAAGCATAAAAAGTCTTTAGAAGAGGAATGCGCTGATAAAGAACAGAAAAATAGAAGAAAATCTGATAGAGATGATAAAAAGAATAAAGATAAAAGAAACAGCAGATCTCAAGAGGAGGAATGCGATGAGGATCAAAAGCAAAAAAAATTTTAGAAGAGGAATGTGCTAATAAAGAACAGGAAAAAAGAAGCAAATCTAATAAAGATGATAAAGTAAAAAAAGATAAAACAAAAATGAGAAGATCTCAAGAGGAGGAATGCGATGAGGATCAAAAGCGAAAGAAATCTTTAGAAGAGGAATGTGCTAATAAAGAACAGGAAAAGAGAAGCAGATCTGTTAAAGATGAAAAAATGAAAAAAGATAAAACAAAAATGAGTAGATCTCAAGAGGAGGAATGCGATGAGGATCAAAAGCGAAAGAAATCTTTAGAAGAGGAATGTGCTAATAAAGAACAGGAAAAGAGAATCAAATCTGATAAAGATGAAAAAATGAAAAGAGATAAAACAAAAAAGCAGTAGATCTCAAGAGGAAGAATGTGATGAGGAGAAAACTCATAAAAAAGAAAGAAATTCCTTAGAGGAAGAATGTACCGATAAAGAGCAGGATAACAAAAGCAATAAAAATAAAATGAAAAGCAAGAAATCTGTTGAGAAAGGTGATGAAAGTAAAAATAAAAAATCTGGAAAGAATGATAAGGATGAGCATCGTTCTCCATTGGAGGTTCCTCATCAATGTTTTACGGAAGACGAACATAAAAAGTTTCGTAAGTTAGTTGTAGTTCAAGGCCAGACAAGAGCAAAAAATATAGTCGTAACGTCACCAAAAAGGGAAATAATTGAAGTTAAGAAGGATGCCCAAGATAAAAGTAAAACGGAAGCGAAGCCAGCAGACGGAGTTAAGGTGGAGGAGAAAAAAAGATGCTAAAGCTAAGAAACCTGGAGAAGATAAGGCCGAGAAGGAAGCGAAGCCAGCACAAGGAGCTAAAGTAGAGCAGAAAAAAGATGATAAAGCTATGAAACCTGGGGAAGATAAGGCTAAAAAGGAAGCGAAGCCAGCACAAGGAGCTAAAGTAGAGCAAAAAAAAGGTGATAAAGCTATGAAACCTGGGGAAGATAAGGCCAAGAAGGAAGCGAAGCCAGCACAAGGAGCTAAAGTAGAGCAGAAAAAAAGAAGCAACAGCTATGAAACCTGGAGAAGATAAGGACAAGAAGGAAGCGAAGCCAGCACAAGGCACAAAGGTAGAGCAAAAAAAAAAGAAGGAACAGCTAAAAAGCCTGGGGAAGATAAGCCCAAAAAGGAAGCGAAGCCAGCACAAGGAGCTAAAGTAGAGCAGAAAAAAGAAGCAACAGCTAAGAAACCTGAGCAAGAAAAGGCCAAAAAGGAAGCTAAACCCCCACAAGCAGCTAAAGTAGAGCAGAAAAAAGAAGCAACAGCTATGAAACCTGCAGAAGATAAGACCAAAAAGGAAGTAAAGCCAGTACAAGGAGCTAAGGTAGAGGAGAAAAAAGAAGCAACAGCTAAGAAACCTGGGGAAGACAAGGCCAAAAAAGAAGCAAAGCCAGCACAAGCAGCTAAAGTAGCGGAGAAAAAGGAGGCAACAGCTAAGAAACCTGGGGAAGACAAGGCCAAAAAAGAAGCAAAGCCAGCACAAGCAGCTAAAGTAGTGGAGAAAAAAGAAACAAAAGCTAAGAAACCTGGGGAAGACAAAGCCAAAAAAGAAGCAAAGACTGCAGAAAGTAAAAAAAAAGACAAAATAGAGGTATGTGCCACAGATGCAAAAGAGGTAGAAGACGACACTTGTGAGAGTGAAGAAAAACATAAAATAAGATGCGAAATTAAAAGCAAGAATAATGATGTGTGTAAAAGGGAAAAGAAAAAGAGAGCGAGAGCAATCGCGTCACGCAATGGAGATGATCTACGCTCTAAAATGTTCACAAAAGTTGATTGTGGCAGACCTAAATCGGACAAAATCAGTATTATTGGTGGTGGCAAAGTAGGCATCACAATAGCATCCTATTTGCTACAGAAACGCTTAACCAATAATCTTGTGATTATGGATGTATGCAAAGACTGGATCGATGCTGAAGCGCTCGACTTTCTGCATGCATCGACTTTTATTGGAAATCCACAAATCGGCACATGCTGCGATGGCAGTAAGACAGCTGGCTCAAAATATATAATAATTACTGCCGGTATAAGACCAATGGGTAGAAGTCGTTTGGATGTTGCACAGGAAACAGCAGATATACTCAAGAATGTTGTGCCCGCTGTCTCCAAAATCAATTCTGATGCAACATATATTGTGGCCTGTAATCCACCCGATGTAATGACTTGGGCAACACAACAGTTGGCCGAATGTGTATCACCACGACGTATTGTGGGTACGGGCTGTCATCTAGATACAGCACGCTTTAAATACTATATAGCACAACGTTTGAAAGTGGCACCGTCCTGCGTACAGGGCTATATAATTGGCGAGCATGGTGATTGTTCGGTGCCAGTGTGGTCAAGTGTAATGGTTGGTGGTATACCGCTGATGAAATTACTGCCAAAAATTGGAACGAAAAATGATTCCGAGAATTGGGCTGAAGTGCACGAAGAAGTCATTGAGGCAGGTAGTCTAGTGAGTGGTACTAAGTGCTACACGAATTGGGCCATTGCATTATCCATTGTTGACATAATCGAAGCTATGGAGGAGAATAGCGGACGCATTCTATCGGTAGCAACGGATGTCCAGGGTTTCAACTGTATTGAGGATTCGGTGGTGTTATCGTTACCGTGCATGGTATCAAAGCACGGCATTAGCGAGATTGTGCGGCTGCCACTTACTTGTTGGGAATTGCGTAAACTATTAAAATCGGCGGATGTATTATATGAGGCACAATGTAAATTGAAACTATAGAAGCACAAGATAGAGCACGCACACTCAATTTGTTTTGGATTAAAAAAAAGATACTATTTTTTTCGCTTTTTCTTTCTCGAATGTCATTTTGTAAATTGAAAAAATTCACAAATTATAAATATCAACTTTTTTTTCATTTAAATTTTGGTGGTACGCAGTGATTGACAAGGCGGTTATTTTTGTATCGATACACAAAAATCGAGAGCTATCGATCTCTCGACAGGGTGACTCGCGGACTCTACAGGGCGACTCACGAAAGATGTATTCTCAAAATATCGGAAGTATTCTCATAGTCGAAAAACAGACCAAAACATGGACCGACTTCTGTTTATTGCGTTCGATTGTACCGAAAGCGGACCGATATGCAATCGACGTTATTGTAATTTACGAAAATCAGCTGCATCTTGAACTGCAAATTGCACATCAATATTAATTAAAATAAAATTGTTAGCATTGCATTCGTTTAGTCGGTATCGATTGAAGAAGTAGTTACTTATCGTTACTGTATTTATCGCTCTGTTATCGGTTAGCGAGTGCGAAAGGGTAGATGATGTACAGCTGATTGCTCAACTTGACCGACAGATGGCGACGGTGTAGTGTATGCATTCATTCACAACCATGCTGCCAACAACCACGTGCGGTACGCTGCGTTTGTCGTATAATAAAATATATGAAACTTTTTTCAAACTTGTATCAAACTACTGCACATTGCACGCTCTTTTGTTTAATATATTAAACCAGAACAATCGAGTGCTATTAATGTGCAAAGATTAAACAAATTAAATAAAATTACCAAAGTTCGGCAGCTACAAAAACATGGCGCTGTGCTCTTTTGAAATTGTTTAAACAAATCAATATGCGACACGTGCGGTAGGTTGCGTTTGTCGTTTAATAAAGTAAAACATTCTTTGTGCACATTGCACGCTCTTTTGTTTAATAAATAAAACCAGAACAATCGAGTGCTATTAAAGTGCAAAGATTAAATAAACAAAATTACCAAAAGTGCAGCAGCCTCACAAACATGGCGCTGTGCTCTTTTAAAATTGTTTAAACAAATCAATATGCCAGAGAAGTCTTTTATAAAGACATTCGTCATATATTTGCTGTTTTGTACATTATTACAACAATAGTTTTGCAAATGGCGATAGATAAAAATTTAGCGAAAAATATGCACGTTTTGTTATAAAATAACTCGTTGCAGTTTGCATTGCTAAAACATTTTAAATTAATCAAAATAAACACGTGGCACACGTATGCTCCAAGGAAAAACAACAAGAACAATGATTATGTATGATTTAATGTTACTTTTATTATTATTAAAAATTTATTTTAATGTATCCGTAAGTAGTGTCTTTAGATCCTTATCGCCACTTTGTTCAATTGCACGTTGAACCGCTGCAAGGAGTTGCGTATCGAAAGCCCCATTATTTTGATGCATTGGCAAACTGCTAACACGTACTGCCAGTTCGGCAAGTTTAGGCTTACGTTGTAAAAAGTGGTCCAATTTTTTAGGTGAGACATTAGCCATTGCAGCAAGTTGTTGTACATGCGGTGCTATAGTAGCTTCCAACTCAACAACAACATCAGCGGGAGCAATGTTACTTTTGCTGCTTGTTGTTTCTACATTTAACTGACTTTTTGGAGTATTTAAGTGTACTGTCGGCGCTTTAGTCGTTTGTTGTGTTGTCTGAATTGGCGGTGGTTGCAATAATATTGGACGTATTGGTATGGGATAGTGATATGGTAGCGGATTACGCAACAAAAGCGGTTTCTGTGCATTCATAAAATGCTGCTGCTGCATTGCTTGTCTCTGAACTTCAGCTGTTACTGGTGGCATTGGTAAAAAGATTGGTCTATATGCAGGCTGCATATTAGCAATGGGCACAGCTTTTGGCATAGCGGCCGCTGTAGTTGTTTCAATAGCTACTGTTGTTGTTTCCAAGTGATCGACGTGCGTACTTGGCCATAAAAAAATTACCTAAACGTTGCAGTAAACCATTTGGCTTTATTGTTGTTGGTGTCTTAGTTGTGCTTGTGCTTGGAACAGCTTCCGCAATTGTAGCATCATAAATATCATTGATGGCTTCGTTATTATCAGCTATTATATTTATGTCGCCGTCATCGTTGTCATCACCAGCAGCAGCAGCCGCATTCAGCGCTTCATCCGCAATGTCTTCAGTATCGCCAAGAAGTTCATCACTAATATTACTACTATCTGTATAATCAGTAGACTCAATATAGGCTTTCACTAACGCTATACCCTGTTCTGTATCTGTTAGTTCTCGTAAATATTTAATAGTTTCTTCTGCATTAGCCGTACCAAGCAGTTCACCTAATTTAGTGATGCTGGGTATCTCATCGAGACGCCTAAGTCCAAGCTTATGTTGTGCAATGTACAGTAGATCGCTCGGAAATTCATCATCAATTCCATTTATAGGCGTAAGTAGTGGAGCTTCTGTAGTTGTTGTTGTAGTCGTCGTTGTGGTGGATGTAGTAGTCTTTTGACTGGATTCCGCAGCAAGCTTCTTCTGTTGTTTAATCAAATGATACACCGGGTAATTGTAGTAAAGTGCATTTTGTAGTTTTGGATTTAAATTCGTTGGCAAGGCTTTGTCTGCATCCACTATAATAGCACTATCCTCTCCATTAAACTTTGGCACGACCGGCATAAATCGTGCAGTGCTCAGATGTAGTAGCAGGAAATATGTAAATAGCTGCAATATAAATATTTAAATTTATTTTTTTGAAAAATATAAAAAAAAAATTTAATTTAATTACTCACTTTAAGCGTAAACATTTTGGTTTTCCGTTTGTTCGTTCGTTCGCCCGCCCACGTCAACTCTTAAAGGACAAATGTGCCGTCAAACGCTTGTCGCTGCACTTAAGTGGCCAAAAGAAATGTAATCTTTTTTTGAGCTGCTGCGCGTATATACATACATAAATTTTCATTCATAGAACTCGTTTTTCTTTTTATGATTTCATCTTCTAAGAAAAGCGAAGTTGCGCATGCGTAAAAATTCCGGCGACGTTCTTAGATCGTTTGTCTACACATTGACTGTATGGGAGTTTCTTGGTATTCTATTGTCTAAGTACCACCTACGTTTCTTTGTAAACAGTTTATGTTGTCTGCTCTCCGGTCGAATGAAAATTACAAATTTGACCTTTTTTTTTTGCTTTCCAAGCCAGCTAATATTGATTTTACGTGCAGGTAGGTAGGTAGGTAGCCAGCCGCTGCTCTCTTTGAACTCTATTGAGACGTTTGCACGCACGCAGTCGACTCGACTGTTATTTTTATTTTTATGTTTTGTTTTGAAATTTTCAAAGATCTAGACTTGTCGAAAGATTAATTTCGTATTTCAGTTGCGTACAGGTCAAAGCTGTGCAAGTGTATAGGGTGTCACAATTGTAATTTTTAATTATTTAATCATATTTGAACTTGCGTGCTTTCCGTGTAAAATATTTTATAGTTCAATCCATTTTCCTTTCTTAAATCAATCAAAAAGGAGCTTGAGTTACGTCACGTTACAGGCTATGTTTTAGCCCCCTGACGCCTAAAAAATAAATGTTTATTATCCAAAACCATAAACCAAAAATACAAATCAGTCGCTCTGTATTGAGGCTACTCACTTGTTTCAGAGATTCCAACTAAATAAAATGGGTTTGTCTTCTGAAAGCGAATGCAGATTTTGTTTTAGACAATGATGAAACTAGTTCACATATTCTTTTAACTGATTTAATCTTTTTAGACCCATTCTCAGGATTATCAAAGCAGCAGATAATGGTGCTAAGTTATCTAACCTAATTTTAATGTGTACAATCGCGACTAGACCCATTCTCAGGATCATCAAAGCTGCAGAGAATGATCCTAAGCTATCTCACCTAATTGTAATGAATACAATCCGATAAAAAAAATTCCTAAGCTATTTCACCTAAATTTAATGTATACAATCTCGACTAAACCCAGTCTCAGGATTATCAAAGCAGCAGAGAATGGTCCTAAGCTATCTAACATAAATTTAGTCTACACAATTTCGAATAGATCCATTCTCAGGATTATCAAAGCAGCAGTGAATGGTCTTAAGCTATCTAACCTACATTTAATTGGACCAAGGCACAAAAACTTTCCTATAGTCGCAGTGTTCGTCTTCTTTTAGGAAAGCGCACCAGGTTCTCTAAATGTCCTAGGGTTGAGGTGAGGTCGTTTGAGGACTATTTGCGCTTTTTATTTTGCTTTCACCACTTGCTTCTTTGGATCACTATGTAAAGTCTCCACAAGTAAATTTTTAAATTAAATTAAAGAACTCTTTGTTCAGTTTCAAAAATCCCAATAAAACTGTGAAACGAATTTTAATATTTTAAATTTGTTAAATTTCAAAGATATGACTGAATTGAAACAAATAGTTGGTGTTCATCCTATAAGATAATATTCTGCTTTTAAAAAGATCACAGAACTAAAGTCAAGATCATATATTTTAAAAGTTTCAAAAGATTTTATCAAATTGGGGACTTACATTAAGATCGCATGAAACCGTTGCTACTATTTCAAAACGTACGACTTTTACAGCCAGTGATTCCCAATTTCGCAAGTTGTGACTAATTTAAAAAGCTCTAAAAAATCTCAGAAAATATACCAAAAAATACCAATAAATATAAAATTCAAATTATGCGTTAGGTGACACTGTTCGCTTATCTCATGCTAAGTAATATTGGTGTTTCCCCAATACTAAGCGAACTTTTAAAGTGCTTTAATCAATTCAGTTCGAAATTATTTGCGCAGTTGGTGAGCACATCAATCAAAAAACAAGAAAGAACGCTGAAGTCGAGTATGCTCGACTACAAGATACCCTGTACCCAATCTATATGTACCTTAAGTTAGGTTCTATTTGACTACCATACATCATTGAATTGGATTTTCATAGAAAAACTTAAAAAATCGGGTATATCTTTGATTGGGTTTATACCTAAAATTTTGTTGGGCCTACCCATATTGGTCTATTTCATTGGGACTATCATAGACATAATTTGTACTAAATTCAAATTTTCTAGAATAAAAAGCAATGACGTTTTTTTGTAAAAACCCAATATTTTGGGGTAAATTTGTATGGGGGCTATACCTAAAATTTTGTTGGTCCCAACCATATTGGGATATTTTATTGGGACTATCATAGACATAATTTTTACTTAATTTGAACTTCCTAGAATAAAAAACAATGACGTTTTTATGCAAAAACCTAAAATTTTGGGGGTACATTTGTATGGGGGTACCCCTTAAAATGGGTCTAGAGAAAAACCGTTTGTAAGTGCACACTTGACGGCCTAGGAGAGTCTAAGTTTCAATTTTGAAAGCTCTACCTCTTATAGTCTCCGAAATAATCGTTTTCATACGGCAGACAGCATGACAGACGGACAGACGGACGGACGGACGGACAGACAGACAAAGCTAGTTCGACTCCCCTTCCAATGCTGATCAAGAATATATATACTTTATAGGGTCTATCTTGCCTCCTTCTGTCTGTTACATACATTCGCACAAACTTAATATACCCTTTACCCTTTGGGTACAGGGTATAATAAGTTTATATATAAACTAAAAGAAAAAAATCGCTTTAATCATGGATTTTATTAATGTTAAACTGTATAGTTCGCATCGTCATGATGAAATTATTGATTTAAGTGATATTGAGTTATTGAACATTATGCACTCAGATGGTACACTGCAGCTACAACAGCCCACACAAATGCTCTACTACGTTCAACCACAATTGTTACTTGAGGGGAAACCAATTGATTTGAATGTTGGATTTGAGCAGCATAAAGCGCGTAACAGCTTCTTAGAGGATGCCAAACATAATACTATTGAACAATTTTTATTAAACCATTCAAATGCAGAAAGTTTCTTAAAAGACGTAAACATTTGCACACAGCGTTCGACTTTGAAAACAATTATGTTGCTGCCATATACGCCTACTTATAATTTTGGAAACAAAATTATTTGGAATGCAACCAAATTCAATGGGCAAATTTATTTAAGTGTGAAGTTAACTCAAAATTGGACGGACGAGGGCAATTATACGCCGAGTAATTTTTATAATTTTAAATTGCGCCAGTATTGCTTTGCAGGTGAGTAAATTTTTACGTTTTCCTATATAGTAATATACATGTATGTACATTAGGGTGGTCCAAAATTGTTTTTGCTCCCACCCCCTAGGATTGTTCTATATCAAAAATAAGAAGTTTCCCATATATTATACATGGGGAAATAACACTTTTTCTTAAATTTTGTGTAGAAACCTGAAAAATGAATATTTTTTACCCGGATTTCGATGTTTCTCTCTCTCTTTCGATACAGAATCCTAATGTACATATATTCTTTAGGCAGATTAACCTCGGTTAACATCGGTAGAACCGAAGCTCAAATACGCGTCAAACAAAACTTTACATAATATTCCGTAAAGGCTTTGGGGGTCAATGGTACGTTGCAATCCAGATACACTTACATTATTTGGGTTCATATAAGAAGCATATACAAATATTAAATCTTAAGATAAAAATGTAAATATAACAATATTTTTTTTAACAAAATCAAATTTGGTCAAAGTTTAAGTATGTAATTAAATGATTGCAGAAAGTCACTTCAAAGTCACATTTGATGGTTATCGAAAGTAAACATTTATTTTTAGATAACGAACAGAGTTATCAAAAGTACTATTGAGTAGCAAATTCAGTTACAAGTTTATTAAATGTAATAAAAATTGATACTAATATTATGGGAATACCTATAATATTTGTTCGAATAGCTTATCAACATTTCGGTTTCGAATTTCAGAATAATATTTTTAAAACTTTCTGAATTAAGCACATTGCAAAAGACAGGCGGACATGGCCAAGAATATATATACTTTATGGGGGTCAATTTAGCCTCTGTGCAATATCATTTTTTATACTTCTATTTAGTGCTTAATCGAATACTTAAAAAATGTTTTAAAAAATTTCCTTAAAAAAAAAAAAAAAAATCTTAAATAAAATATTTTTCAGATGCACCACAAAAACAGCCTAATGCAATTAATCCAATTGATTTAAATCAACAATTTTTTGGCACCTACAGCGCAAAATTATCCAATATAAAGTTACTATATTCCGCTGAAATTTCAGGTTTAAAAAATGAAACGGAAATTAAAGATTTGTAAGTAATTAATATATTTAAAAATTTTACAAAAACATTTTTAAAATCATTTTTTTTTTTTTTAGCACAAATCCCGAAGAGTTGAAAAACTGTCAAGTCGTCTTGCCAAAATTAATTCTCGATAAACCAGCTTGGCAAAGGAATTACAAGATTTTTAATTGGCTACCGCAGGCTTATCTTATTGGTACGAAGCATTTAACATTTGGATTTTTGGATGAGAAAACAAAAGGCATCATACGAAAACCGTTACAAGAAGTTGCTACGAACGAATTGATTCAAGTGAGTATTCGAAATTTTTTGTTTTAAAAAAATTGATTTAATTTTTTTGCTTTTTCTAGCATCAAAAATTTAAAATGAATTACTATTTTTTTTTTTAAAAAATTTTATAAATTATAAAAAAATTTTTTTATAATTTTTTTTTTTTTTTTTTTTTTTTTATTTTTAAAAAAAATTTTTTTTAATAAAAATTTTTAAAAAAAAAAAAAAAAAAAAAAAAAAACTAATAAAAATTTTTTGAAAATAAAAAAAAAAAAAAAAAAAAAAAATATAAAAATTAAAATAATAAAAATAATAAAAAAAAAAAATAATAAAATTAATATTAATTAATCAATTTATATATACTCCATTAATGCTTTAAAAATCAAATAAAAATTTAAATTTTTTTTTTTTTTTTTTTTTATTTTTTTTTTTTTAATTTTTTTAATTTTTTTTTTTTTTTTTTTTTTTTATTTTTTTTTTTTTTTTTTTTAAATTAAATAAAAAAAAAAAAAAATCTTCTATAATCAAAACAAACTAAAAAAAAAAAAAAAAATTTATTTATACTGTAGTATAAAAAAAAAAATCACATTTTTTTTTGTACAAAACATGTACAATCACGTACACACAGTTTAAATTTTTTTTAGAGCGTAAATTTTATTTATAAAGATTTCATGTTTATATACAATTTCTATTTCTATTATAAAGTGGACTGTATGTTTAAAATTATATTATGTGTATGTTTACAATGAATATGAATATATGTTAAAAATAGCTTATAAATTTTAGGCGTCGAGTTTTATCGTTTGTGCAGGAGTCAAGAGTCATCGCATTGCTACTTGAGTGCTGAGCATCACTTAGCACGATCGTAAAATGTTATGACTTATGTGTTTGTTTAAAAATATTGTCGCTGCGGAATATCTTGCCTATTCTTATCGCGTAATAAATAAGTATAAACAGAAAAACCGAATCCGATGTTCATACTTGAACATTCTCCCGGGGGCCCGTAAATGCTATCTGCACTGATTTCCTCTTTCGTACGCACTTTATTCTTGCATATATGGCAAACATTATGATTGCCAAGACAACGAGTAGTAGCGATGAGTGCCCACTGATAGTGTAAAAGTGTAACTCGTTAATATGCACTTTTTCTTTCTTCAGCTTCTCAATTTGTTGATTCAGTTTTTGAAGCTCAGCTGTGTTATTAACTATCATGGATCCAATTGGTGCGAAGTTGCCCGTTGTTATATTTACGTCTCTTTATAAAATGCACAGGATACTGCTTGCCGAATTCTGAATGAGTGTTTTGGTGAGCTTGTAAAATTATTCCAGGAATTCTTGCCGAACAACCCTCGTCCAGTTCAATTACTCCTTGATTTGGAAGGTGCTGCAACTCATTGTATGTGTCTCCGCATTGAACGTGTGCCGTTGTTGAGACGAATAATTTAAACAACCATCTGTTTGCGCCATTCAATTTTACCCAAAACGATTGATCTATAAATTGCGTCATCAAGCAGGTAAAATTACTTTGCGGCTTTAAAGGCGATATTTCGCAGGAATGGTCTGTAGCATCTTTCCAGGGCCAGTTACCTTCACAAAGCAGAGTTTGCTCATCTTCTTGACGACACTTGTTAATATCCGCTTCAGACATCGTATGATACGAATTAAGAGCTACATTGTATACAACAAAGCTCGTCGTTGCCTGCGGTATAACTTTGTGACCTCCTTTTATCACTGGCATCGGAATTATTTTGTAGATGTCGGATTGTTGATTTAAATACAGTGGAATTTCTGCTTCTACTATTATCATACCATCTTTAAAAAACCCTTTTGCTGTCAATAGCTTGTAAACGGTTTGTACTCTGTTATTAGAATTTCTTCCAGGCAGTACATGGTTTATTGGTAACAATTGAGAGATCTTGTTGATTTCATTTTGAATTTGAGCTGGTCTTATCAGCGTTGGATTAATTTTTCCATGGTTTATATCCATAAGCAAGCCAATTACACTCAATTGTGTTTTTTCTGCCTCATCAATCCAACGTTGCAATTGATTCACCAGCATAAAAAACTTTATTGATTCGCGGTATACCAGGAAGTGTTCTTTAACTGTATCAGATATGAGATTTAGTCTATCTGATAGTATTTTTAAGTTCCTGTTTACCTCATCTGTTGTCTGTTTGACCAGGTTTTTTGTTACATCAATAACCGAAGTTTGATTGCTAATGTACTCATTTATATGCTTTTGATTGTTTAGCAAATTTTTCATATTATACATTGTTAACACATCCAGTGATATGTCGAACATTGCACCTGGACAAATTAATGGCGTTTTGCAGCCTCTCTTTACTCTCCGTGGCGTTTCTTCAGCGAATAGCTTATTATTTTCTTCGATTGTATCCAGTTGGCGATTAATGTTATCTATCACTGCTTTGCACTGCTCCTCAAACTCCTGCATTTTTGGACAGATATGTTTGGTTTTCTCGAGTAATGTCGATGCTTGTTCCAAAAAGTTAAAATATGCTCCCATGTCAAAGAAGAATACAAACTGCCAGCTAGATGATACCACCTCTACTTTTCCTATTTTGTCCAAATAGATTGCTGCATTTGTACCGATTTCTTGCAATCGCACCTTGGAAGTTCTCTGTTTAGCATGCGGTGCCGCTGTTGCACTTTGCAATATCATAAAAATGCAAAGCAGAGTATAGACAATTGATTTACTGCTCAAACTTTTTGTCTGTTTTGGTTTTTGTATTTCATCGTCTTCTATAATCAGAGGGCATACTTTCTGTATTGGGCGTTTTAAAACTGTGTTCTGTAGTTTTAATGATACTACCCGTACTTGTCCGTCTTTTCCTGGATGTGCTTCTATAACTCTTGCCAACGGCCACTTTGCTGGATGAGTATTTTCGTCTTTTATTATGACTACATCATTTTCTTTTAAATTTTCAGATGGACGTTGCCATTTATTTCTTTGCTGAAGGGTGTGTAAGTATTCATCCTTCCAACGATTCCAAAAGTCTCGTTGTATTTTTTGCACCAGTTTCCATTTATTCAGTGTAGAAACATTTATATTCTGTTCATCTGCTGGTACGGAATTAAGAGGCCTTCCTATCAAAAAATGACCTGGTGTTAAAGCGTCTTCGCCGTTTGCGTCGTTAATTGCGTATAGTGGCCGAGAATTTAACACTGCTTCGATTTGTGTTAAAACTGTTGTCATTTCTTCAAATGTTAGTTTAACTTCACCAATTGCTCTTTTTAGATGGTATTTCACAGATTTTACTCCAGCTTCCCATATACCACCAAAATGTGGTCCTGCCGGGGGAATAAAATGCCATATAATACTCTCATTTGCCAAAATTGGCGCGACTTCCGAATTGTTTCTTATACATTTCTTGTATTCGGCATCTAACCATCTACTTGCTCCCACAAAATTAGTTCCATTATCTGAATAAATGTGGGCACATTTTCCACGTCTTGCGAAGAATCTGCGCAGAGCTGCCAAAAACGCCTCCGTCGATAAATCGCTTACAGCTTCGAGGTGCATTGCCTTTGTAGATAGACATACAAATATTGCGATGTATCCTTTGAATGATTTCTGTCCCCGGCCTTTAGAGCACCGCATATTGATTGGGCCAGCGTAGTCGACACCCGTAAACGTAAATGGGCTGGATGGAATGACTCTTTCTTGAGGTAAGTCACCCATTAATTGTTTTGCACCATCTTGACGATACCGAATACATCTTGGACATTTTCGAATAAAACTTCTGACATCATTCTTCAGTCCAACAATCCAATATTTTTGTCGTACAGTAGCCTCAACTAATCTGTTACCTCCATGAATCGTTGAAAAATGAGCATTTTTGATAATCAGTTTAGTTAAATTTGATCTCAAAAGTATAATCGGATGTTTTGTATTGTATGGTAGCCCAGCATTTGCCAATCTTCCACCAACTCTTAAGATTCCATCTTCGTCTAAAAATGGGTTAAGACTGATGATTCTGCTTGAACTTTTAATTGATTCTCCATTTAATAGCATGCTTATTTCTTCCTTAAAGTCACTTCTTTGCTTAAGCTTGATTATTAGCGCTGAAGACTTTTGTATTTCATTCGCCGATAAGTACTCTGTTTGTTCTTTTTTAAAATTTTGCCATCGCAGTACATATGCCATAACTCGTACAAGTTTAAGCCAACTGGATATACGAATTATTATATTTTCTATAAATTCGTCTTGGCTATGCGATGTTACCAACATATAAGTTTTAGCTTCTGCTTCTTCGTGAATTACTGGCCATTGCTCCTTTGATAATGTTAACCATTCTGGTCCTTTCCACCATATTTTTAGACCAATAAGCGTAGCCGGCGTAACACCCCTTGATGCAGGATCCGCAGGATTGTCTTTTGATCTGACATGTTGCCATTTTGCATGAGGAACTTTCTCATGAATTTCAGCAACTCGAGTTCTTATAAATTTGTCCTTGTTTTGAGCGTTTTTTATCCATGCTAATGTTATTGTTGAGTCGCTCCAGGCATAGACTTCACATGCTCTTTCGATAATTAATTTTGTTCTGTGAACCAATTTTGCCAGAAGATGTGCCGCACAAAGTTCCAATTTCGGCAATGTTTTCCTATTTTTCAGCGGATTTACTTTTGTTTTTGCAGTAAATAGGTTGACTGAATTGCCGACTTTTAAATATACAACAGCAGAATAAGCCTTTTCAGATGCATCACTAAAAGCATGCATCTCTATTTTTGAGCTATTGTATATTCCAATCCAACGAGGAATTCGAAGATCTTCGAGCGCTGTAATATTTGCTGTAAAGTTCTGCCATTCATTTATAAGATCATCTGACAGCTTTTGGTCCCAAGTAGAATTTAAAAGCCAAAGTCTTTGCATATATAATTTTGCTACAACTGTGACTGGTGCCAACCATCCTAATGGGTCAAATATTTGCGCTATTTGTGATAAAATTGTTCGTTTTGTGCATTTGTTTTGATTTTTTAAGTTTATTATAAACTTAAATACATCCTCTTTTGGGCTCCAGTGTAATCCAAGTGTTTTGATGGATTCATTTTTATCAATTTGAATTACGTCGCTTTCATTTTCAGCATCAATGACTTCCGTTACTTTTTT
The DNA here is from genome assembly GCA_018903435.1 of Leucophenga varia. Classification (NCBI taxonomy): domain Eukaryota; kingdom Metazoa; phylum Arthropoda; class Insecta; order Diptera; family Drosophilidae; genus Leucophenga; species Leucophenga varia. The sequence continues at coordinate 792,937 of JAEIFJ010000352.1, read as the reverse complement.
TGAGTTTGACAGCCATTTTCTCAAGTGAAATCCAAATTTTTTAAGATGTTCACTTATCAAAGCCTGAATTTTTTTGCATTCATTTATCGAATCTGCTCCGGTCATCAAGTCATCCATGTAAAAATCTTCCTTGATGATCCTCTGTAGCCAGTTCATATTATTTGAACATTTGTCTGCTATCTCGAACAAAGTTCTAACTGCCAAGAAGGGTGCTGATGCGGTGCCATACGTCACGGTGTTAAGCTCATATTCTTCCATTATGTTTGTTGAATCGTTGCGCCATAAAATACGTTGATATACTCTGTCTTTTTTCGGCAATCTTAATTTGCCTGTACATTTTCTCAACGTCTGCTGTGAGTGCTATTTTCCAGCACCGCCATTTTAACATTATATCAAATATGTCGCGCTGCAGCTTTGGTCCCGTGTACATTATGTCATTAAGACTTTTGCCATTTGTTGACTTTGCAGAGGCATCGAAGACCACACGAAGTTTTGTGGTGGAACTATCTTCTCGAATCACCGCCTGATGTGGAAGGTAAAACTTTGCCGGCAGTTTATTGTTTACTTTCGACATATGACCAAGATTTACGTATTCTTCAATAAATCCTTTATAACTTTCTTTAAGTTTTTCATTTTTTTTTAAATTTGTTTTCCATTGATATCAGGCGCGCCATCGCTTGTTTTTTAGACTCTCCGAGTTCAACATCTTCCTTAAATGGTATTTCAACTATAAAACGGCCATCGGTATCTTGTTTTACAGTTTCTGCGTATTTTTGTAGACACAAATTTTCATCGACTGGGTTATTTTCATTTTCTTCTATTTCTTCAAGTTCCCAGAATCTTTCAAGATTTGTTACTGCTGTCAAAATTTTTTTATTAGGACGTTGTTGAATAATTCCCGATAGTATCCAACCAAGTTTTGTAGCTTGCCCAACTACTCCATCCATCTTTGTAACTCCATTTTCCAGGATCCTACCAAATAGATCTCCACCAATCACCATATCGATTCTGTCGGATTTGTTAAACATTGGATCTGCCAGCGTGTAGTTGCTCCATTTTAAAAGATCATACTCAAATGATTGATCTGGTTGCGCCCCCGTCAGTGATGGTAATACAATAGCTTCTACTTCCTCAGTGAAGTTACTTCGGAATCTTGGTCGAACTTGTATTTTAACTTTGTAGTTAGACTCTCCTACTACAGCTTCACCAAGTCCATGAATCTTTGTCTTTGTTTTTATTTTCGGGATTCTTAATATTTGAGCGGTTTCCGTCGAAACTGCTGTAATTTGAGAGCCTTGATCTAGAAGTGCTCTTATCAATATGTATTCGCCGTTGGCTGCTCTTACATTGATTTGTGCAGTAGCCAGAATTACTGCAGCAGATGAATCACTTAAAGTCATTGAACTTTTCTTATTTTCATTTGTTGATTGTTCCGCGTGTAAACTATCATGATGATTTTGCGAACAAGAATTGCATTTCATTTTTGGTGTTGGACATTTTTCACCATATTTGTGATTTATGCACTTATAGCATAAACTTTGTTCCTTTACAAAATTTCTCCTTTGTTCAACTGAGATTGCCTTGAATTTTCGGCATTCGCTAGTCAGATGATTTTGAAACTTGCAATAGAAGCACATTTTCCTTGCAATTTGACTCGAGGCCGCTGACATATGGTGAGCTTTGAATGCCCGCTTTTTGTCTGTTGATGACTCCTTGTCGGCAACAGCTTTTAATGTTTCATAGCGACGTTCCAAAAATTCCATGATATCCCGTAATGTTTGAACCTCTTTCGGCTTTGTAATTGATTGTTCATATAGCGTTAACCCTTCTTTGTCTAGTTTTCGACATATTATTCTAGCAATGAAGGGTTCGTCATCTTTTATTTTAATGTCTAGAGCACGAATCGCATTGAGACATTCATTCGTCGTGTCCAACAGCTGTCTCACACTTTCTGTATTGTAGCTGTTTATTTGGGGTTGATCTAGAACTCTATCCCATTGAGTCGAAAATAATATTCTTTTATTTTCGTATCTCTGTTGCAATAGTGCCCAAGCCACATTATAATTACTGCTTGATATCTGTAAATGCTGAATCAAGCGTGCAGCTTCTCCTTTTACGCATTGTTGAAGACGCAACATTTTTTCTGAATTTGATATGTACACATTATTATGCACCATATCTTTAAATAAATTGAAGAATGTCGCCCATTCTTTCAAGTCGCCAGAAAATGTTGGAATTTTGAGTTTTTCTAACTCTAAACAATCCCAGTGGCTACTTTGCTGATTTTTGAATTTATTCGCTACTTTTCCTACTGTTTCTAAATGTAGAAAGCGAAGATCATTAAATAGGATATCAGCCTCATCATCTTGCAGCTCGCATATTTCTTTCTGATACATAAACTTTATATCGTCGACCATTTCCTTTATAATCATTTTATTGGCTTCGGTTTTAAATTCTTCATTTTTTAACCATTCCATAAGCCTTATTACTTCTCGTTTAAATTTTTGTAGTTTGAAGTAAGACTTATCTTGATAGTTATTGTCCTCCGCTACTCCCTTGAATGCTTCACTTTGATCCGGAGTTTTGGAGGACCCGCTGGCATTTGCTTCCAGAACCGATACGTTTTGTTCCAGCACCAAATAGTCTTCCTTTAGCGCTTTGTTGATGGTTGCCATGATTTCTTCGTGTTTTTCCACTGTATTTTCATACATGTTGTTAACGAAGTAATCTTCTTCAGCAATTCCATCTGCTAACAATTTCATGTGGTTAGCATCCATTTCTTTGCGATATTTCTCTAGATATTTCACTAGCTCAGCGCAACTGCTTCTACGGATGCTCTTTGCATTAATTTTATTGTATAATTGCAATATTTTTTCTGCAATTTCTTTTTGAGAGTCAATTATTTTCACTCTGTTAATACCCATTTTTGCTGCTTAATTTCACTCAATTCGTACAAATAAACTTGTTGGAGGAAAATTTAAAGTCGCCTAGTTGACTTAGCTGTGCCTCTACTCACAGTTAGGTAATGTTTATTTGTACTGAATAGTGAATTAGCTTTTTTGGGATTTTTTTTTTTTTTTTTTTTGTTTTGTTGATCGCGTTCAACAATTTCACGTCGAGATTGAAGCTTTAAAATTCGCCTTTTTGGCTATTTACTTGCTTTTATTTACTCTTGATGTTTCTTGAAGTTATAGCCCCAAGATCGCCTAGTCTGCTGTTTAAGCCTCAGACACGCCTTTATTTGATTCACTTTATTCGTTAAGACTTCGAAGATCAAAATGTTTTGTCGCCTAGTCTTTTACGGATCGATGGACCAATTTGTACAATCACGTACACAGTTTGAATTCTGTTTTAGAACTAAAATTTTATTTATAAAGATTTCATGTTTATATACAATTTCTATTTCTATTATAAAGTGGACTGTATGTTTAAAATTATATTATGTGTATGTTTACAATGAATATGAATATATGTTAAAAATAGCTTATAAATTTTAGGCGTCGAGTTTTATCGTTTGTGCAGGAGTCAAGAGTCATCGCATTGCTACTTGAGTGCTGAGCATCACTTAGCACGATCGTAAAATGTTATGACTTATGTGTTTGTTTAAAAATATTGTCGCTGCGGAATATCTTGCCTATTCTTATCGCGTAATAAATAAGTATAAACAGAAAAACCGAATCCGTTTTTCATACTTTAAAAATATATAAAAATTTAAAATTTTTTTTAATATTAATTATTTTTTATTATATTTTTAAAATTTATTAATAAATCAAAACATTTTTCTTTAAACCAAAAATTTAAAAAAAAAAAATTCTTCTAAAGGCATGTGCGCAGCTTTTTTATTATAAAAAAACTACACGATATGACTTAAATAAAAACTGTGTAAAATCTTTTATATAATCCAGATTGCCCCACAACACTAACGAACTTAAGATTTAAAGTTTTCTTTTAATCCCTTAATTTAAAAAACTAAACAATATACATTATTTAAATATATATATAGCTTGAGGAAATGTATATAATATTAATTTAAAGTTAGCTTGTATTTACAACTGCAAAAAGTCGTTTAACACATATTTTTTAATTTTATTAATTTTTTTAATTTTTTTAAAAAATAAAATTTTTTTAATTATAGCAACCAAGCATTTTTAATTAAAATAAATATTTTTTTTTAATTCCTCCCCTTTTGTTTAGCTTTTATTTATTTTTTTTTAAAATAATTAATAATAACAACAACACGCAATTTTTTTTTACTTCTTCACACCCCCCCCCCACCGGCGGGCTTCTGCAGCCTTTTATTTGCTTATTACCGCTTTTTTTTCCCACAACAACTGTATTGGGTTTTATATTTTGTCCTCTTTTTGGAATAGCGCTTCATGCATGTTAGGATCAAATTTCTGATTAATAGGATCCACCGGCTCAAGTCCATGGCGTTTGAATACCTGTAACAGCGAGGCGCGTGTCATGGACAGACCTTCATATAAATTTTTCAAATCAGCATTGTCGCCCCGCTATTTAAAAAAAAAAAAAAGGGTATTGTTTTAATTGTACTTTTGCATACAATATTATTGCAGTTACGCGCCTACCTTGTTCTTGGGCACCGCGTTTGTTGCATGTCCTAACGTATCGGCTACTTCAAGTAAATCCTTGCAGAAACTTTGTATACCGAAAATTTTAGCATCGCTTATCTGTTTGTTTAAACGTACGCGCATATTTTCGCCATCGGCTAACGAACGTCTGTATTTGTCAAGCAGTTCTTGATTTTTCTCCTTTTCAGCAGCCAAATCCTTATTGAGTTTATCGACTTCCGCCAAAAGATTTTTACCCTGCTCCGTTGTTTCGTTTTGTGTTGCGCTGCCGTTTCCATTTGCCTTAGCCGCCGCCTCTTCGTTGGCTGTGGCAGTCTGTTGCTTATTTGTGCTATAGCAGCAGCGTGCCAATTGATTTAGCTTACCATTATTAGTAGCGCTATATAAAACAAAGAATGAAAGTACATATTTTATTTATTTAAATTGTTTTATAATCATGGTTAATCTATTACGTCAGAGCGGCGTACGATTACCGCAGACGATTGACGCTGCCGTATTGTGACGAACATGTGCTGCTGCTATTTGGCTCACACTTACCCGTATGTTGGCATGCGCATATTTTTCGCGGTTGCAACTTGTCGTGCAAATACTTTTAGTGTTAGCGCACTTCTTGCAGACATTTTGTTTTTTACTAATTGTTTTGGTTGTTTTCTAATATTATATATTCTAATTATATATATTGAGAATTTTGAACTTTATTCTCGTCGCCGACTTTCAGTGTGACTGTGCGGAAAAAGTTGATTGAAATAAAAAATACTAAATTTGAATGACATTAAAAATGAGCTGGTATTTTTTAGATTTTTTTTTTTATGTTCTAGATTTTTGGGTTAAAGGCTACTTGGCTCAAGAAAAATGTATTCAATATCTTAAAAGCTTTCTTAGTAAAACGCATCGCAACAGACAGACGGACACGGCTAAATCGTTTCGTCTCATCGAGCTGATCAATAATATATGTATATACTTTATGGCGTCTCCGATGCCTCCTTTTAATGCGTTACAAACTTTCGGACAAACTGAACATACCCTTCACACTATGTGTGGCGGGTATAAAAAGGAAAAAAAAAAAAAGATTCTGCATAGTCGTAAGAGGTGTTTTGTGACCATGTCCCCAAACATTTTAGGTTTAAAAAAAAAAAAAAAATATTCAAATTAAATTCAACAAAAATCGATCAAATCGATCGATTCAACTTAAAAATATCAATTAAATCGAACTGGACAAAATATCGATTAGATCAATGAATAGATTTTTAAAAAGAAATCTTTAGTTTACAAAAAAAATCTATTAAACTTTATAAAAATCGATAAATACAACGTTACAAAAAAAAATAATTATGTCGTTTATGGATCATTTTTTATTTTTTGAATAATCGATTAGCTCAACCGATATTTCATATTTTTATAACAAATCAATCAAATTTATGTTTTGAAAAATAAAGTTTTTCCAATATTTGATAGTTTTGCACACTGAGTATCTCATAGTGCTTCATAACACGATTTTGTCTTTTTCAAAATGTTGAATTTACAGAATCAAAATGGCATGAATATTTTATAACTAAACGAAACTGGGTCTACCCTATGGCTAAAACATAAATCTCAATACTAAACGGATACAAAATCAACGTTGAAATATTTACAAGACTAATTAATACGCACAATATTCTCGCTTTGCTCCTAAACACACACTTGTTGCATGTGGCTTACCTCGTACTTGTCAGGCACTCATAGATACACACATATGTATGTGTGTATGTAACTGCTAGACACATGCGTTATTGGCGTCGCGACACTGTTGAACTATATCTTGATATCTAAAGCTTTAAATGTATATTTTTTTTTTTTGTTTTTTGTACTTGAACACGCAACACGCCTATATTCTGTTTAAAATTTAAATTATTTAAATTATAAAATTTATATACATAAAATTTTTTTATGAGTTTTCACAGGCCTATAATTTGTATATCTTTATTTATTATTATTGTAAAAATATTTCAGCAGTTAATAAATATTTTAAAAAATTCTTTACTACTGCTGCTGCTGCTGCGTATCTGTAAGAACATGCGCCCACAATGAAATGGAGAGATCTGTCTGATTGTCTGTCTGTCATTTTGTCGATTTTCAAGTTGAAAAAATGTAAATACATTTTGTTGCTGATTTCAATTTTTTTTTTTTTTGCCTTTTGTGTGTATATAGTTTTTTTTTTATTTTAACTAATTCAAGGTACACGTATGTATGTTCTCTATTGTCGTTGTTGTTGTTGTTTAACAATTTCGGTTTAGAAATGTACATATATAGCGCATATATAATATATACATATATATAAAAGTCTCTAGAACCTTGTCTCATTCAGCATGCATTGAAAATCTTAACAAAATCTGAAACGCATCAGTAGATTTTTGACTTGAAAAGCGAACGGTTCGTTTCGAAAATTTTTAAACGTGTAAAAAGTTTTTGTGCAAATTTTAAAACATTTCATACATATAATTTTATATGCATACATATATGATATAATGTCTAAGAAAATATTTAAAAAAAAGTTTTAAAAATGTGCAAAATTGTTTAAACAAAAAATAAAAATTATTTATTTATTTTAGTTCAAATATTTATTTGCTTAGCTAAAGTGCATTTATTTGAATTTTGTGAGTTTGTGTGCGTATGATATACTATACAATACTAAGTATTTTTGTTTGTGTTAGTTTTTTGTTTGTTGGTTTTGTAAACAATTTGTATAAATTAGCGCCATGAAGGAGGAAGATTTATTACTGGCACGTTCGCTTGTTGCCGAAGCAAAATCTATATCGCCAGGCAATTCGCCTGCACCGCTACGAAAGACACGAGTCGCTGATTTAATTGAGAAACGTAATCAATTTCGGTAAGTTTGCGTAGGGTAATTTTGTTAACAAATACTTAGCATTTTTAATAATTTTCACTGAATCATTTAATAAACAACAAAAACATTTGCGTTTACGTTTTTATTGCTAAACAATTATAGAGAATGTGTGTGAAAGGGCGGCACTAAAATACTTAGAACAAATAATTTTGTTGAATTTTTATGTGCTCGCCCACAGAGACTTAAAGTTTTTTAATAATTTTTTTATGGTGAAAAAATAATTTCTCGTCGATTGGTTTGCAAAAGAAAGGATCTATAAAATTTTATTAATTTTCCGAGTAAACATAAATATAGAAGAATCTATATCTGCTTTTTTAGTTTAAATATTTCTAAAGAGAAATATGTTTAAAATACTAAAAAAATTAAATTTTAACGATTTTATAGCAAATCTACGAAAAAGTATCTTTATATAGTCGAGTAAAACTAATCTGCATACATGGAATTTGGGGAATACTTAAAATCTGAACTAATAGTTCAAAAACTGAAATTTTACTCTTATTCACTTATGTGGAAATAACTCAGTCATGAACGAACCGATTTTTTTTTTTAGTCAGTTTTGGAAAGAAGAAACTTAAATTTTTTGCTTAATTTTTAAACAATCTGCTTTGTCATTCATATCGTAAATACATAAGAGAAATATGCCCATTTTTCTATTTATTATAAACAAAAATTTGCAAATCTAAAAAGTTCACTTTTTGAGTAACGAAAAAGGGGCAAACATTTCGGAAACACTTTCTACATGTGTATTCGCAAAAAACAATAAAAAAAAAGTTTATCTAATATTCGATATGTTTTACGTGCCCTTGTAGAAGCTTAATGAACCTTGTTTCATTCATAAATTTTGTGCCTTTTTTATGTTTTCTAGTGAAACCCATTTATAAGATATTTATGCGCGAAAAATTAACATAATTTTTGTTATTTTCTTGTGTATCTAAATATAAACCATTTTTTAAACTTATTTTTATGAACTTTTATATTAAAAAAAAAAAAAGTTACATACCACTGACACCTGACTGACCTGAAGACGATCTACTGAATGAAGAGGTGTTCAAATATCTCCTACTAGCATCACCGCATCGAGTATCTCAAATTGACGCCAGGACAAACGACGTAGGAATGAACACATATGTTTATCAGTTCTGATTGTGGAATTTTATTTGCGTATAAAATTCTCACATACACATGTGTCTCAATAATGTCCACAGCATTTCTCGAATTGAATTTCATCCTTATATTGTGTTCTGTGTCCTGTGAAAATTAATAAAATTAATGAATAAAATTAAAATTGTAATCAGAAAGAAAAACCATACGCAACTTACCCTTGCCTTGAAGAATGTCTTTGACGCTACATCCGATCTAATACACTAAAGCAATGAAAATTAAGATTATCAATTAAAAGAACATTACTTACCTTGGAAGGGTTTAACGACGCAAGCTTAAATCCAAACGGTGCCATATGTACAAAACGTCTGGTATAATGTAGACTCATTGATGGGTGTCTCATAACCGATGTCCTAGATACCTATGTCCAACCACATTTTTGAGTTTCTACGTTGAACTTAAACTGGCCCAAGAGCCACCCTGTATTAAAACATAACTGGTAGCAATACATATATTTGTAGCCATTGTACACATTGATGTAACCGTTATTTATTTATCTATATGTGTATGCGAGTACAAGCAATCAGTGTAAAGTTATTGTATTGTTTAGTAATTTAATATTAATTATATAACTAAAAAGTATAATAATGCTGTCTTAGTTTAAATATTATTATTTAATTTTTAGTGTATTTAACTTATTTAATTACTTATTATTATTATTTATTTGATAGTGTATATGAGCGATGAGTGCGAATGAGAGAGGTTTAATGTGTTAAGCTTTACAGTGCAAGTGACACTAGATAATTATATCTTACCTTGTTCCTCTTACGAGGTAGTTAACTGTATTGATAATATAATAAGACCGTGCGGCTATAACCGATTAGCTGGCCGCAGAAACACCATGTTGTGTATTTAGCAATGAAACACCATGTTTTATATGTACAGCTGTCGCTCAGCTGTTCTTCTGTGAAACGCTCGGCACAACATTACAGTTGCACGGTGTGTGTGATTTTTGTTTAAAAACGATTTAAAGTGCTATTAATAAAAAGAAAAGTTTAAAATTGTTGCAAAAGAATAGCGTAAATTTCAAAACGTGCTACAAAAAGTGTAAATTGTAATTTTTATGTGACAAATATTAACAATAAAAACAATAGCAAAGAAAGTTGTTCATGTAGCTGCTGCTGCTGCTGTTGGCTTTGCAATTGTATGTGTGTGTGTATCTGTGTGAATTTTTTTTGTTCGACCTAAAATAAGTGTATTAGTATCTATGCGTGCTCTTATTTAGGGTCAAGTGTATTTTCTTTACATTCGAAAAATAAAAGAAGTAATTATGTCAAAAACGTGCATCAATGGCCAACAGCAAATTTCGAAACAAACATCAACAACAACATTGCTGGCAGCCACAACTCCAAGTGCTGCACAAACTGTGCCAGGGGCAAATCTTAGTCTTCACAAGATTAATATAGATTGTTGTGAAAGTACAACAAATGGAAATGGACACGACGATGATAATCATCATGATCATATATTGCTTGGTGGTGCGGCGACAAATGGTTTGAGCCGTTTAAATAATTGCAATGCAGCCTCATCGGCGCCTGGTCCCGGTGTATGTGCCAGTGCTGGTGTTGTTGGAAGCGGTAGCGACGTCGATGCTGTACGCTGGTGGTGGTAAGAAAAAACACTTTAAAAAAATATTTAACTTTATATAAGGCAGTAACTGTACTGTCAAAAGGCAACTGTTAAACACTTGTAAATGTCATTTCTCAATTGTAGTTCACTTACATCTTGAAGTGTTTATATTGTTATCAATCAATTTTAAAAATTGCCGGAAACAAATGCAGCACTAAATATGTACATTTGTTCTTTAAACGAGCGGCATATTGACTGTCAACGCATTGTCATGAGGGTCAGCTCAGCTTGACGCTAAATTTATTAGAATAAAACAATTATAATCCATCATAAATCATTCAACAACACTCAACGCCGTCAACTCTTGCTTGCATATTCATTAATTTTGATGCAATATTTCTTAAGTGCAGTCACGTTTTAGCTGTCGTCGACGCTGACGCCATAGCACCACTGAAGCTGTCTACAACTGTTGCTCAGTTTACTCGCATTTCCATATTAAAATTTATTATTTTTTTTATAGTTGTATGTCTGTCTGTCCATCTTTTTTACAGCTCCATAAATGTATCTGACGCATTGAATGAACTGTCTCTATTTGGCATTTATCAATCTATGAATCTGCGTGTATGTTGTGCGTTTCCTCCGCTTACACTTCCGTGCTGCTGCAACATTTTTTTTTTATTTATTTTTTATTTAATAAGTAACTTGTTTCTATTACATAAGAAATTCATCTGCTCTTTTCTCCTTCTTCATGAATATTGGTTTCGTTTCGATTTCGCGCTTTAATTTGCGTCTTTATTTGATTGAGCGTTTGAAAATTGCTAAATGTTGTTCGCGTGTTTCAATTGATTTGCTCCTATTTTTGAATATATTTGTTGTCTGTTTTTTTTTTTTTTTTTTTGGTCCAGAAATAGATTTGTTTTTGTTTTTTGGCGCTAATTGGTTTGAACTGTAAATTTTCTCAATTGGCTCACAATTTGATCATTTAAAGTGAATTTGTTTAGTAATTTATTAACAATTTATTTAATTAAATGAAAATGATTTTTTAAAATTTAAGTTGTGCATGTGTCAAAATAACAAAAATATATCGAAAGTACCACAACAGAGAGTTATGTTATATTAAAAAAAAACAAACATTTAAAAAACAAGCACAACGATTTGCTTATTTTCCTCGGAGCGGGCCAATCTTACCCAGAGAGGTTCTGTTCTCAGTGTTAATTTTGAAATGTTTAAAGTATTTTCATATTTTTGTTATAATTTTATCAAGAATTATTATATGCAAAAGATTTTTATTATTTTTATTGTCAATCCAATTTACGTTCCACACTTTATCACTAATGTTTGATTTTTTTCTTTCAATTAATTTCTTATCGTTTCGTTTCCAAAATCTGTTGCCACAACACGCGACAACAATCTGAAAACGCGTTTCTAATCAGCTGTTATACTATATACTAACAAGGAGCGTTCAAAAAGTTTAATAATTAATAATTAAATTCTAAAATTCGAATTAGAGATGGGCGCGAGACTAAATAATCGATCCCGTTTTCGCTTATTCCGATGAACAATTTTTTTGTACCGATATTGCTCATTCCGGTGTTTTTACAAAATTGTTCCATGGATCCCGATCTTGTTCCAAACTTTTATTAATACACCTACTTTTATAAACTTTTTATGCACTATTAAATTAAGTTTGTACCAGTCAAAAGTTGGAATGAGACAGCATCTAAAAGCTGAGTCGAACTAGCTATGTTCTTCCGTCTGTACGACAATTTTGATTTCTTGCTTTTTCGTATAGCGTTCCATAACAATAATTTTACATAGTCATGATGTATTGACATATTTTAGTTGATAACAAAGTAGCACACGTCTATATGGAACATAAATGTTGACAAATGTTTGGAACTTTCTGTACCCATTCTATTAATTTGTATACGTAAGACTGTAATGCCATAATTTCGTTACTGTTTTACAAATATTTTACTTTTCTTAAAGCCAAAGACTTAATAGCGGTCAGTTTGCTTTTTGTTGACAAGTGTATGTGTGTGTGTTGTGTACGTATCTTACGCATACACACAAAGTATGCACGCGAGTTGATAACTGGAATTGAAACTCGCAAAACTTTTGTTTTTGAATAATATCGAACCGAGCCGAACCCGAATCGAATTGTATCGCGCGACAGACAGACCTCAGACGACAACTTATTTTGTTTTTTTTTTTTTTAGTTTGGAATTAACTCGCGAACAGAACGTTTCGTAGACGAGCGTTTTATACGTTTCAATTAAATAAAATCGATCATTCATTCCGTTCGTTAGTTCAGTTCGAGAAGTTGATCGTTATTAAGTCAAATTTTACGTGCAGTTTTTGTGTTGAATTATAAACAAAAAAAAAAAAAAAAAATAAAAAGTATTTAAAAAATTATTTAAATAAGTTGTGAAAATTTTTATAAAGCGTGTCTTATTTATAGAATAATTTACAAAAATTAAAAAACGTGTAAATTTGTGTAAAATTGGAATTTTTTTATAAATATTTGTATTAAACGTTTTAGTTGTTTTTGAAGACTTAAATATTTATTAAATATTTAAGCGAACATTTTAAAATATATCAAATATTTTTATTTATAAAATATTTATATATTGAAAAAAAAAACGCTTTCTCTTTTTTTTATACGCGCTTTAGCTTCATTTTTAATGATTTAAGTTTTTTTTTAACGTAGTTCATATTAAACGTTTTTATTTGTATTTATATTTTTTTTTTTGTTACACTTTAGGTTGACACAAATATATTTTTTTCGTATTAAAAAAAAAGCAACAACAATTGCCAAGCAGAGCGCACTCTTTGTCCAACAAGAATTATAACAACAACAACAAAACAAAAGTTGTCCAACAAAGTCTGTCCAAACGTTAGTACATCTGTTCAACGGTTTTATTTTATTTTTTTTTTCTCTCATGTAATTTTGTTTGCCAGTTTTCCCTTTCGTTTTTTGTTTTGGTCGCATTCGTTTCAATACCATTTTGTTCCGTGTTTATCTATGTTATTTACAACACAACTTGACGTTTGCTTTTTTTTTTTATACGCTGCTCCTTCTCTTACTTGCGTATTTATGTATGTCGTTCATTTCTTTTGGCCCACTCTGCTAACGCATTTCACTGACGTACATTGTTCTGTTTTTTTTTTACTCTTACCTTTTTTTCTTCCTATTAGTCATTATTTAGTCGGTCACTTTGCGTATTTTAAACTGTCATAAGTACTCAGTTAGATAATAACCTTCGGCTTTGTCCTCAAATGTTTGTTGTTATTTTAAATGGTTTGTAAAAAAGATAATTTGAAAAATTTTTAAAATTAAAACTTACTAATTTGTTACACATGTTTTTCAAGAACTAATAATAAATTAGTGCAAATTTTTATAGGAATAATACTCCATTACAAATGTTTATTGATGCATACTATTCTCTTATACGTCACTTGTGAACCCTACTACAATTCGGACTGTTAGGTTGTTGCAAACCTGGATGCTAAGTCTTCCAGCGACTTAGATCTTATCCCGGCACTAAAAGATTCCGTTTATGCAGCACTTCTCTCCTGCTTTCCTCTCATCGTTTACACAACCAGTATCATACTCTATTGGGAATCGGGAAAGCAATACACTAAAAAAATATTTCCCTTTATCAGTAATTTTCGGCTGTATGGCACTGCTACAGATTTACTCAAATCTACATATTTCTTTCACCTGACAGACTGACTGACTTAAAGGTGATCGCTCTGCACTACAAACGGCTAAAGCTAGGAAGCTGGAATTTTTACTGAAGTTTGCTATTTTATAGTTGAACACTAAGACGGGTTAGGGTCTTTTAAATAGGAATATGATCTTTAGAATGGGTAGAACTAGAGATTTAAAATTGAATCGTTAAAAAATGTTTAAAGTTCAATGGGTTTAAGATCCAAACCTAATATACTTATTTTTTCACTCCGCAAAGGAAAGTACTATAGACTATATATAATTATAAAGTATACCATTATAATAAGAATAAATATTTTAAATGGGAAAGACAACACATTTAAATGAGAAACAACAACGTCGTCTTCTTCAACCTACATTCATTCAATTTCTATTAGAATGTAACATGTGTTGTATTTCATTAACTATAGATAAGCTTTTGTCATTTTGCATTCAATTGACTACTTAATTAGACACCAACTCAATGAATGATAGCTTAGCTAGTAGCTATCGCTAAGTACATAAATAGGTTTTACACAATTTTACTAATTTACATACATTTGCTTGAATAGATAATGAGGGGAATGGTTCAATAATTGTCAACACATGTCAAGCGATACCTTTGAATATGTTCTTTATGCCACATATAAAAAAAAAAAAAGCGTGGCCAGACATTTCAATGTCTATTTGTTGTCGATTCTTATAAAGATACTACATTTGTATGTATATATAATTAAGTATTACAGAATTTTTAATTAATTTATTGCGCACTTTGATTTGTTGTACATTTTTTTTTATACATAAAGAGCTTTGTTTTATACTCGTAAATAATTGAAAATGATTTTCTATGTACATATTTATTTTTAATTATTGCAATTAAAAGTATAATTTAAAAGAAAAAAATACTTCCTTTGTTTGATTTTGATGATCACATATTGAGTAGATCATATATTCATTGTTCGAAGACATAGACTAAATATATAATAGGTATATACTTCATAGATATATTTTATATTTCCTGATTTATATTCTTTCATTGGAATTAAGGTCATTTCTTCAATAAGTTCTAGAAAAAATTTATATTTTACTAAAAATTAAAAGCGCTTCAGCATGTAAAATATTTCTAGAAGTTTAAATTTCTAATAAAAAAAAAAAAATACAATTTAAAACAAGGAAAAACGTTAACTTCGGTGGAACCGAAGCTGAAATACCCGTTACATGGGCGTGTCGTCTTGGTTTTGACCTTGGATGACCAAAAAATGTTTCTACCCAATTGGGAGCGAGTACATTCATAAATAATTACTATTTAAAAAAAAAATCGAAAAAAATCGATAAGTTTGTATGGGGGCTATACCTAAAAATGGGCGTGGCACTCTCATTTTCGAACTTAACCTAGTCGTTGCCGAGAAAAGCTTAAGTTTAAAATTTCAGCCCAATATCTTTATATCTTCTTCGAAAAGATCGCATAGCAACAAACAGACGGACAGACGGACAGACAGACGGACATGGCTAGATCGATTCGTCTCATCGAGCTGATCAAGAATATATATACTTTATGGGGTCTCCGATGCCTCCTTCAATGCGTTACAAACTTTTTGACAAACTGAATATACCCGTTTACACTATGTGTAACGGGTATAAAAACATTAAATCGATGTTGAATTGTACTTGAATTACCGGCTTGTGTCAAGATTATTACTAGATTAATGGCGTGATGTGTGGAAATTACGCGATTTTTTTTACCTTTTTTTTTTACAATATTTTGTTATAACCGAAAGTAATCAGCGAATTTCGACATGTACTAAATTTTTGTGTGTTGTTTCAAAGGTTATTGACCAAGTCAGTGCTTTGAGTCAGCAGCAGCAGCCAGTCAACAACCCACTTTATACACTACAGACGCACGTCTGTCACTTCGCATACATTTGGTATACATACTAAAGCCAAGAATTAGAGCATTGAAATGTCGAATTCACAAAAATTTTGTAATTTTACCAAAATAAGCAATGCGCTGTCGTTTCTTTTTTTTTGTCCATTGATTTTATTTGCTTGGCTTAACGCGTTTTTCTTTTTCTGCGTAATTGCTAAATTGATTTGTACTTGACATCAATAATATTAAAAAAAAAAAAAAAAAAATATTTGGCATGCATAAAATCGCATTGACAACAAATTAGAGAATTATCTAAAGTCAAAATATTTAATTTGTTGCTTTTTTATTATAAAAATTTTAAAACGGAAGCTTTGATTTTGTGTATTCATGCATTTTTCTGTTGTAGCCTTGACATGTTAGAAGTTTTTTAATTTAAACTTAAATATATTTTTTTTTACCATAAGATTTTGTGTCTTATTTAGAATTAGATGATCCTTTAACTTTTTTAAGAACTTGTTTCCACCGGTTACACTAGGATACTTTGAACCTCTTCATTTTTTTTAGTCAATGTCGAAAGTTCAAAAATACTATGCTTTGGCTTAAAACTGGCTTGCAACCCTGAATTTTAATTCATCTAGTCGAAATTTTAAAGTTTAAAGTAGATTTACATACTGCAACATTTTAAAATGTGCTAAGAAACTCTATTAAGAAAAGTCTGTTCCAGAGCTTTAAATTTTATGTATTGCATTTGATCTATTTTAGCTAGCATCTAGTTAAAATACTTACCATCTTATACACAAACTTTTTATAAAAGTTTCTGTACCATAGTGCAATTTTGTATATATATTTTTCTTTAAATCAAAAATGCAAATCAAATTATAAGCTTGTGATAAGATTTATTACGTCGTTTTATTTTGGCGCCATAAAAACAAACTAAAAACCAAATTAACAGATTTAAATGAAATTGAAAACCAAATAGTTTTAAAATTTGTGTGGAATGTTGCCAAACTTCTTTTGGATTGGTATGCGTATAAACATGTATTTATATACATTTTTTCTTCTCATGTATAACTTAATGGTTTTTATTAGCACTTTCCAATGTATTAAAAAAAAAGGGATCAAGGTTAATTTTGTTTACTTCCACTTTACGATTTCTTTATAAAAGCTACGTGAATTTCATTATAGTAATCAGTATTAAAGTTTAGTTTTCAATTCAAAGGCAACTACAACGTTTATAAAATATTATATTTTATTTTCATAGAAAGTGTAAAAACAAAAAATTCATAGAATATAAGTTCAAATAAAAAAAATTTATAAAAAAAAAAAACAAATAAATAAATCAAACAATGACCTGCCTATCGGATATTGATCTGGCAACGCTACACGAACATCGACTTGAAGAGCGTCTCAATTATCGTTTAGCCTGGCACGGTATTACACAACAACAGCAACCAATGCATTATCAGCTACACCATCAGCAGCATACACAAAACAATATCAGCCAAAACAACGTCAGAGTCGTCATGATCATTATGACAAAACAACAAAATATCAATTGGCACGTAATCTAAATAAAAAATCAACAATTGATTTAAATGGAAACTGTGATATTACAACTGGACCAAAAACCACTAATAATAATAATAATAAATCATCAAAGATAAATGTTAACAATAACTCCAATAACATAGATAAAGCATATCTCGAGCATGAAGATAATTGCAATTACTTTACAAATACAACACGACGTCGACGATCGGGTACATGGCCGTAAGTGTTATCAGTTGTTATTATAATAGATCAAAATCGTTTATTTGTATATAGACGGAAAACCCTTTAAAGAAAAAAGTTACGTGACAATCTTAGCAAGTTATTATCTACATATACATATGTATATCTAATGAGAACATTATGTTTTTGCGTGAAAACCCTATAGCAAACTAACTTTCAATAAGCTAAGAATGTTATATATATTTTGGTTAACTTTAAACATTAAATATTTGATAATACTAGTGGGTATGCTATGCTGATAAAAAAAAATAAATGTGTTTACAAAATACAAACACAAAATTTGACGTTATCGATGTTTACAAATATTGAGTCATCAATAAGTTCTTGTAGAAAGAACTATATACAAACACCGCTACTGTTGATAAGTTTTTAAGTACCACTGATATCGTGGACAATAGGTACTACACGGAGTAATTATCATTTATTAGATTTTTATTATTATTATTTTCTTTTATGAAAATGACATTGCGTTTTTGAACAAGGTAAATTTTTGTTTAGTTATTTGCGAAAGTTCTCCATTTTTTGTATGGTTAGTAAGGTCTTTTATTGTTATTGGTACAAATACCGGAATGGGCGGAATTGGACGAGAACTTCAAAATTTGAGGATATATTGGTTCAAACCCAACAATTATAGTAAAACATTTAGTCTTCCTAAGCGTAGAACCCAATAAAAGGGGTACAAACAGTTTAACACTTGAACCCAGGGGAAAATTTAAAAAAAAAAAAAAAAAACTTTTGATGACCGAAATTGGGACAGAAAAAAATATGCAACTGTATGGCTGAGATCAGGATGAAATAATTAGTCTTAAATATATTTAGTTCGCTACAAAATCATAGCTTTTTGCAAATAAATAAAAAAGTTTAAGATATTCTTTCCAACAAGTATAAGAATCCACCTTTTAAAATGTCAAAGAATAAATACTAATTAACATAATTCATTGATCATCATTCACATAATTTATGCAAATTTCTATAATTTAAATTAGTCAAAATTGAGATCGCATGTTTGTTTTCGGCAATTTAATATTTATAACAATCAGTGGATTGTGACGCCAAAAAACTCGTAAAAAAGAATATTCGGTTTAGAACATCACACAAACAAAGTTTTGGTACCAGTTTGTACTAGGTGTCATTATTTTTCAAAAGCTTTGATTTCTTTTTTTTTGTTTTGTTTATTATATTTTTAGATGACTTATTTTACCGTTTTGTCAAAATAAAAATATTTTGTTTTTTTGATTAAGAATCGTATAATTAATGTGTCCAGCTTTTGATTGATTGACAACATTTTTTGAAAGATATACACAGATTGGTACGAGGATCATACGTTAAATTCGGTTTCAGGGCATTAGTATATATGTAAGTATTTTTTATTGTCAGTTAAGAAGTCAAATCTGAACTGTTCTGAACTAAATTTCCGTTTAACACTTCATTTAATTTTCCGCTTAATAAGTCTGATTCATACAAATTGTATTTATTTTAAACGTGATTTTGGCTACAAAACAATCCGTTCGATGACTTCTAAAATGAGAAGTTTGAGAAATGCATTAAGAAAAGTGAAATTCACATGCTTCCGATCTTTGTGTCGTAACACAAAAATGTGTACCTATGAGTATACATTTTGCTAATGATTTGACATGTTTTGTTAAATTGTTGCTAACTTGGCTTTTACAGTTATCATTATTTGTAAAGTCCCTGAGACTTTGCTGTATTCATTCACGTGTTTATTTAAAAAGTAATTAGTAAAATGTCATGCATTATTTCAACACTTTTGGTTTTCTAGTGGTTTTTTATTTTTATATTTTTTGTCTTTTAAAAAACCATAAATTAATTAGTTAAACTTCTTTGTTTTTTTTTTTTTTTATTTTTTTTGTTTCAGATCATTGATCATACCAAAACCTAATTTCTCTTTTTAATGTTGAAATTTTTTTTCCAGATCATTGATTTTATACATAATATAATATGTTCCCTATTTCCGCTGTTGCATAAGTGTTTCAAAACTTTTTTTTTTCTTGTTGTACAAATACAGACTATAATACAAATTATCCAAAGTCATGTACTCATTTGCGGCAAAAGCAATTATGCAAAGTTGTCGTCGTCATGCAAATTTAGATATGTACATACATATATTTTGCACTTCATGTAAGCGTTAAAGTAGTAATGATCTTAGATCATAGCGTATAGCATAGCATCCGTTAAGTACAGCTACAGCTTAAGGCTTTTTTCGTATTTGTCACGCACGAACCTAATGCCGCTGATAATCATACCTTCTTACAATTAAAAACTAGCAACACATTACAAAAACAAAAAAAAAAGACTGGGTGTTGCAATTTTGCTGATCATTTTGTAACGGGGTTACCGTGTAAGGTAATAGAACTTCATGCTTTTCGAAATACTAGGGACACATAATCGCCTAGAATAGCACAAGTAAAATATGTAATATGTTTAAGAGTTTAAATTGTGGAGTTTGTGTAAAATTTTCCTCAATGTTATTTTTCTGTTTTTAATTTAAAATTAAGTTTAATTTAATCTGTCTTGACCTACCCCAATAAGAAAGCTTGTTGAAACAATTTTTATATGGTTATAATCTAGATTAAATTTTTCTTATCTGACTTTAAAGAAATTTGTTTAAGAATAAAAATTTGAATGCGAAAATCTTCACAAACGTATTTCCAATAACTTATTGTGTAGTGTATTTTAAAATCGATTTGATCAAAGTTAATTTTTTTTTTTAATATACAGCAAAAAATTCGTATAAACAAATATGAACTTGCTGATCTCTCTCCAATTACAATAAATACATCATATGAGAAACCATGATCGATCACATCGATTTTCATGCACCTCTCTCTTTTGCACCCCGCTCTTGCTGTTACGCTCCCACACATCTGATACGGCGCCACAGATTCCTGTTTGTTTGCCGTTATATCTTTTTTTTTTTTCTTTTTTTTTGTCTCATTTTCTTATGCTTTTTCGCGTACTTTGTGCCCTAACAAGTTTTGTATTGTTGTAAACGTACAAAAACGTCGACATCGAAAAATATTATATCAGAAATTTATTGCCAATTGTTGGCATCATATTATGGTATTCCAGTATTTTTGTAACCTTCGTGGAAGCAACAACTGAACAAAATACTCTCGCATCAAAAACAAAAAAAAAAAAAAAACAAGCTTGTATTTTTTTTACTTAAAGGAACCAATTTCGTGCTTCGCTTACTTGTTTTATTTTTCGTCTGTGACTCTTAAAACTCGTTCGAAACGAATTTTCGGAGAAAAAATATATCGTTTTAAATTTGCATAAAATTTTACTATTTGTTTTTAATTGATTTGTTGTTGTTGTTGTTGTTGAAAATGTTTCCTTTGCATCGACGTCATCAGGAACTTTTGTTGGAATCATTTCCACCACAAAGTTCACTGGATTTAGAGGAATTTAATAATGATGCAAAGAATTTTGTAAAGTCAACAGATGATAATCAGCACAACAATAACAATAATAATAATAATAATGATGCTAAACAAAATGCCTCCGATTTCCATAACAATCAACAAAATTCCATTTTGGATATTAGCGTAATTAAAAATGTAGAATTTTTGGAGAAGGTGCATCCAGCGCAGCGTATTTTAAGGTTTTATTTTAGAAAATAATGTTTTAATAATAAATTTAAAAATGATTTTTTCTTTTTATATATTTTCAGGCGCACCAGAAGTTTAAACGCACCCTCACCGTTTCAACAATTCGGACCATGTGGACGTATAATGAAAAACTCAGCCATGGTCATGTAAGTAAAAAAAAATATCAAACAGTTCATATAATTTAAAGTCAAAGCTTGCATACTAATACATTTAATGATTGCAGGCAAATTCAAGATCCCGCCAGTCAACGCTTGACATGGTACAAGCCACCACTTACGGTACTTGTTATCAAAAAGGTAAGCGACTCAACGGTGCTGGCACCATTTGTGCAGCTTGTAGATTGGCTGGTGCAGGAAAAGAATATGGTCGTATGGGTTGAATCGGCAGTGCTAGATGATTCCTTGTTAAACGGTGATGCAACGTTTAAGAGCATACGTGATAAGCTGGTCACATTCAAGTGAGTGAAATATGATTTATATTTATTTATTTTGATTTAATAATTTTTATAAATATATTTCGCTTTTTATAGAGATGGCCGTGATGATCTGACTGATCGCATTGACTTTATCATTTGCCTTGGTGGTGATGGCACGTTGCTCTACGCATCATTGCTCTTTCAGCAATCAGTGCCGCCGGTTATGGCATTCCATTTGGGCTCACTTGGTTTTCTAACTCCATTCCGTTTTGATAATTTTCAAGAACAAGTAACTAATGTACTCGAAGGACATGCAGCACTAACGTTACGTAGTCGTTTGCGTTGTGTTATACATCGCAAGGGCGATCGGCGTAAGGATTCAGAGAATTCGAGTCAAGCACAAAGCGTTAGCGAACAAAGACAATCAGAACAGCAAAATGTTACTACGAATGCAACGCATAAGCATAATAAACGTAGTGCTATGAACAGTATATTAGTGCTAAATGAAGTGGTTATCGATCGTGGTCCCTCACCGTATTTAAGCAATATCGATCTCTTTTTGGATGGCAAATATATAACATCAGTACAAGGTGACGGTTTGATTGTTTCAACACCAACCGGTAGCACTGCATATGCAGTAGCTGCTGGTGCCTCGATGATACATCCCTCCGTGCCAGCGATAATGGTAACACCAATTTGTCCACATTCGTTGAGCTTTCGACCAATTGTAGTGCCTGCCGGAGTGGAGCTTAAGGTATGTAACGCATATACCATATAAATACATTTATTTTATATTAATACTAAAAACATTTTCCATAGATTTCTGTTTCACCTGACAGTCGCAATACATCGTGGGTGTCTTTTGATGGACGCAATCGACAGGAACTTTTTCATGGCGATAGTCTGCGCGTAACTACTTCAATTTATCCGGTGCCTAGCATCTGTGCACAAGATCAAATAACCGATTGGTTTGATTCACTTGCGGATGGTTTGCACTGGAATGTACGCAAGCGACAAAAGTGCCTCGATGAGCTATCCGATTTGACAGCTTCTGGCTCAGAGGATACTCTCGATGAAATTGAGAATCTCAAGATATTCGATATGTAGTAATAGCTAACTACTTTATTTACTCTACGCTGCAATATATACATATAAAATTCAAACTAATCCAATTGCGGCCAATTAGTAGAATTCATTATTACCAGCTATAATATTATACAATTTGTTCATTCTGTTTAGCTACAGCAGCTGTAGAAGCTTTAAATTGTGTGTGCAATCGTTTTAAAATACTGTTAAAATTGTAAAACAAAAGCAATATAAACTTTTTATATACGTTTATATACAATAATTCATAAATATGTAGTTAAAAGTATACACACGGTTTAGTTTTAATGCAAGATATTTGTTATTTTTAGTTGCATATTGATGAAACACAAACATTCTAAGAAATTAGTACACAATAGCTTAAATAATATTTTATTTTGTCTAATGCAGCATAAAGTTACTATTTGTAGTTTAAATTTTTTTCGCTCAAACTTTTTTTTATTATTACATATATATTTTTTTTATTTTAGACAAATTTCAAAAGTACTTAAAGTTAAAAGCTAGCCAAATTTTATTGTTGAAATTTAATTATACATACATAAATAAAATTGTATTTCTAAATAAGTATTTGAAAACATTAAATTTTATTAAATATTTTAATTGTATAAGGTACAGTTTTTTCCAGTTAAATCTGAAGAAAACGCTATTTTATATTATATTGTATTGTATTATAAAAATAATTATTAAGCATTAAATTGTAATTTTTACATATTTGCTGCAAATGTTTTTTTATATATAAAATGTAAAGATATATATACATAGATTTATTAAATAATAATGCGTCTGGTTGAAATAAAATATACTAAAATTTATTTAATAACTACACTTTTATAGTTTTTATTTTCAAAAATAAAAAAGAACAAAAAATTCAAATTTAAAAAGTAACGTTCACTTCGTTCTTTACATGCAACGCCGTTTATTATTTTAAATTGACAGCTTAGTAAAACAGAACAGCTGTTTTTTGTTGTTTGGCACCTGTCGTTTTGTTGTTGTTATGAGTTTTTGTATTTATGTGGTAATTTTTATTTTAAATAATGCAAAATTTCTGTTGTAATTGCTTTAAAGCAATTTTGTGTTAATTTTTTCAAATTGCGAGTTAAAAAAAAATAAGTTGAAGTGTACAATAAAACTTTTATAATTACATATTGATTGTTTTATAATAATATTGGTGGCATAGCTAATCCATCAAATAATGTCTAACAAGTACAAATCTGTTAAACAGCAATCAAAGCAAACCACCGATAAAATCTTGGCACAGTCAAGTGAAGCACAAATGGCTGCGGTGCCTTTGAGCGCTGCATCCTCAACAGCGCACAGTACGAAACAAAATAAACTAAATACAAATGGTGAACAGCGGTAAATAAATATTATTAAATTTTAAAATGTTTTACTATTGTTTTTAACATGAATATAAAATTTAGAAAGGCGTAGCAGAAAGTATACAACAAAAGCCGGGTCGATATGTTCGTCTGTCCAGTTTTTTTAAATATATTTTTATAAAATTGCTTTTCTAATAACATTCAAAACCGCATAGTCGTCTGCCTTATTATCAGCCTTCCTCTAATTGACTTTGTTACACTTGCACTAAAATGCCAGACAAGCACGCGACTCAAACGATTATGTTGAATTTGTAGTAAAGCTTTTTAGTATACCCTATAGACGTATACAATACAAGTTTACCAACAAATATGTAACACTTTAACTGGAAACGTTACGCTCACTTTTCACAAATTGGTTTTTCGCATTGGAAAGAGATGGGCACACATCGAACACCGGTGCCCATTATATTCGTGGGGTAATTTTGAGTAGGATCTGAAAGATCTTCAAAATGGCGATAAAAAAAAAATTCGTGGGTTTAAATCTAAGAGAACCCAGAACCTTTTTGGCTGTAAACTAGTGTAAATAGGTGTAATCCGTACCAAGTTTGGCGTTTTTAGGTTAACTAGCAAAAAGGTTTTCAGATGAAAATTCAAAAATTAGGTTAGACTTGTGGATGCAATCAATTGCCTCATTCTACCTGCTCATATGTTTAACCTGATACAATTTAAGTACGAGGCATAAAGGCTATATAAAGGGAAGTTTCAAAAAAAAAAAAATCAACATATTTTCAATGTTACAAAAATATGAAATTACTAAAATCGCTAATGAAGAGTATTAAAGTCTTGGTCACAAGTAGATTTAATATATTATCTTATTATTTATATTTTTTTTTCATTATAAGTTTGTTAACTGGAATTTAGTTGTATTTTGTTTTTTTTTTCGATTGGCATACAAAACAGTTTTCAGTTGTTGCTCGATCTTTTGTTGACGCGGAACGTATGCTTTTACGGCAAAAAACATTGTGTCTATCTTTTATGTCTGAAAAATGTTTTAAAATAAGTGACGCATTTTTTTGTGATATTTTATGTAAAGAAGCTGTTTTTCGTTTAAAATATTAAATAACATAAATAAAAAATTTAAAAAAAAACCTTAAATACCTTAAAATATTTAAAATTAATTACCCAACTATTTACATATTTTACGATTTATATTTTTGTGGTTTGCATTGATATAAAAAAAAAAAACTTATTTTAATACGGCGCCAAAGCTATAAATCTTTATCTTAAAGCAATTATTAAAATTGAATATGCAAATAAATACAAATTTGATGTACAACAGGTTCCACTGACGTTTAAAACATTTTAAGTTTTGCTTATTTTGGTCTATTTTGTTTGTTTCTTTAATTTGAATTGTTTTTTTTTTTAACTAGAATTGTGACGCTTGTTATATTATTTACCTGCCAATTTTAAACTTCACAGCTTAGTTCCGGTTGAATACAAATCAAGTGGTTAATATGAAAGCAAATAACAATTTATAATTTGTACAAATTAGTTATTAAGAATTAGAAATTTTTGGCACATTGAACTTTGGTAAATAGACCTTGTAAAAATTCATAAAGATATGATGATGTATGGAAAATTAAGTGATTTTTAAATCATATATTTCACGGAAAAATGATTGAGTTTAAGTGAATTTTAAATGTATCTTTCGGATAAAGAAAATCTTGAAAAATTTACAATAAATACGAATGAGAAATGTATTATTGCGCATAAAAACAAAGTAAATTTACAAATAAAGAATAAACATGAAATGACAATGAATTATCGTAAACGTTCGTATACTTGGCCGTAAGTTAAAAAGTAAATTATGTGTGTTTATACTTGCCTACTTTGATTTTAAATTCTTAAGATCCATTCATTGACAATTATAACCAGTTTTTTGTAATGGGAAACCCCGACTACAAGACTCCTAAGGATTATGCCTATGATAGACCCAAATAAATTATCTGAAACGATTAAATAATTTTTTTTTTTTTAACGTAGCGTCCCGTATCAAAAAATTTTAAAAAAAAATTTAAGCACAAAGTGCAAAGTTAGGTAGCCGTTTAAAAGAGTTTTTACTGTACATACATTTATAAACTTGATAAACGTAGCAGATTTTGTGTTTTTACGAGTATTAGTGCATTAGTATTAGCAGTTTCTTAAAATGTTAGTTTTTCAATTAGATTTTACGATATCAAATTTAATATTTGATTAAAATTGAATATCAATGAAATGTTTTTTTTTTTACGTAATCTGAATTTCTAATATTATTTTTATTACAATAATTTCTTGTCATAAATTATTACAGCTTGTTAATACATAAATTTCGATTTGATTAGAAAAATTAAATTCTTATCAATTCTAAACACACTTGTAAACATTGATTGTTATCTCATCAAACTTAATCACATATATAATACACTAGTTGGCATAATTATTTTAACACAAAGAAAAAAAAATTATTACACTTATACAATACAAGTCTTTTATTTATTGTATTAAACCCCTTTTATTTAAAATTTCATGTAGAATTCAAATGGTTTCAATTTTTAAATAATGTGTCTATATCGATCGCAAGATTGTAAAACCATCTTTACAATACAGCCAACTAATAATCTGGCGACAACATTTTATTCAGATGGTTGATAGGAAACAAAATGACGCTCGTATAGTTATAATCATGAGGTTCAGTGCACCAGAACCAAATCTATAAGATTTTGGAAAAAAAACCTATTACTTTAGGATATCAATATCTCCAAAACCGTTCGACTTAGGAAAAATCTGATTTCATTTCTAAACTCTACATGAAATTTTTCATTAAATATATATTTATTTTTTTATAATCATGCTTTAACTTAAATATATAAAAAAAAGGAATATATATTTTATACAAAATCTGTAACCAAAATACCTGTTTTTTTTTTTTTTTTTTATTTTATGTATATGGTCTAGTTTCCGCAGCATTTTCCAATATACATAGGTACTTAGGTAAAATTTTCTATTAAAATTTAAAAAAAAAAAAAAATAAACATTACTCATATATTTTGTTAAGATACTATTTTAAATTGTAATGACAGAGCATGATATGCAAAAAAAAATCGAGCGTTAAATGTTCTTGCTATATTTGGTATTCTACTAAAAAATATATATATACCTATATATAATATGTTATTGGTTCATTACTACGTATAGAATTGATAAAAAAAAATATATTTAAATAATTAATTATAAAATTGGTTTGCAATTTTAATGAAAGCTTTTTTTAATTACAAATAAGTACGAGTTATATACTTTTCTAGAGCACCTTTCACATACATACATATGTGTATGTATAAAAAGTCGTCATCATTGGCTATGCACACATATCTACTATATGTATGTATATATGTATTTATAATAGTACAACGATCGATTGACCGATCAAACGTGCGCTGTTTTTATTTTATAGACACATTATCGACTACACGAAACACACAACACAAACGCGAGTTCTTTCAGTCATTCTCGGTCGTACACTTTGTAAAAAAGTCGTTGTTTTAAGTTGATAAAAGTCGCATTACATTTATATTAATTTAATAGTCTTCAGCTAACATTCAAATAAGGAAGTTGAAAAACAAAATTTACAAAATTTTTTTTTTGTAGAGGTAAAAAAAATGATTGATGAAATAGTTTAATTTTTTTTTTTACAAAAGAGCTTTTCACTTGCCGCTAACCTTTTTTTTTGTATTGATTTATGTAAAGCTTTTGCACTTGTTGAACACAGCCAGCAGAGTTGTCCTTTTATTAGCAATCAGTTAGACTATAATGTGTAAAACGCTACAATTTTAGTATTTATAAAAAAGTCATACTTGCTACAACGTTTTAGAAATTAAGAGGCACATGTAATTTTAAATTAATAAAATCATTTTTTTTTTTTGCATATTTACAGGCGCACAAAGAGCCTAAATCCACCGCCACCACTGCCACAATTTGGACCATGTGCACGTATTATGAAAAATGAAACAATGGATATGTAAGTAATTTTTTTTTCAAATTTATTTTTTTTTTAACTTATTTTTTAATAACTTTACTTGTTACCTAACACATAGCCAAATCCAAGATCCCGCTAGTCAACGTTTGTTCTGGAACAAACCGCCACATTCGGTGCTTGTTATTAAAAAAAGTAAATGATGCATCAGTGCTGGCACCGTTTGTACAGTTAATCGATTGGTTGCTGCATGAGAGACACATGGCTGTCTGGGTTGAGTATGCAGTACTCGAGGAGAAACTTCTAAGTGAACAAACTTCAGAGATACGTCGCGAAAATGAGAAAAAACGTTATGAAAAATTTCAAAATATACGCAATAAATTTATAAGTATGCGTGATGAGTTGACAACATTTAAGTAAGTATTCCGCAAACAGTATTTTATATTATTTATTTAAATAATTACCTTTTTTTTTTTAAACAGAGATGCACAAGATAATCTCACCGATCGCATTGATTTTATTATTTGTATCGGCGGCGATGGTACACTACTGTATGCCTCGCAGCTATTTCAACAATCAGTACCACCGGTTATGGCATTTCATTTGGGCTCACTTGGATTTCTGACACCATTTCGTTTTGATAACTTTCGTGAACAGGTAACAAATGTACTAGAAGGACATGCGGCACTTCAACTACGTAGTCGCTTAAACTGTGTGCTAATTAAAAAAGAATTTTCCAATAAATCAACAAACTGTGATATGCAGCAGACACAAGACAAAATGCGAAAAACTGTCTTAGCACTGAACGATGTTGTTATTAGTCGTGGTCTATCATCGTATTTGAGTAATGTAGATCTATTTATTGATGGCAAACATGTAACTACGGTGCAGGGGGATGGTTTAATTGTTTCAACGCCAACAGGTAGCACTGCGTATGCAGTTTCTGCTGGTGCTTCAATGTTACATCCTGCGGTGCCGGCAATTATCGTAACACCAATTTGTCCGCATTCGTTGAGCTTTCGTCCGATTGTAGTGCCTGCGGGTGTTAAATTGAAGGTGAGTTTGGCTTTGTCATTGGATTTTTTATAAAAAAAAGATTTAATTAAAATTAATACTTATTTTTTAACAACAGATTTCCGTTTCGCCGGATAGTCGCAATACTTCATGGGTTTCGTTCGATGGACGCAATCGCGTAGAACTTTTTCATGGTGATAATTTATTTGTTACAACTTCTATATATCCAGTGCCGAGTATCTGTGCGCAGGATCAAGTTACAGATTGGTTTGATTCGCTTACTAATGGTTTGCATTGGAATGTTGGCAAGCGACAGAAATGTCTAGATGAGTTGACTGATTTAACTAATTCCAGTTTAGATGATGCGCTCAACAAAAAACTGCAAAGCTCAAAATTTAGTTAAATATATAAATTAAATAGCATAAAGTACATACACATAAATAGTTTGTTTACAATGAAATTGTGGCCAAATAGTGTACGTTTTGTTTTGGTAGACTGTTATGTATACTTACGATATAGCATATAAGTAGTACTGATATTTATGTTAAAAACTCAAAGCTAAATTTCAGAATAATTATAAAAAAATATAGAATAAATTTTATTTTGTACAAAAGTATGCTATAAAAGTTATTTAATAATTTATATTTAGATTTTCATTTAAAAACTAGGCAGACATTTAGGTGCTACTATTATGCAAGTCTTTCTTGCTTTAGACTGAACTAAAGACACAATAGTGAAACAATTAAATAAGTGTCACTGTCAAGAACAAGCGTACTGTATAAAACAAAAAAAAAAAAAACCAAATACTTCTAAGCCAACAAAGTCAATCATCGCTGAGACACTTAACAGCGGAAAGCACTTAACACGTTCATAAGAATATTAGTACATTATACTACTGCAATATAGAAACGTTTTATCCTTTTAAGCGTTGCACGCGTAACAAATCCAATAGACTAACACTTGTACCTACATATATACATACATACATACATATAAATTAAGTCTATAAAAACAACCAAGGAAACGCACAAAAACAGCGGCAAGAAAAGTAAGCTTAAAAAAAAAAGAGTAAATTACGCGTAATAAATCAAAGAAGCATAAAATAAAAATTTAAAAGCAACTTACAAAAAATACAATAAAATAAAATAAAGAAATGTCAAGTTATATAAATGCGTTAAGTCAGTTCAGTGTGTCAGTAAGTGTGAACGGAAACTCAGCTACACAAATACAAAAATATATAAATGTATCTAGATACATTTACACAAATACACAAATGTACGCATAAAGTGCGTTGTCTATTATCAATTTTCACGCTTTTATCTTCAACATATTATATGTATGTATGTTAGATTGTTTGTAGTGTGAGTGAGTTCTACATGCAACAAGTGTATCTGTATTTGTCTGAATGTGAATTCAAGGATAAAAAAAATATGCGTTCTATCCGCTATTTGCCATTGGCTCTATGACTATGAACACGTGTTCAACTGTATACGCCCACGTGCGTATACTGCGCAGTCGCCATTTAGCAATGCTTTTCATATCAGTATTTCCTATTGGCGTTTAACATTTTGAGAAGATATATAAATATGCAATGCTATGTTGTATTTTGGCTTATATAACTTTTGCAATAGGCAACAATTATTCAAAAAAAAAAAAAATAAATAAATAAATAAATGAATATAAATAAATAAACGTATGCTTTTTAAAAAACTGCATACTTAATTTATTTTACTATGATATTTTTTGTATAAAGTTGGCTAACAACTTCTGATACAAATAAATTTTTAACATTTTACAAAAAATATAGTTTACTTTTGGGCGCAATTAAAATTTTTAAAGGTTTATATAAAATGCAAAAAAAAAAAATCCTATATACAAATAAATTAATACAAATTATATTAAAATTTCAAAAGATAATTAATTAATCTCGTTATTCGCAAAGCAATATAGTTTACCGATTTCCAGTATTATTCTACATAGAAGCATATATGCAATGCTTAAGTTGAACTGCTATTTTCAGAGCAGAAATCATTTTTTTATTGCGCTTAATAGACAGGTTGAATCATTGTTCCTAGCTTTTTATACAAACTGACGGATTGCGAAAATTTACAGTCAACGACGATTCCTATAAAGCGGAGTCTCAAAAAAATTCTGTGGACCTGTACAAATGTTTTTTAAGAGTATTTAGAAAATCGGTTTATTGAGGGAAATATTTGCCGAAATACCATACTAATTGCGCTAGCGGGTCAAATATTGAACTTTCAGAATGCGGCACATGCGAAAGATCAAAATTTTGGGTTTAAAATAATCTTATTTCAGTATTTTGATTCAATTTAAAGTTCTCTTAAAAAAAAAAAACAAACACTATAAGACAGACACCATATTCGAAATATGGACACTCTTGTGCCGTATTTTAATGCCATACAAACTAACCGAAAATTATTAGTTTTGACATAAAAACTCCTTTGTTTGTCAATCTATAAAAATTTAACTTAGTACAAATTATTTCTACAATAGTTCTAACACATTATCCCTATCAGGAAAAAAAAGTATTCCCCAAATATACCACAATTTTTGGACTCTTCGCATAAAAAAACTTTTTTGTTTCTTATAATTAAAAGTTCAAAATTATTCCGTTCATTTATCAAGCTAAACACAACAAATTTTATGAATTTGGTTTACATGAAACAATTGCAAAATGTTGCTTAATATAAAATTATTCCTTAATTTGGATTTTTTACAAAAAAAAAAAATGATACTAAGATAGGACATAGTTTTAAAATTATTTAAAAATGTTGATAAAAAAATATTCTTATATACTAAAATAACACAAATATACTATATATAACTTAAATTGAATCAAAATATATTTTCGCTTTTAACGATTAAAAACATTCCTTTGAATTTTTCCCTCAATTCCATATCTTATCATAATATACGAGTACGAATGCTGAATCTACTTATTTTCATTCGTAAGACACGTGTTGCATACGCTACGGCGCGCGGCTAAATGCCAACAAATTGAACACCAAATGCGCTTAGCTTATATTGTAGTATGATGATGACAATAAAAAAGACCAATGAAAAATAGCGTAATAGCATAAAATATTCCAGGAATTTCTTAATAAAGTGCTGCTGTGCTGCATGCAGCATGAAACTCGAAAGTTACTTAAGACAAAAGATCGACGACGTCAACGAAGCAGCAAGGAATTTACTGCAAAAGTATTTAAGTAAAAAATATAATACTATGCCAGAACGTGTTGATATTTCAATTGAGTATAAAATATGCGCAGCAGCAGAGATACACAGATGCACAGAGAATATGAAGCGTTAACGATGATTTGACCTTTTTCTTCTACGCAAATACGGAAGGAAGTGCGTCATACATTTTAAATATTTGAAATTAATTCCAATACCAGCAAAATTCTAAAGAACTGACGCATTACATATTTCCTATAAATAAATATGTCGGTTTTAAGATAAAACCAAATATGAATTGCCACTATAAAACAATTGGGTACAACCGGGACAGGACAAAAGGAAATTAAACTTTTTATGCTTAAGTGCGTCTATTTTTGGATTTCTGGACTTTCATTTTGCTTTGTGGTCAAACACAGACAAAGAAAAATTAAAAAAAAAAAATTTCGAAGCTGTCGTATGCAAAACACTTTTACTTATATTGGACGACCAGCATTAAACCTACACTCACTCACTGCGTGAAAGAATATAGAACGTACAGGGATGATGCCATATTTTGTCGTTGACATAACATAACACGCACGCACCCACCCAACTACTCCGCCATCAAGTGTTCTGTCAACGCCTGACATTCCGTTTGACTTTATTCAGTTCGTTCATTCATTCATTCATTCTTTCGTTCATCACTTCTCTATCGGATCGGATCTATGTTGCTTGGCGTATCTGGCTTTCTGGCGTGCTTTGAGAATTCTATTTTGTGGGGGAAATCAATTTATGATAAAGTGCTTCGAATGCTATTGAGCTATTATGCCACATATATGTAGTATAATATACAAGTATATGAAGGCATCTCTTCATACATACTATATATGTCTGTCTGTCTGTGTGGGTTGATGGGTGTTTATTTGAGGTGTCTGTATGTGTGTGTTCGTCATGAGCTCGCTCTCTTTAACTGCTAGGATTTTTTTTGGTATTTTTAATAAATATTTTAGATTTCTATAATGCGTATCCATTTAAATAATTTATTAAAGGTTTTTTTACTGTTATTTAAATTTTGTTGAGAAACTTTATGTTTACTACAAATCAAACATAAAAAAAAAAAAAAAAAAAACATTAAAATTGCATTAGTAAAAATTTTAATTGCATTAAAAAAATATTTTAAAACTAGGAAAAACATTAACTTCGGTGGAACCGAAAACTTTTAATAGTTTAAATGTTCACCAGATGCTTAGATTAAATTTCAAAATGAATTTGGTGAAATTGACGGAGGCCCGATCCTTAACATATCGATAGTAGTCACTTAGGTGAATATTGGAATTAATTTTACCAAATTTTAATTGGATTCTTTCAGAAAAAAAAAATGTTTTTATTTAAAAATCAAAAATGTGCGGTAGATTTCTATGTGGACTATGCCTTTAAAATGGGCGTGGGCACCTTGGTTCTAATAAACAAACTGTCCTAGGACCAAAAAAGCTTAAATTTAAAATTTCATGTCAATATCTTAAAAACATTCAGAGTAAAACGCATCGCAACAGACGGACAGACAGACGAACATGGCTAAATCGATTAGTCCCATCATAGCTGATTAACTAATATATATATACTTTATGGGGTCTTCGTTGCCTCCTTTAATGCGTTACAAACTTTTGGAAAAACTGAATATACCCGTTTACTCTATGCGTAACGGGTAAAAAATATCAAACAATTAAGTTTTGTAATAAATATTTTTTTACAATTGGTAAAATTTAAATAGTTATTAATAATTTTGACCCTGGTAATCTTTATTACGGATACAAAAATACCATAAATAAACTTCCTCAAAATATTTCTCTGATCAGAATAAAAATAAAATTTGTTTTGGGATTTTTTTTTTTAGAAAATTTGATTCAAATAATTTGTGTGTCTAAACGCACCTTTACATATAGAATAAATTTTTATAGATGTTGGTACGTGCCCAATACAATGAACTTTTATTCTCACCACTTAAATAAAAACTAAACACAATCAATTTTGTATTTATATAAAAAAAAAGAAAGCAGAAGTCGAGTATACACGACTGCAAGATACGCCTGTATCCAATCTTTATGTAACTTAAAGTAAATCTTATCTTTGTATCATACTTCATTGTCTTGGATTTTGAAAAATTGGTTAAATTTGTATGGGGGATAAACTTAAAAATTGTTTGGACCTACCCATATTGGGATATTTCATTGGAACTATCATAGGCATAATTTATACTAAATTTAGAGTCCCTAGAATAAGAAACAAAGAAGTTTTTATGCAAAAACTCAAAATTGTGTGGTTGATTTGTATGGGGGCTACCCCTTAAAATGTGACTAGGGAAAAACCGTTTGTAAGTGACCACTTAACGGCTTAGGAGAGTATATGCTTAGAAAATGGTGGCCCAATCACTTACAGACTCCGAGAGAATCGTTTTCATAGGGCAGACGGACAGATGGACGGACAGAACACATAGCTATTACGACTCTCCTATCAAAGCTGATCAAGAATATATATATATACTTTATAGGGTTACATACATTTGCACTAACTTAATATACCCTTTTAACCCTTGGGAGTAGAGTATAAAAATAAAATAAAAAATTCTAAGCGGTTATATACATTTCAAATCGATTTGTTGCGCTTTATTGGCAAAAAAGTGCTCAAATGGACGCGTCAATCTTTCGGTTCAGTTAAAGTTGCTAAATAGAATGGAGACAATCTCAAAAATTTACTAAAAAAAAAAAAAAAAAAATATAAATAAAATATAAAAGCAAATATAGAAACAAACTAAAAGGCTAAGCGCACTTAAAAAAAAAAAAAAAAAAAAAAAACAAAATCTTAAAAGCGTATTTTTTTATTTTTTGTGGATGTTTTATTGTGATCCAACTGAATAATAACGACGGTTGCGGTGGCTGCTTAAAAGACTACCCTTGCCTTTGTCGTAAGTTTTAGTAAATTTGTTAATGTGTGACGAGAAGACGTAGTATACAACACGATTTCTACTCCATTAACTTCAGTTCACTCAACTCGAATTATTCCTCACACTCAGCTTCTATTTCTAGTGCTCTCGAAAAAAAAAAAAAAAAAACAATAAAAAAGAATGGCAAAAAGTCTGTGTCCAGGCTGTAGTCTACGTCCACGTACGCGTACTGTTGTCAAATTTATTTTATTGTGTTTTATATTATTGGGTTTGTATTATGGTTTTTATCAATATATAATGTGGTACTTTGAGCAGCAGCAGAGTGACTTTGATTGAATACTTAATTATTTTTTATTATCATTAACAAGGAAGTAAAAATAAATTAATGAAAAAAAACTGCCAATTAATTAATAAACTCAATTTATTGAAATTCGGCATTTATTAGAACTAAGTGAGTTGCAATTTTTTTTTTTAAATTGTCTTTTTTCGAATCTTCATTTTTTTAGTGATGAGCATCGACGTAGAATATAAACTTTGTGCTTTTGTTCTGAGTTGTCTGTGAATTTAAAACCATTCCAGATGCCATTTCAAGAGATGACTGATACCCAGTCCACTACCATACGGCACAGCTTAAGGTACAAAATGTTTACAGGGTATCTTATAGTCTTATAAACTTCAATAAAAACTATTTTCTTTTTTATACAATTTAATTAAACATTTTATAACCAAAATACGCATCACTAAATAAAATATTCAAATGTGTATCTTATGAGAACGTCTGTATTTTTAAATCATCAAATACCTGTTTAACATAATTAGCCAAGAGGCAAAAAGCCTATTGGTGTTCATTAATTTAAATCGTATAGTTTTTTATTGTTGTTGTTTTTTTACGGAACATATTAAATGCTTGTTTTTTTTTTTATTTTTTTTATAAAAACTTTGATAATGTTGGTTTTTACGCTTAAGCATATTTAAACTTAATCATTAACTTTGAACAAAAAAAATTTCAAGAAGATATTTCGAAAAGTAAATAAACTATGTGCTCGATGACATGAGTCATTCTAGCAATTGGAGTCTAGTCTGTACGTTCCAGCGGCATTTTCTCATTAAAGTCTTGAACGTGCCTTGGCAATAACTTAAATTACATCGGCAAAATTGTTTCTTCTAGTCAATAATCTTGTTGTTGGAGCTGCTAATAACCCAATGACAGCATAAAACGCCTCTAATCAATACATCCATAACAATTTTTCAATAAATGCTGCTTCAAAGACTCTTTAGAGTCAGCAAAGTGCTCAGGTAATTTGTCAAAGCTTAGAAATGGTCCTAACAATTAAATTGGAGGCTCTTTGCTAATAATTTATACATAACTTTTAGTTGAAATGAATTATACCCGTCTCGGTCCTAGAATCATGTATACCGAATTTCATTTCTCGAGTCCAAAAATTTTTAAAAATAGTTACCATGAATTTCTGTATCGATTCTATGGAGTCTATGCCCAACGCCTATTTTTTCTAAAACGATATTTATTCTATCTTTTAAGTTGGACCAAAAGTATATATCTAGAAACTTTCATTGTAATCGGTTGAGTAGTTTCAGAGTCTATAAAAAACGAATATGGTGATTTGAGATATTTTTATAAGATAAAAAAAATCACACAGATGAAGAGTATTAATGATTTGGTTTTAGCTAGATTTTTTAGATTAAAAAAAAAAAAAAAAAAATTATACAGCTAAATAATGGTCTACACAGAAAGAAATATGAAGCTCTGAGCATTTATTTTTTTTTAATTTTTTTTTTTTTGATTTTTTTTTTAAAGGATACTTTTTTAAATTCATTTAACGCCAAGAAACGGTATGCAAATTTGTACGTCATTAAGAGCATCCCCATAAATTGATTCTTATCAGCTCTATGACATGTCTCTAACTGTCGTCTGTCGGCTGTCCGTCTGTTTGTTCTATGCGATTTTTCGATGTTGTAGATGAATTTTGTTTTTTTTTTTTAATTAAAAGACATACTTTTTTTTTTTTAAATTATTTATTCCCAATTTAAAACATTTTTTAAAAATTTTTTTTTTTTTTTTAATTTTACGTGCTAAATTTATTAACTCCGACTTCTTTATTAATAAAGCTGCATGTAGAGGTAGGTCGTACAACTTTTTGTTTAATCATTTGCGTCACTTGGTACGTTGAAACATTTTACACAAGATCAGGCAGCTTGCTGTTATACTGACTTCACTGCTCTGCTCTGTTTTGCTCTGCGTCCGGATCCATTGTTTAGTTCAACTTAAGGTATTTGTGCGTTACAGAACGTTTTAAACGGTATTCAGTTTCGAGCTTAATATTTTATATTCGGGCAACGTGTTTTGTTAAAAAAAAAAATTAATTTAAGAATACATTTTAAATTGTGAGTAATTTTTATGGTTACAAAAGATATTATATCTTTATTGTAAAAATCTTAATAAAGTAATCTTTAACTTTAAGAATCAAATTGATTATGAAAAATAAAAAATGGTAAACAGCGAATAATTCGTGTGAAAAAATAATGACCAAGTAAAATGCTTAGACATATAAAATGAATTTGATTGCCATAATTTCAATGAGAACACGTTGTTATCATTTTGCACGTGTTGTATTTTTATACTATTTACCTTTTTATCGCATCGAAAAAAAAAAAAATATATTCTGCTGAGAATATGTAACAAGTTAAATAGAAAGAAAATAAATAGAAAATAAAAAAGATTCTACAAGACTGAACTTCCATAGAAAATTCATATGAATTCAGTCTTCTCTAGCGTTTATATGAGCAATTAATTTTTATTGTATTATTTGGAGTGTTTATGGAATATTTCGTATAATTTCCAAGATAAAGAACAAAAGACTTTCAATATATATGTTGCATGGTTTCTATGTCCTCTATGGACTTTGAAACCATCACACCAATGAGTTCCCATAACGGTTTCGTTTAAAAGGCAACAATGCAAGTATAATTAAAGACCACTAAAACAATGCATTAGGCACATTTGGTTGATTCATGAATTGGACTTTTCCAAATTAATTTTGTTTTTTTACTTTTTTGTATGATTTCATACTAGCCCCAACATAAAACGGACAATTTGGTATTTTTTAGTGTTTTCTTTTGTTTGTTTTTATACTAGCCTCAAAAACAGCTGAGGTGAAGAGTGCTAAAAGAGAAGACCAAATGCCTGTACAAGGTAGTAGCATCAGCCGGGTATCTGCATGAAAAAAATTAATTTTTTTTATATATTTTTGAATAGATATTTTTTTTTTCCTATATTATCTTAAACAGAAAATATTTTTGGAGCAATAAATTTTTTGTTTTATTAGATTTCAAAAAAAGTTTTTAAAAAAAATACAATGTTGTTGACTGCTAATGCAGAATACAATTTTATCCGACTTATCCGCTTTGTTAACTTAGCTTAAGTGTGAATTAAGCTTAAAGTAATTATTCAAAAAAAGAATAGCATACAGTTAGGCGACAATTTAACTAGAATAAATCGTTTAATCGAAATGAAATTAGTAAAAAAAAAAAAAATTGAGAAAAGAAGCTGCAGAAAGTTATACAAAAGCCAGAAAACTTCAATTAGACTTGCGGCATACGCACACATAAAAACGCACATGCAAGCATACATACATGCGTATGTATGTACACAAACACGTACAACAAAATCAATTGGGCATGAAGTGCTGCATACTTATAGGCGTATATGAAGCAGGCAAGTAAGCAAGAAAATTAACGCAGTGTAAAACGCACAACAATAAAGAATAAAAGAAATAAAAAGAAAGAAAAAATATACATATGTACACACACACACACAACACACATAGACATTCAAATACAATGAAGGCAATTGAGCAAAATCATTGTCGCTGGGTGTGCTCACTTCAATGATGCCAACTTTGCTGCAAGGATAAAACTGCAAATGTTTGTATGTGTGTGTGTGTGTGTGTTTATATATAATGAGTGTGAGTTGTCTGAATGGTTTTGCTTTGTTGCTGCAACAGGCAGTCGTCGTTCGAATGTACAACAAGTGGCTGTGGCTGTGCTGCTGCGCGCTGCCTCGTAACTGCCACAAGGACCCAAAGCAGCATTTTAGTCGCCGCGCAGCATTCAGTGCGAGACGAGATCTCGTTGCTGATGGACGTGTCTTTCCAAACGCAGCAATTGAAAGACAGCAAAGAAAAACACAAACTTAATTTAAAGACTAAAAGTGTTAATAACTTTTCAAAAAAAAAAAAAATATTAAAAACAAAAAGTGAAAAATAAATAAAAAAAAAAAAAACTTTTGTGCATTTTCTTATTTAATTTATTAGTGTTTTTTAAATTAACTTTTTTGTGGTGTTTTATGTAAATTCAATAATAATTATTATAAAGTAGTTAGTTTCATTTTTTAATTAATTAATAACTTTTAAAAGAAACATAAACTTTATTTCATTTATTTAATTAAAATGTGAAAAGTTTGTGTTCGAGTTAAAAACGAAAGAAAAAACCAAAAAAAACGCAACTAACTGAAAATATGTGAAGCTATCAAAATTTAAAGAGGGTGTAAGTTTCATTAAATATTGTAATTAAATATTTTTTATTTAATATTCTGTTTTGTTTTCTATTATTGTAATTTTTTTTTTTAATCTAAATTCAGATCTAACTATTTTATAAATAAATAAAATATCAAAGAGAAATGAGCAACTAGATTAGCCTAGGAACGTATTTTGGCTCTTTTGAACGTACTCCTATTTTTTTTGTAATTTTTGAAAATAATAGCCCTAGATGAGATAATCTCAAGCGTAAAAAGATTTTGAAAAATTTTCAGGTACGCCATCTTAAAAATCACAGCGTTGTGTTTTTTTTTTTAATCAATATTTTCGAAACTGTTCGATGGATTTTAATAAAAGTTACAGGCAATATAGTAAATTTAATGCAGTTCAATTTAGTATTAGAATGAAAAAAAAAAAACTTAAAATATTGTTAAAAAAAATTCAAAAATATTTTTGAAATGTGTTTTAGCGAAACATTGATTTTCGATTCTTTATAAAATCACTTTAAAAAAAATAAGATGACTTTAATAGTTCTTGAGATATTAAAATTTTAGTAAGAGTTATGCTTGCAACTATCTCATCAAGGACTATTATTTAGGACTTGCAAATCACTTTTTTCTTTGTCAAAACAATTTTCAAGAGCCACATGCAATATTTCCTTTATAAAAAGTTATTTATATGCGGATATACACTCATAATATTTGTCACATTATAGAATCGTTATTTAATACTTTATGACTTAATGTCAAGTGCATTGACAGCAATCAATAAAATTCCAGAAACAAGTTTAATCGTTTGAATTATAAGCACCCAGTACACATTACACATCTACACTTCAGGTGCGCATAATTAATTTTGTGCAAACCAAAATCGTATCGATTTTATTTCAAAAAAAATATTAAATAAATAAAATCGTTTAATACTTTAAACAAATATTTAAAAAATAACTTGAACGAAATATTTTCAAAATAATTTATGCAGAATAAAATTTTTAAACTCAGTGAAGCCTGTCACAAAAATAATAAAAAAAAAAAACCAAACTGATTCAAATTGAGACGAAAAGTCTGGATATATCATACATACTCGTATATGTCATGTTTGTTTATTTACGACAAATAGCCGCAAGATGTTTATATCGGCTTTACTGAAAGTACTTTTTTTTCTATTTATTTTAACAGACGGAAAAATTGAGAAAAAATGTAGTAGTAAAATTTATTAATGGAAATGCGAAATATTTTTGAAGTTAGTTATGACGAAGCTTTTATACACTATATATTTTGGTGCATTTTTAAAAGAAGAGCTACCAAAGCCCTCACTTTAAATTAAATAGCAATTGTTTGGTTGTTATTCTATGAACATTTATGAAGAGAAACATCATTGTTATTCTTTTAAAAAATGTTCATTATCCAGATTTATATATTAAATCTACGAAAAAATGTTTTTTCCTATATAAAATACAAGAGAAACTTCAGGAGCTTGGCGGCACCATTAAATATTTTTTGATTTAAAAAAAAAAAAAAAACATACATCTTCTAATTTTCGATATAGAACCATCCTAGAGGTTGGAAGCATAAAAATTTTGATTCACAATTTGCTTTCATGTATTTTTGGAACACCCTATTGAACATTCATATAATTTTAATGTTTCAAGATGTTTAATCAAATACCAACAGCTTGACGTACCCATAAGATATATCTTTATAAAAATGTTTGATTTAAAGTTTAATTTTTTTTTTTTTGCCAATTCATTATTTTTATCTGAATTTAAAAAGTTTGTTCGTACGCCTGTCAGTAAGATTTTAATAAGTCTAGAAAATAACAAAAACTAATTGCTTTTGGCATTAAGCTTTCATAAACTTACGCAAGCTACTTTTCACTCTTCATTTTTTTCTTAATGTAACAGATAAAATCTACCACAAAATTATTTTAAAATAACTACAGCAAAAAAAAAAATATATTATATTATTCCCACAGGACTACTCCAACGCAAAACACCACCCAACAACAACAACAATAATAATATTACAACATTACAAGCAACCACAACAACAGCAGCAACAATAAAAGTTAAGTTAGACAAATTCAGCAACTCCTAAACCAACAAATCCTATCATACCATTCCATTACATTACAATTCAATCCAATCCAATACGTCGTCATAGTAAAATTCAACAAGACAACGCAAAAGTCAACACAGGAAACAGCAGCAACAGCAACAAAGCAAAAATTCAAGGTAAGTCTAGCAAAAAAAAAACAAAAAAAAAAAAAAAGGTCCTTGGGGCATTGCAGCGCTTATGTTTCGTTTACATTTTAAGATTTTCCTTTTTTTTTTTTTTGGTTTGGCATGTAGCAACAATTGTTGCAACAGGTTGTTCTCAGCATCAAAATCGTTGGCATTTACGGTTGTCAACGTTGTCATCGCATCGTCGTACTAAATCGGATTATGTGATAAATCGCTTAGCTCTTCAAATTGAAAATTTTGCTAAATGGCATAAGGCTTTTAGCGGCTTTGCTTGTCTTATGTATTTAAATGTTATTGAAATAATACGCGTGCCATAAAAAATGTATCTTATTAAAAATGTATCTACAAGATGCATATCTTTTTAATGCATATTTTATTATTCAAAATGAAAGCATTGTGAAAAGTATTCGAGCTACAATTGAAAATCTTAATTTATTTTGCATAACATTTATTGACTTGTGGCAATAGAATTTCATTTAAAACAATTAAAGGCAACAATAATGCAAGGTCATTTTAAATATAATTTTCTACATTTATGAATTGCATTCGAATTCTAAAACACTTTCTAAATTTTCGCAATAGTAGAGTACTTTGAAATGTTTATGAAAATTAGCAAATAAATTGCTGCAAGTGTTTAATTGGAAAGTAATCCGTGGGGGCATTAAGTTATTATTAGAGATAATAATTATAAAGCTGAACAGCTGTGTCTGTGGAGCAACGAGTATGATTTAACAATTGGCAGACGTTTTTAAGTTTATTGGCAAATATGGTTAAGCACTAATGTATGTGTTGGACTTACGGATGGACAGACAGACAGACAGCAAATTTGTAAAATTGATAAATCATGAAGTAAAAGTACAATACTTACAAACTAGGTATATTTCGTCGGCAGTTCCCAATGAGGATAACACATTTTGACCATTTTGGTTAGTCATTATTGTAGTCCTGTATTATATCTGTGTTTAAAGTTGTTTAAGTAGTCCTCTTCCAGTGATGCTAGCCGTGGCGTTTCAAGATGTTTAAAACTCCTCTTAGCAGAAGTTGAATAGCTGCATATGAGATGTTGCAGAGTCTACTTAGCTTCCTGCTCTTTCTCCTTGGTTAGAGACAGATCACTGTCAGATCGCCTAACAAAAAAAAATTTCGGTGATTTTTCCAAAGTGATTTAAAAATCACAATGTTGCACTACGACTGTATCAGTTTTCGCGTACAGTGAACCTATTCAGTAAATTTCTAATTGTTTTTCGCGAACTGCGATACTATCACTGTTTGCAGTCACTGCGATTTTCAAGACTCAAAAATTACTATTTTTGCCAACACAAAAATAAACCAC
Source organism: Leucophenga varia (assembly GCA_018903435.1). Taxonomy (NCBI): domain Eukaryota; kingdom Metazoa; phylum Arthropoda; class Insecta; order Diptera; family Drosophilidae; genus Leucophenga; species Leucophenga varia. The sequence goes on along the minus strand of JAEIFJ010000352.1, from coordinate 749,622 downwards.
ATTTTTTAACGTTTCGCTTAAATTTGATCAGCGTAATTTTTTTTATTACAAAATCCATCACATAGAATGTTTATTGCTTCGCTTAAAAATTTGTCTTGTATTAAAAAAAAAAACATATAAAATTTTATAATCTTTAGTGAGGTCAAAATTCTTTAATTGCACATACTGAGGAATATCTTTCAAAGTCAATTGTGACATACTAAAAAATATACAACAAAAAAAAAAAGTTACATAAAAAATATCTCACATCGCGCATACAAAAAGATTCAATGTCAATGAACAAACGCATAAATTAATTAAAATCATAACTGCGGCGAAAGATTCGTGAGCAATTCTCAAACTGAGTTGCGTGTCAAAATAATAAAACTATAATATATATGTGCAACAATCACAGCAACAACAATAATAGTAAATACATTGTAAACAATTTAAATAGTCGATAAAATGATATGGCGCCGCAATATAATTCAATATGCAGCGATATACGCGTATAAATAAAGATAAAAACCATCCTTGTCAAAACTGAACATTAAAATTAAATAATTAATATAAAAATAATGAATAAAAAACATATAAATCTTAAACAAAAAAAAATATATTATAAGACAATAATTAAAAACAAAAACTAACACAACACGTGCAAAAACTAATACAGATACTCAGGCTACAGATACAAATTACTAGACTGAACACTGAGTCACAGCCGTAAAGCTTTTACAATTAACACAGAGAGCAAAACACAAATTAATGTAATTAAAATAGGAAAATAACGAAAAAAAAATTGCATAAATAATTTAATTGCAGCATACGGCACGCAGCTTAATTCAATGCTCAGGAAGTATCTAGATACATTTGTAACTGCCAACTTCTAAGCACTTAGCGTAAAAAATTTTCGAACATGGAAATTGTATTAATTCGATTTTAAATACACTCGAATTATATAAACAAAAAAAAAAAAAAAATGCAACCAAAGGAAATTGCCATGATTTATTAAGAAAAAAAATCTTTTTTTTTTTATTTTGTGAATAAATTAGTGCACAATAATTTTCTCACAGTTCAAAAACAAATAATTGAATAAGATATTTATTTTTTTTTTTTTCCTTTTAATTCATACTTAACATTGTAGTTGTAATTGCTTGCACACAGTCTTAGATTTCGCGCATTTTATTAAAATAAATGAATACTTAAAAAAAATATATTTTTTTTTTTTTGTGCTTCTTCAGAGAGCGAAAAGAGCAATAATAATAATAAAATCTTTTCGTTTATTAAGTAGCAACAAACACTGAAAACTTTTTAGTTTGTGCTAAACACGCTTTTCCGGTAGATCGTCTCTCAAAGATAATAAAAAATAAAAAAAAATTTGAGAAATAAAATTAAATAAATTATTATAAAAAATTGTAACTAGTTTGAAATTTGTATAAATAATTTCGAAAGTGGTTGGAATAAAAAAGGAATTTTGAGTTAAAAATTTACGAAATTGATAAAAAAAAAATTATAAAAAAATAAAAAGATATTTTTGTTTTAAATAACTAAAACCTTTTAAGGATTACTTGCGTCACGAGCATATTTGTAAGTTAAAAAACTATTTATGTATCTTTAATAGAACTCTCAGAACTCTAACAAAAAAAAAATAATAATAATAAAAATAATAGAAATAGAAATTTACTTCAAGCATCCGTAAAGTCTTCAGGCCAATATTTTAAACATGTACCTAAAAAAACGAAATAATAAAGAAACAGAAAAAGTTTCAAAACCAAATATATTGTCTAGATAATTTTAGATACTCTTTAAATTATAGTATCCGAAACAAGTTAGTTATAAAATTATTTTTAGAAACCCTGCTAAAAGTGTTTTACAATTTTCTAAAATATAAAAAAAAAAATCTTTTGATGATTTTTCTGTCTTAATCTTATTAATTATCAAAGAGTTAATACAAAAACTCAAAATTTTGGCGTTTGTATGGGGAGTATTCTTTAGAATGAGGCTAGATAAAAACGTTTGTAAGTGAGCACTTGACGGCTCAGAAGAGTCGTAGTTTCAAATATTTCTTATAGTCTCCAAGATAACCTGTTCAGGACACACAGACAAACGGACGGACAGACAAATATAGCTAGATCGACTCGTATCCATTAAGCCCATTTCTGTCTGTTACATAAATTTGCAAACTTTCTATATCATTTTACCCTAAAGATATCTCACAAATTTACAAAATAATGTTTTGAAATTTTGTTTTTTTTTTTTTATATGAGCTAGTTTATAAAACAATAATAAAAGAAGATACACTTCCGGTACCTAAAACTTCATTACAAAAAAAAAAAAAATTAAATAAAATAAATTTTAAATTAAAAAAGGAATCAAATTCCAAAAGCTTTTCTGCGCATTTCCGTTAAATTTTTTTTTTTTTTTACAATTCTTAAATTTTGCAAATGCATTTCACGTACGTTTTTTTTTAATGATTAAAACAAATTTACTAGCCTTTATAATTAAATAATTTTTTTTTTACGTTTCATGTATCAAATAAAAGCAAAAAAAAAACAAGACGCTCTTTTGCTACGTCACTTTCGACGTCGCTACACGTAGAACCGAACCAGAGCAATTCGAAACCGCATAAAATTGTCTGCTCGATCGGATGCGTTTTTTAGTCTTCAAAACGACTTCCGAAAGTCAAGTCTTTACAAACAAAAAAAAAGATACTTGTTCGTATATCACGGAAAGTGTATATATAAAAAAAAATTGTTTTTGTTTTTCTTCGAAATTTTTTAATTAGTTTAGTGTCAGCTAATGTGTGCCTACAATTAGTTTTTTTTTTAAATATTTTATTTAAATTAAAACAAATTGATTAATTACAAAAGATACGCGAGATTTCTTTTCAATTAGAATAAAAAGTGTTTAAACCGCAGTGATTTCCAAATGATAAATTGTTTAATAAAAAATAAATTAATTTTCTTATATTAAAATCAATTTGTGTAGTTGTCGACACATAAATCTGTTTTAAATTTTATGAGTGTTGATTGGTCTTCTTTCAATTGTTTGTGATTGTGAGAAATTAACAAAAAAAAAAAAAGATAAATTTCAATTTATTCGCTATATATTGGCTTTTAAAGTGTTCAATTGTAAAGTAAGTGTTTCAAATTATTTTATGATTATTTTACAGAAACATTAAATAACATCAATAGTCGAGTCGAGATAACAAGAAACATGTCCATCTCTATTTCGTACATTACCAAACTTCTTTAAACTTGTGCACTCGTTCTTGAAATTTGCATTTCGTGTTTGGAATTCACATAATGCTATTCATCAAGATCGCATGAGCGATAGCAATTTTTCCTATTTGCTCTTAGAAACCTTAGCTGGACACACAGACACTTATCTGCCGTCCTATACGGATCGTTCACCGTTCTTGCTCTCGGCCATTTTTCTTCGATTCTTTATTTGTAAAGATGCTTATTAAATTATTTTCGATAATTTAAAGTTTTTATCATACATATCGTAGATAGTATCCGAAATCCCGACAGATTTAAATGACTTTCTGTCCAAAACTTCGGATTTAAGTAAATCCTTTAAAACCACAATTCCTTTACGGCAAGACTGGATGGCGGAGCTGCTGTGGAGTGAGGCTGGTCTGTCGCTTTACACCGAAGGGGGTAAGATGGATTGCGGTGTGGAGTCTGGGATACACTCGGAGGATTTGGCAGTGGAAGAGTTCTTTCGACTGCTGGGTATTTGCAGTGTGTTTCAGGCGGAAGTCCATGCTGTACTAGTGGCGTGCAAGCAATTGATGCAGCTGAAGATTCAGGACAGATCGACTTTCATTTTCTCAGACAGCCAAGCGGCCATCAAAGAGCTGGATGCTTACATTACCAAATCTAAGTTAGTAAGGGAATGTAAAAACCAACTAAATCTTGTTGGTCGCCATAACACATTTTGCCTTCCATCGGACGCGCTGGCTAAACGGGGTTCATAGGGTCATAGGTTCAGTCAATCGCGGTTTAGATCCCAATGAGTGCTAGGGTCGGCAACATTACGAATCACTTTATGAACAGCTGCAGAAAAGCTTAGCTTATTTGGCCTACGATAGACCCCAAACGTACCAGAAAACTACTGTTAAACCCTCGCAAAGACCTTAGATATACTTTATAACAGTACCTGCAGAAAAATCGTTAAACCAATTTCTCTGAGTAGACTAAGACACTTACGACATTGGCCGTTAGAATCGCTGAGCGATTTAGCACTCTTAACTAAGGTCCTTCCTTAACTGTACTGGTTGGATTTTTGGTGATGTCAAAACGACAGTTAATATGCTAATTGTGCGGGGAATATGGGTTTTTCCTCTCAGCCACCTCTATCTATCCACATAATTAAGAGCAATTCTAAAAAAAAATTTTGTCTTTTTATAAAAAAAAAATAAAATTAAAATTGATATAATGCAATAACTTATGCCAAACGAAGCACCCCACCCACCACTACCAAAATACATGCTAAATCGGTACAATTTATGCAAAGATCAAGCCTTACTACATAAATAAAGAAATCTAACAAAGCGACAATATGCCGCCAATTCGTTACTACTGACACTTGAGCACAATATTATTATTGTTGTTGTTGCTGCTTATCATTCTACTATATCAGACAATGCCGCCTAGACGTACTATATGTATATACAGGGTGTTTTGTATTATATTTATCTTTAATATGCATGTTCAGTTATATTAAATCACAATTCCCGATCACATGTAACTCTCTATTGACTTAAAAAAATATAAATATACTATATATATAGTCTATATGACTCGTAGATATAAACAATTATTTCAAACGAACACTTGTAATGTCAACTTTACTCAAATTGATTCATATGAAAAGTGTCACAGTAACTGACAATTGATCAAACTAAAAACGATAGTGTGCAAAATACAAAATAATAAACAAAAAAACAAAACAGAAAGAACGCTAAAGTCGAGTATGCTCGACTGCAAGATACCCTGTGCTCAATCTTTATGTATCTTAAGTTAAGTCATATCTTGCTACCATACCTCATTGTATTGGATTTTCTTACAAAAACTTAAAAAATCGGGTGTATTTGTATATTTGGGGATATACCTAAAATTTTGTTGATGCTACCCATACTGGGATATTTTTTTGAGACTATCATAGACATAATTTATACTGAATTAAGATTTTCTAGAAAAAACAATGTCGTTTTTATCAAAAACCCAATATTTTGTGGTATATTTGTATGGGGGATACCCCTTAAAATGGGTTTAGTAAAAACCTTCTCAAGTGACAACGGCAGACAGTCTTCGGACAGATCAAAGAGACTTGGACATAGCTAGTTCAACTCCCCTTCCAATGCTGATCAAGAATATATCATACTTAATAGGGTCTATCTAGCTTCCTCCTCTCTGATTACATACATTCGCACAAACTTAATATACCCTCTTACCCTTTGTGTATAGGGTATAAAAACAAAAAAAAAGGTATATTGCAACGGAGCTTCAGCTGATTCTATATACACTATCACTTGTGTTTTCCTAGTCTGTCAGCATTTGTCGAGATGATATTCCATCATTCATTTAGTTCAGTTCTGTTCCGTACTCTTCAGAATTGGTTGAATGTTAGTGGCACACTTATAAAATTTATTTATTTTTTATTTTTACTTTTAAACGTCATAAACAATCAATTTCATCATCATCAGCAGCAACAGCAGCAACATCAACGTTTGGCATGCAATTTTATTTACGAAACTCACTCATTCTACTTTCTCATTTCTGTCCAATCTATTCAACTATTTTTTTTTACATATAATACCTACTATACAGTCCAGTCCGTCCGTGTACTGCGTTTTAGTTCTCATAGATTTGTTGTTTGTGTAAGTTATACATTTATCATAATAAAAATCTACATAACACTTTTAGTCATAATTTGTCGCTAGTTGTGCGCGCACGTTTATTTTGCGAAGGCAAATGTCGTGAAAGAGCTTTAATAAATTTTATATTTAAAGAACCCAAAAATTTCTGTAGTTTTCAAAAATTATGTTTTGGAAAAGTAAGCAAAAATTATTTAATGAAACCAACGTAAACTTCGTCACACGAAAATTTTTATTGATCAGCTCGATTGATGAGACGAATCGATTTAGCCATGTCCGTCTGTCTCGGCGTCTTTCTGTAGTTATGCGATTCATTCGCTTAGTTTATTGATTTACCTGAAATTCGGAACTTAAGGTTTTTCTCAGTCCTTTGCCGTTAAAATTTTAGAACAAAGTTACCAAGCTCATTTTTAGGTATTTCTTTCTATTTTTTTTTTACATGAAAACATTTTTCAATTAAATTTTGGTAAAATCAATTCCAATGTCTACCTAAGTGAACACTATCAATATGATAAGAATCGGCCTAATATAACAAAAAGCCTCCATACAAATTTGACCAAAACTATCGTGAAATTTAATCTAAGCCTCTGGGACATATAAACTATTAAAAGTGTTGTGTGGCGAGTATTTAAGCTTCTGTTCCACCGAAGTTAACGTTCTTCCTTGTTTTTTTTTTTTTTTTTTAATTTACAAAAACGTGCTCCATTAAGCCTCGTATCTTCTTTTTTTTTTTTATATGAGTGGAAATACGTAATACATGTTAATCTAGAAAATAACCAAAAATTAAACAATTCATTTTGTATATACAATAATTTAAATTAAAATTATTACAAATAAGTTAAAAAACAATGCACTTTTCACAATTAGATTTTTCATAAAGTAACACAGACTTAATTAAGTCATAAAAATCTTTTTTTTTTATTTTTTTTTTTTATTATAAAATCTATTTAATTAATTTTTTTTAATAGGATGCGCACTAAATAATTTAAATATAAAAAGAAGCAACCGTATAATTTGTCAATAAAATTTTAAATAAAATTGAATTTATTGCATCAAAAAAAAAAAACAAATTGAATGAATTATTCAATTCAATTCCCTCAACTCAAAACAATTAAACTTCAAAATTCACGAAGAAATTAAAGAAGAAGCTTACTTTCCCAAATTAATAAATTCATAACAGATAAAAAACACGCTTCAATGACTGTGCGCGATTAATTATATTTAAATTATTTACGCTAAATTAGCAATGGAATAATAATAAAAAAAATACTTAAAAATTCAGGCAACACCTGAGCAGCTTATTTGTATTTAGAATAAAAAAAAGCAAAACAAGGAAAAACGTTATCTTCGGTGGAACCGAAACTTAAATACCCGTCACATGAATCTTTAAAGCGTTTATGGCTTAGATAGAACTTCGAAATGGGATGGAGGGGGGTCAATGGTCCAATACAGCCCAAGTTTAGACACAATATTGGTATGAAATTTTAAGCTCAAAATTTAGATATAACAATAATTTTTTTGAAAATATTAGACAATAAGCGGTGAGTTTGCATAGGGCTATACGTTATATACATATGATAATATTGAAGTGAATACATTCAGAAATTATACCTATTTTCATACATAAACTCGAAAATGGGCGCTAGGTTTGTGCGGGAACTATACCTAAAAAAAATTGGCACCTTTTTTTGACATTGGATGACATAAAAGTGTTGATACCCAATTTGGAGTGAAAATATTCATAAATAATACCTATTTTCATACAAAAATTCGAAAATGGGCTGTAATATGGGAGCTATGCCTTAAAATGGAAGTGGCACTCTGATTTTGATATACAAACTGCCTAAGAAAAGTTTATTTTCATGTCAATATCTTAAAAATATTCTAAGTAATACGCATTGCAACAGACAGACGGTTATGGCTAAATGATTCGTCTCATCGAGCTGATCAATAATGTATACTTTTGGGGTCTCCGAAGCCTAATTTAATGCGTTACAAACTTTCGGACAAACTGAATATATAATAATTTTATTAAAAAAATGTCAAGACCCATGGAAACTACGGGACAATTTTGAAAAAAAAAAAACCGGGATGAGCGGAAGGATGTACTTAGTGCCGTGCTTATCTCTAGACTACACTACACACGGCCACTGTAGGGTATTAAAAAGTTGCAGATAAATATTTAAAGAAAACTTTCTAAACGTGACAATTGAAATGTTTATTTAATTATTGCAAATAAGCAAGCAAAGCGCTATAATAAAACCTACTACAATACCATGTGTAATATGCAAAGAAAAAGTGTTCTCCTTCCGATGTCTTTTTTTTTTTTTTTTCTAGGCACATTTTCTTTACAACATTGAAGCTTTTACTTAAATTGCAAAATAATAGCAACATATAATAGCAAGCAAAAAAAGTTATATAAAGAGAGACCAATTTACAATTTGTCGAAAATTTATAGAAAGGCAAAATTGAATTTTACATAATTCATTTAGAGAAAGCAGCGACAGAGATATCAGTAGCAGCAGTAAAAGCTTCAAAATTGTCGTCAGCTTCATCAGCATCATCATCGATGTTGTTGTTGCCGCCTTATTGCTTTCAAAAAACTTATGATTGTAAGGGTGACTGACTGGCTTTGTCTCCATTACTATATGAGATACTTTAGGTTTGACTCAAGACGTATGCTTTCTCCGTTTCCTTTTTCTTCTTTTTCTACCCCAACAATTTGTCATTTGAAATATTTCTCGGAAAAAGCATGCTTTCCTATAGATAGTAAGAAAACACTGAAAATTGAATTAACTGCGAGTCAATTAAATCAAGCAGAAGCTGTTATAATTGAGGACTTTCAATGCATGCACAGCACACTTAGTTTAATTTTTTTTCTTTTTGAATCTAAAAACGCAATAATAAGACAAAAAATATTAGCTATTCTCAGTTTAAATTTAAATAATATAACATATGTACTCTAGAGTGATCCAAAAATTACATGGGAAACTTCATGGTCCTGGGGCTTCTTATTTTCGATATGGAACAATCCTAATAGGTGGGAGCTTAAACAAAAGAAAGTATGCTGTAGTCGAGTAATAGTCTCAGTATAGCAGGACGAACATGGCAACATGGATTCAATCTTGAATGATAATTAAGAATATGTATTCCATAAACAGCACCAAATCTTAAGCAACAACATTAAAGGTTGAAAATCAGCCCAAAGAGATTTCGTGTGACACCCCTTATAGAGTTTTTCTGATTTTTGTTACTTAACCCAAAAACTCCAAATTCGGTATGAATTTGTATTAAAATATTTCAACCTGGTTCAAGTTTAAGTTTTCTTTTTTCGATTCCCAACTGCAAATCCGATCGTCGATACCACCCGTTCTGGCATTTTTCATAATAATCCTGCACCGTGGGTCTCATTATCTTGCGACCAGCTCTAAACTTATATTTGAGAATCTAATCTAAATGAGTTTTTTTATTTTTTTTACTTATTAGTAACAATCGTGTGACGAAATGCAATCGACTGATTCCGGCAATGGTGGACCAAGAAAGTATAACTCAGAAAACGCAGCAACAGCAGGATACGTCAGCAACAACACAAATACCACGACTACATCATTTACAACAACAACCGCAGCGGCAGATACACCAAGTAAAAAATCCATTTAAGCAACATTTAAATCAACAGCAACAACAACAAAAATAACACAAAATGGCAGCACAATCACGACTACAACAGCAACAGGCGGCGCCGGAGCAGATCCCATTAATATTGAACGCGGACATGATCGTGGCATACTCGGCGTTGGCGTTACTACACCAACACCGACAACAATGTCACAGGATGCCATTGCAGCAGCAGCAGGCTATCAAACCAAGTCCGCAACATATAATTCAGCAATGACAGCGGGTATACAACCGCCACCGGATCATTATCGTCAAGAAGATCCACGCGCTGCCGGGCCCTGGTCCTCCTTAAAAAATTGGATTATTGGCTGGCGTGGCTCGAATCGTTTAGTATTGGTTATTGTGGCAATAGCACTATTGCTCGATAACATGTTGCTGACCACTGTCGGTAAGTGTCGAAAGATAACAGATAAATAAATAAATAAATTAGATGATAATTTATACTACATACACCAATTGCATATTTTAAGAAGTTCGATAAGCGATGACTTAGTTTAGCATTTTATTGCCATTTATCTTGACTGCCACTTGTATGGTATCTGCTCAATCACCTGGAAATTGTCCGTGGCTATATAAAATAGCAACGCCACTTAAGCTAATGAATGTTTTCCTTTCTGATGCTTTTATTTGCTTTTGGATTTTTTTTTTTGTTATTTTGTGAATTGAAATGAATGATGGCACCGTAGTGATTGTTCTTGTTCAGCTGTCATTGTGTTGATTTTATGGTGTACATTAAGTGTTATACTTGCGGTAATAGTGGCTACTTGATGACGAGTTGAATGTTGAGGCGGCGGCATAAGCAATACGGGGAGTTTTGCGAGAATTCATTATATATTGTCTTGGGATTAGTTATAATTTGAAATGCTTTTATGCCCCAAAGCGCATGTTGACAGCTTTGGTACAGCAATAATTTGTGTGTTAAGGAATAAAACTCTTTTAAGCAACTAAGGAAATCAAACTGGCTATAAAAAAAAAATGTGCAATACGCGATTTAACTAATTGATACATCCTGAAAGGAAAGTAATTAAAAATTGTGCGAAAACAAGAAAAAAATGTTTATATGATATTTCGAATAACTCGTATTCCCACATATCCGACGTAATATTTACAGCTTCGCAAAGGTGAGGATGGATATTAATTATGTGATATAAAATATATTTGTTCATATCTTAAGCAAAAAAAAAAAAAAAAAAAAACAAATTTTCTTGCCTAGGGGATAGGAGAACCAAAAAAAAAATTGTCTGCGCTCATCGCCCAGAATATTAGGAAATAGAACAAAATTTACCGGTTTTTAAAACTGATTCAAAAAATGTCAAGCTTCCCAGCAAAACTTGAGCAAGTTTTAAATTACCTTTTGAAAACCTTATTCGAATTGTTTTGCAAAACTCTGAAATCTAAAAAAAAAAAAAAACTTTTTGATGATTTTTCTGTCTTATCCAAATTGGTATATATTTTGGTTATATTTTTTTTTTTTTTAAATTTTTTTTTTCCTAAAATAGTGGAAAAGATTTTTATTACAAAATCTCACGATTTTGGTGAGGTTTATATAGTATCGTTTATAGCGCATAATTCCTTATTCAAAATTTCTATAGCAAAATTTCTACCTGCTTAAGAAGATACTCTGCTAAAACTTTAATAAAAAAAAAATAAAAAAATTATAAAATAAAACAAAAATCTCTTAGCTTTATAAATTTTGAAAAGCATTTCACGTAAAATTTTTTAATGATTAAAACAAATTTACTAGGCTTTATATTTAAATAATTTTTTTACGTTCCTAGTTCCGAGAAAATGTCAAAGAAGGTCTTCCTTTAAACGACAAACTTTTTAATTATTTGTTACAAAAATATTTCCAAATATTTTGAATACATTGCTGCAATTAAAAAAAAAAAAAGAAATTTTACAATATAAAACCTTGGTACAATAAAACAAAAAATGTCTTACGTATATCTTGCTGATCCTGAAATCGATAGAGCTGCAATGTTGCGCGATATAAATAAACTAATACATATGATACATAAATTAAAGGATGAAAAATTCTTCTTTGAGTTTCTCTGTGACAATGCTTTCGCATTGATGAGCTATTGTAAGCCAGAAACTGAAATGGAGCAAAAAAAATTGACGAATTCAATGGATCCACGTGAAATTGAAGTATTCCGTTGTGCCAAAATCATAGGCGGCATGAAGTGTATCAATAAATATGGCAATCAAATGCAATTGCGTGAACTGGAATATGTTGTTAAAATGTCTTTGGATGTGCTCAATCAACGTCTAATTAAATCGTACGAAGCAAAGATTCAGGTAATAGAAAAGTTTTTGCAACTTGTCAAAGACGATGGCGTTTTGATGTAGTTTTTGAAGTTTGTTCGCAAAAATGATGAAGTTTTAGGCGGGCACAATAAAAATAAAATTTGGTTGACTGTTTTTTATTTTGTTTAAATTTTTAAATTTTTACTTTGTTTATTCACAAATATATAAAAATAAATGCCAATTATTGTTGCGCCGAGTTCCTTCTATATTCTTTTTTTTTCCCCAACTAATCAAAGTTCGAGTACCATTATTATATTTTGTTTGATCAAAGCTGCTGTTGATGTTGCTTGTTTGTAAATTAGTTAATATAGAACTTGTCTAGATTCCTTTTACTTTCGAACGTAGTAGCGTTCAATTAAATAAATACAACAATTTGCCCAGCCATACCAATGCTGTGCAGTGACACTAAATCGACGGATGTTCTGGCAGTGCTTTTGTGCTTTTGATTTTGAAGTGTGTCGTACTTATGTCAAGTGTCTAGCCAAACAAAAACACGCACACGCACACACACACACACATATTAAATACAGAAGTAGCGTAGTTCAGTCGCACACTTAATCGGCCATACAAAGGACACCCTTGACTGGACATTGTAAAAACCGACGACGACGACGACGACGACAAGCGGTCAAGTTTGCTGCCGTTGACAACATTCAATTCAATAGTCAATTGGATATGTCCATCCAGTAAGTGACTGGAATGGGGGCGGCAAAAAAATTAAAAGCTGTAAAATCACTTCTTAGGCAAAAAAAAAAAAAAGGAAATTTATTCATACCAAAAAAAAAAGTCAACAAGTTGCAAAGCGTAGAAAGCGAAATTAGTCTAAAGAATCAAAACGTTTTACAAAGAAAACGCTGCAGTCGTGTAAACTCGACTATAAGATATGCTTTACCTAGTTGATATTATTGTTGAAAAAGTAGCAGTGTGATTAGAACGGAACTGCAACTTAAAAATCGCAGTGATTGCAAACAGTGATTAAATCACAGTTCGCGAAAAAATAAACAGCGATTACTGAATACGTTCATTGAACATGTTCACTGAGGCACAAGAAAATCGCAGATCACTTTTAAATTACTTTTTAATCACTGTGAAAAAATCACCGAAAGTGATATTCTTGCCAACACTAGTATTTATAAACTAGAGATGCGCGCCGCAATAAATATTAACCAATTCCGCCCATCCCTATTTGTTTTCAAAACTGCAATAATTCATTACACCAATATTCCTTCCATGCGTCTATTCTAAATATTCTAGTTACGTTTTCTAATATGTATTAGGCCAACATTCTTCTAGATATCATCGGTCTCTCTGTCCCGTAACAAACTTTTTGCTAAATCAATAAGACTCTTCTTTCTATTCATGCATGAAGTGCACAAAAGAATTTTTCCAGTTCAAACGGAAATCAAGCATAGAAAAACTTGAATGATATCTTTTTGTCCTTTTCAATTTTTTTCTTTATTCTATTTTTTTTTTTTTTTACTCCAACTACTTTTTTCTACTACTTCCACTTTGACGCGCAACTTGTTGAAAGTCTCAAGAAGCAACCACGAAGAACGGAAGTACTTAGCAGTACAAAGTCAGTCAGTTGCGTTCAGCAGAATAAAAAAAAAAATGGAGAAAATAAAACACATTTAAAATGAATGTAGATATTTGCACAGGCAACAGAGAGCTCAAAGGATGCTAAAGTAGGTTTGATGTGGGAAATGAATAAGGAAAACTATTAACTTAACGCTTTGCCTTTTTTTTTTAGATCAAGTCAACGTTAAAGTAGAGTCATGCACATTGTAAGATATTAACGATGTATGGGAGAAGGAGGCTTTATTTATGTACTGCTTGATTTGGGTACTCACTACCTCTGCAAATATGCATTTTTATGCTGAGTGAATTTCTCTTAAGTGATTTCATTAGTTTGAAGGTGTTAACGTGTGCTGATACTTTGTTATCGGCATTTTACTGTATAATAAAGCAATTTATTAGAACTAATGTTTGGAAGAGAAGGAGATATTTGTAATACGAAACCATTTCAGAGATACTAGAAATAATGAAAAAAAATAAAGAATAGATTTAAACGAAAATATTATTTGAGCTGAACTAAATGCGAATATAGCTAATAGCTCCAGCTATCGTTTTATCAATACAAATCTTTAAATACTTAGAACTAGTTTTCAAAATTCGCTCAGATAAAGTATTCAATTTTAGTTTCTATCAAAAATTAAAAATTCACTTGCGAAGAAAAAAAAAGTTAAAAAAATATTTGAAGTATAAAAATTTTGACAATGGTAGACAACGAAACCGAACCAATTAAGATCATCGTAAAAACAGTAAAGCACCAAAAAGTGGTTGAGGCAGTTATTGATCTACTTGTAAGCGAATTTAAGATACTTGTAGCCGAAGCTTTTGAAACGAATCCGGAATTTTTGGTGCTTATATGCGCCGGAAAGATAATGAAAGACAACGAAACGCTTAGAATGCACAAGCTATGCGATGGTTTGACGTTGCATTTGGTTATCAGGCCGGAATCAGAAATAAACAACAATGGCACAGCTTTTTCTGGTGGTGCCAATTATGTAAATATGCAACAAGAAACCAATAATGAGTCACAGAACAACAACAACGAAATACTAAACTGTCCACTATTGCAAAATATATTATCCGATCCTGATATTATACACCAACTGATTACATCTAATCCACAAATGCAGGAAGCTATGAATCGTAATCCAGAACTTTCACATGCACTTAACAATCGCGAAACAATGCGTGAGGTTGCGCAAATAGTACGTAATCCTGTCATGTTCCAAGAAGTAATGCGTATACACGATCGTGCTTTGAGCAATTTAGAGAATTTACCTGGGGGCTATGATGCAATGCATCGCATGTTTCGTGATATACAGGAACCAATTGAGAATGCAGCTACTAATCCATTTGCAGCACTCGTAAATCAAACAAATAATAGTGCAACTAATCTTAATACAAATTCACAACAAGGCACTGAAAATCGTGAACCGTTACCGAATCCTTGGAATGCAAATAATGCAAATAATAATCAAAATGCTAATCCGCCACGTGGTACTGGTGGTGGTGGTGGTACTGGAAATAACGTCACATTTGGCTGTATGCTTCACTCTCCGGCAATGATAAATCTGTTGCAATTGGTTTCGAATAATACTGAACTTTTACAAAGCATTTTTATTAACTCAGCACAATCACGTACACTTTTGAATATGATTGCACAAAATGATAATCGTTGCATATTGCAACAGCGTATATGTGAAAGATTACCGAATTTGCTGGAACAATTACAACAATCGAAATGTTAAATTGGTTACGCAATCCTGAAACACTTACAGCAGTACTACAAACTCTGGAGCTGTTGAATCGTCACTACTCAAGCGCAACCATACAGCCAATGGAAACCACTTCTAATAATGTTTCAATCGCCTTTGACAACAACAACCATGATAATTCCAATATACAAGTTTCTGATGATCTTATAAATTATATAATTTCTAATCTGCCTTTAAATACAAATACAGCTGCAAATGATGACAATCGGGAATCGTTAGTAGCATTAGAGCTACGCTATGAAAATGAATTGACGCAACTGTACGACATGGGTTTTACAGATCGTGCTGCCAACTTACGCGCTCTTATTGAAACATATGGACATATAAATGCCGCCATTGAGCGTCTCTTGTAGTCATTTATAATCATTTAGAAATGACAGATAAAAAAATTAATTCCATAGTGGAATGTTTATTGTTTCGAATTGAATTTGTTTAAATTAAATGTGTAACAAAAAAAAAACCGAGTTGGCATTACTGTTTGTACTTTCTTTTACAGTTATAATCTATTTTGGCAGCATGACATTATGATGCGCATGACAATAATCACGTACCTGTTCAAAACTTTTAGTACGAATAATTTTCGATATAGCTTCATAATTCATGCCATGCTCATGCAATGCCATTTGCAACATGCCTAATTCCTTTTTGCTCCACTTTTCAGTAAATTCATGTTTTATCTGCATCGTTAATGAAAAGTTTAAAGTCTCCGATTTTATCAATTCCTCTGTTACATCTACGATTCCATTAATTACATGCGGCTTTGCGGCGTGTATTTCCGAATTTAATTGTCCCATATTTTCAGAATTTTCTTGAAAAGTTATTTTCTCATGCGTCAATTTGAATAGCGCTTTATTCGATAATAATATTTCTGATGGTGGTGGAGCTTGTACCTGTGGAGAGTATAAACATTTTTATGTGATTTAGATTTATATATTTAAAATAAATAATTGTAATCTCTTACCTTTTGTAAAGCAACTGTTGTTGTGTTAGCCGTGCCATAACACTGTACATTCTCATTTCTAAGCACTGCTGCCTCTGTCTCTGCTTCTCGCATATCCATTACGCTGATTAGTGGCTTCTTCTTTAATGATTTTACTTTATAATACATTTGTAAAATATCGCCCATGCTACGTTCCGGCAACATTTTCTGTATCAATTTAAAATCTTTATTGCATATTAGTAAGCCGTTTTTAAAAACTTGCTTTTCCTCTTCGCTCCATTTGCGGCAACCGGTACGGTAGAGTTCGATGTGTTGTAGCGCTTCATCGACATTCTCCTTAAAGAAATGTATAAAGCCTAATGCCTCTTCTTGGCTAAAGTCATAATTATGCATGGCCAACTTAACGAATGCGTTCAATTCAACATCGGATATATTTGTCGTAGGCGCCCATAGCAGACATTCGCGTTCAACCGTTTCGCTGCTCTCCCTCACGCTCCTCGGGCGGTATGTAATCGGGTATGCATGCCTGATATTTTTCGCCGACTTTTGTTATATCCTTATAACCGGAATTTGAACGTAAGCTACGTCGATTGGCTGGCTCAATTAGATCAAAGTCAAATGGATCTGGTTCTAAATAAATCTTTGGTTTTTTGGTTGGTGACAATTTTGGTTGATAAACGCTTCTTGATCGCTTTGATCTTTTCGGTGGCATTTTAAAGTGTTAAAATGAATATAAAATAAAAATCACACAAAAAAAGCACTTCAACAACTTAAAGCCATGCAATAGAGATGAGCATTAAATTTTGAAATAAGCCAGAGATGTCCACTCTCCTTAAAAATTAAGCACAATGGCATTTAGGGATGGGGAAACTATTATTAAAAACGATAACTTAATTAGAGCCGTTTTACATTTCGATTTCGCCTAAATGGTTTAGTTAAATCCGTTTGCGACAAAATTAGAATAATATATTTTAAATAAATATTTAGAATGCTTTAAAATCCATTTGCTTGAAGTAATTGTTTATACAACATGAGTATTCCATAAGTTTACTTTATTTATGAAACCCCTCACAATTTAGAAATTGTTTTAAGCTTTAAACTGCCTCTGATATCGGTTTTATAATATCGGTTTGAATATCGATATATACATTTCATATGCCTAAATGCACTTCTACTGTACATTTTCCAAAACTTCAGCCATACCATAACAGAGCTGCAAACCGGTTTTTTGAACCATAAACCGCAATTTTAAACGTTTTTTCCGCACCATAAACCGAAAAAAAAACCGAACCATATATGAGGCAGAAGTGGTTCGGTTCGTACCGGTTCTCGATTCCTTTAGAAGAAATTTATATTAAGTATTATAATATTCTAAAAATCAACTTGAGTAAGCATCTTGCTTGAGTTTATAAAGTATATGCGAAAATCACTTAATTTAATGTGGTGGTTTGATACTGACTAAAAACCAGTTCGTGAACCGAACCAGCAGTTCAAATGTAACGCAAACCAAGAAACCGAGCCACTACCAATTATTTAGTGGTTTGCTGCCCTGTTACAAATATAATATCAAAATATCGAAGATCATTTATAGATTTAAAAAAAAAAAATTTTTATTTAAGAAAAATTTGAATAGATATTACATAAAAAAGAGTTCGTTATCAAGAAAAATACAACTTGCACTTAATTGAGTAGTTATATAGTTGACGTTAATAAATTGTCACAAAAGCGTAAAATATATACCATATATGTGTATGTATGTACTACTTCGCTGCACTTGCCTGTCTTCCACAAGTTGCTTCAGTGTTAGTATCCGTCATATCCATTGCTGCTAAACGTTCTAGACACTTTTCTTTATCTCTGCGCGTAGTTTCGGGTTTTCCCGAAAAAGTTGATTTTTTCATTATTTTAATTGCTTCCAAAGCATCGAAACCACTCTGTCCAGTTTCCTTTTGCAGCGATGCGCTACGTGCAAATGGAAAATATGCATTCAATTGACGCTCGAGTACATCCTTATTTATGCTATTTTCCCAAATTTGTTTATGTATAATGCTGCTATAACGTTGTTCGAAACTATGTTGATGACGCAGTATATCCGGTATTGGTGGACGTGATTTTTTCTCTGGTTGTATCGTTGTATCGTTTTTCGGACTGTCCGTTTGTGAATCTAAAGATTCCGTGGACATTTCTTCTTTTTCTCGAATTCAAGTCAAGTAAATTTCCCGTTGGAATAGAATTTTTTTTGTTTTTGTTTTAATTGCGGAAAATTAAAATTGCACAACTTTGTTGCACTTATTACGTCGTACACGGATTTTCCTTTTTTTATTTTATTTTCCGATAATTTTTCCTTTGGCTTTTTTTTTTTTTTTTTTTTGATAAAAACTTTCGACGAGAACAAGTTAACAACCGTTCGTAGGCGCATTCAAACAACGAATAAGTCACGAATCATTGCTTTAGCTTTATTTTCATCGGAGTAATTTTCATGAGGAATTTTCTGCGAATATTGTTGCGCATTTATTACAACGTCATCATCGTTTCAGTCGTTCTTTCGTTTATTTGAGTAATTGTTTCAACTTTTAAAAAGGCAGGCAGGCAGTCAGACAAAAGACAAAATTTCTTACTTCTTTCGTTCCGTCATTTCTATCCACTTAATGGTGTATTATTCTCCTTGAATGCGAAACTTTGCCTGTGTAAAAACCTTACAAAAAAAAAAAGAAAACTTTAACACACGCAAAACAAAAAAGAAAAACAAATGTAAAGGTCACATAACTTGTTTTGTCTTTATTATTAATCGAAGTTCTTTTGTTGGGGGGAAAACTATGGAAAGTTTTTGAAGATTCCTTTGACAACGTCGTGTGGCGTCTATATGACTCATAGTAAATAAATAACTACATTTAAATATCGCCTAAACTGCTTAAAATCATGTCTTATAGATGGCGTAAAATTATGACTGCAACAAGCTGTAAGCTATACTGTCTATTTCCCATGAACACTTCTTTCTTTGCATGACAATTATTTATTAGAATTTGATGACTGTCAAATATTTCGCCGAACAACCCCAGAAAAGTTTATCGTAAATGTGCTATTTTTAAATCAAAAGACAACTAATTCTGTCAGCTAAATCAAAAAAAAAAAAAAAAATAAATAAATAGAGAAACAAAAAACTTCAAAATTGAAAGAAAACAATTTTCGAAGTCGGTTATACATTTAATTATTGAGATATTGGAGATAGAAATACTTGAGCCAGATACCACCCAGCCTGATATATAAGTTTTTTTGTACAGCTTCTGTTCCATTATGCTTTTTTCCAAAATGATCTATGGGTTCCATGAGCTTCTGTTCATTATGCTTTTATTCAAAAATTATCTATGGGTTCCATGAGCACCGATTTTTTTTAAAGCTTTTATAAATACTTTTTATAGACCTTTATACCCTGTACTCGAATGTTAACGGGGTACATAAGGTTTTTTTCCGAATGTATGCACAGGAAGAAGCAGGTAGGACCTCGGAAGTTGGGTCGTAATTTCCGTCAGTACGATTATGACGGAAATTTAGTTACAAAACTTAAAGCTATATTTCTGTAGAATTACTCGGAGGTCACATATCGTTTTCCATCCCTTTTTGATGTGTTAGGCTCCACACAAGCTTGCGCAATTTTGGAATTTTCGTGTGAAAACATATTATTGTTAAAATTTTATAAAATTCATACATAAATATTGACTTTTTATTTTCGGAAATGTTAGAACTCACCCAATATACTGTCTCTCCCGACCATTTTTATGTTGTTTTCCGATTCCGCCCAACCCGGTTTTTTTTTTTTTGGATATGTTATGTTATTATGTTTTCCCATAACAGTGTTACTTAAGCCTGTGTAGAGAAAACCGGGAAAACAAATTTTAAATGCCAACCAATTACTGTGCTTTCGATATTTTGAATTAAAAGCACACACAAGATGGCGCTGCACTGCAAATGTGTAAACTATTCACAGTGATTGGTTGTAAGACGATCAGGTGATCTGTTTTGAACAAAAGCGCAAAAATAGTTCGTGCTGTGTTAAAAAAAAACATATTTAAATGATTAAATTCAAAGAAATGTCATTTTATCAATCGAATATTGTCAAATGTCCTTTTGATGCAACACATCTTTTACTACGCAAACATTTGCAATCACATATAATTAAATGCCGACTTAAGCATTCAAATGCTAAGCATAAAACTTGTCCCTACAATAAATTGCATTTGGTTGCCGCGAACGAATTTAAGGTAAGCACAACACAAAAGTGCACTAAAACACTATAAAAATAAATATAAAAATGCCTTACAGCTGCATTTAGACAATTGTGCCGATGGTCATGCATTTTTAAATACACATGGAGTGGCGCAAGCGCCAGAAGATTACTTACACGAAAAAAATTGAATGCAGTGAAAATTGGGACGAAGCTGATAATAATCAATGCAACAACGATTATAATCCGCAAGCATATGCTAGATCGGCTTCAATTATACGCTGCACCCAAGGTAATACACGTTCAGAACGTCGCGAATTTGTGCTGAATGAACGGAAACGTTTAAACCAATTAAAAAGAGGCTGCTGCAATTTCACAACAAGAAGCAGACGATGTGGAATTATTGTCTGTGGATTCATATGAATCAGAGGAACTAAGACCGTTGATTGTTAAACATTTTAAAAATCATAATATGTTTACGCCTAGAATGCCAAAGGATTCAGATTTTGATTTCGTTAATATTGAAGTGTTACAAAAACAACAGCAACAACAACAACCACGAAATGCAGCAGCACATATTAAGGAATCGTTAAGACAGTCAAAAACTAAATATAACAAATATAATTCTCAAGAAACGAATATTATTATAGACGTTGACAATTATGAAATGAGTACACAAAAAGTACAGCAGCAATTAAAAATTAAACAGCAACATCAAAAAGCAAATTCAAATAGCGTACAATCAGTAGAAGCGCGTAATATACGCATAAATGATGTAGAATTTGATTTAATAAACAATTTAAATTTAGGAAGTCCCAAGCAAACTAAAACTATAAAACCCTGGGATATAGTATTAATTAATCCAATGAGCTTGAGATCATCTACAACTTTAGAAGAAGCTAAAACCCATGATTAACAAAAAAACTTTATAACTGTAGACCAATTCCATTTTGGCAAAAGGTTTGATTTTATAAAAAAAAACATAACAGAAGTTCCTATTCCTAAACAAACCAAAAAATAAGTAAATAAAATAGGTGTAAGAAGTTTTAACAATATTCGGTTTATAGCACTAGTTAATGCAAACGCAAATGCTAGTGGAGACATAAATTTTAATTTTTAAAATTAATTTCATTGATTTATATTTTGTTTAAATTAGAAATGACGAAAATCCCATGGATCGAAGCGATTCCTGTTCACTTTTCGGTGTCATAAATCACCTAAACTGTTTAATTTTTGAACTTTTAGATTTATAATTAAGAACTAGTTTAATAAATATAGTATATAAATTTTTGTTTATAAAAATAATTGGACCAGAACGTGTTACGCGGGATTTATATTCCAATAGTATCATATAATTGATTGGAAACATGTTTAAAAATTTGTTATTATAGGTAATATAGTATACATATTGTATACAAGCTGCATTCGATCAGCACTTATAAATTCGTGTATTTGTTTTTTTTAAATTCTTTGCGTGGAGTAATGAATCCAATTTGAATTTTTTTCTAGCTGCCTTAGATAATAAATAATATACCTGCTTAATATTTAGATTATTAGAAACACTTTATATTTCATAAGTTAGCAGTAGTTAGTGTAGCTAGATGGTTCAAATCCAAAACTTTACCAAATTCCAAGTGTATCGCCGTTTATTGTATTATAAATAAACAAAAGATTGTAATTTTTTTTTTTTTTTTCATTTTATTTCATAAACTATATTGATTTTTTTGGTTGCCATTGAAAGTTGTTTATGATTTTTATTTTTAGCTACAAAAAAGTATAAACTAAACAAAAAGAGAAAAGTAAATACAATAAAAAAAAAACTCTACAGGAAATTTCACAACTTTATTAAAGTATTTTGAATTGTTTTGCTATTTTTACGTTAAATGTCACAAGCAACACGTTATACTAGTAAATTATTTAATGTAATAATTTAGCTAATTGCTACCAAAAACTTTTTTTCTTTTGAAATATACACAAGTTTCTAATAAGTTACTTTGAATAGCACAGAACGACAATATTTGACGCAATGCCGGAACCAGAGAAAGTGCATATGAAGTCAATCTTGTGCTTAGAATTATTTCATCATTCAGGGATTTCCAAATATTTAAACTCAGAAACGTAAAAAACAAGATTTTCCAAGTGTTTAGGTTATATCTCGAACGCCATGGACGATACAATAATTCTGAGTATTTTGGCATGCTGATTCCTCCTCAGAATTACTCTGAACTACGTTTATAGCTTAAAAACTAAAATAGATTGAGCGTTTAACTCTTCAGAAGAATTGTAGCCAAAGGTCTGGGCTACAATATATACTAAGTATTCAAATTATTATCTTTAATAGTTTTCAAGTTACAAACGTTTCTGTAACTCGGCTTGGGAGATATTAACACCTAAAAACTTAAAATACTTGTGATTTTTTCCTTTTTTTTTTTGTAGTTAGAAAATCTCGGAAAACTCGTGTTAAAATCTGATTCCAGTTAATACACAAATTTTGTCGCTCTGTGTCATCTTTTTACTTTGAGTTTATTGTTTGTAATATTCAAATTTCTATTGAGTTTGATGATTCACTTGTTGCCAGGCCATATTACCACCGCGTTGCGTACTTTTGAAACGTTCACACTCCGTATGCATTAGTTTCATTATAAATGCATTCAGCTCGCCGGAGAGCGTATACACAATAAATAGCTGTGTCCAAAGATAGAAGAAAAACATTAATTTATAGAAAGTTGCTACCACAACGACATAATAAAATATAAATTCCGGATCTTTTTGCATAATACGTTTATAGAAATTCACGGAATGCCATGTACACGTTGCCAGTATTGACATCATCAATAAACTAACGATCAAGCCCAAATAGCGTACACGTCGTGACAAATGTTGGACATCGATGCCGAGTGCAACAAAGTCATCGAGAAAAGCCATATGTAAATTAATCGTGCGTACCGCGGACTTGCAGCTGAATATAATATGCAGCAATATAAATAAAGCACAGATAAAGCCAAGTAAACGTAGTAACAGATTTCCATACATGCCAATTGCGGTGTGTCCAAATGACGGCTGCGCAAATTCGTGCCAATCACGCAGCAGCAATTTGATATTTACGCTGGTATAGCAGCTAAGATGTAGCACACTAATCGCTATGCCCCATTTCGAGATGTAAAAACGATTGCTGTGCTTGGCAAGCGTAAATGGAAATAGTCCAGATAAGCGTAATAAAAACAAGACAAATTTAAAGGATTCAGTAACAGATTTTGATGCCTTGCTAACGGACATGGTTTGCTTTTACGTTCAATGTTGAATTTATACTAATTTTAATCCAAAAATAAAATATGAACGAAAAGATAATGGATAAGCTTTGCCATTAGACGCGATTAGCTTTGGGATTGCATGTATGTTTGTAATATTATTAATTTCGATCTATATCTGACACAATTCACTGAAGGTATGACTTAACGCGCTCTGTGCATCACACTCAGTGCTTGGATAACTTCCGCTACTGGCCAACAGCAAACCCTTTTTTGGCAGACTGGGCATAAAAATGTGCAGTTGTTTCTTTGTATCCTGCAGTGAACGGCATGTTTGCGGTGGCGTTGTGGATGTCTTGTGCATATCCTCCGTCAACCCACGCGCCGAGCCATTGCCACTGCCACTGCTGCCATTATACAAACGTGCTGAGGCTAGCGGTCCAGCCATGCGACGCGTTGTGCTTGCACTGGAGCTGAGCGCACATAAATCGATATTGCGTGCTGCGCGATTTAGACGCACAGGTACGCCTTCTTTATCGAAAATGATTGTTATGGGTTTAACCGAATCCGGGCGATTATGTTGGCAGTTATTAGTGGTTAGATGCGTCATTGCGTTGCGTTTAGCATCGGTTGTAGTGTTTCTGCGTTGTTGTGTTGTTGTTGTATTTGTTGTGTTGGCTGCTGTAATGTTTCTGCTAGGATGCGCTGTTGGTACACGTTTAAAGATACGCCGTGTTGGTGGCGGTGGCGCTGGTTCTGTTATTCTAGCTTTTAGACTTTTACGCGCCACTGCAGCGCCAGTTGCTTCTTTGCCCATATTATCTTTTATGCCCCCTGTTTCGTGTTGTTGTTGTTGGTGTTTTTCTTTAACTATATCAGTTTTGCCTGCCAAATCCAACCAATTGAGGACACGTTCCGCGAGTCTTTCCTCTAAATTGCTACTACTACTTTGGCCTACAAACTGTGTGCTTTGTATATCCTGCAGCGAGCTGCGTCGTGAATACAGATCGTGTAATTCTTGTTTACGTCCTGCATGCATATAATTAGCACAATACGTTGCCGATTTGCGACTGCCAAGCAACCAATTACGACGACGTGTACAGCGTGAGGATTTCGTTGCAGTGCGTGGAAGCTGCTGTTGTGATTGTTGTAATTTCAATTTGGTTGTCTCGAGCAGCACACAATCGTCCGCATCTAAATCGTAACTATCATTTAAAATAATCAAGATTATCGTAATAATCTTCGTATGAAATAGATTCTCTATAGTGAGCTGTGAAACAGTAAGTAAAAACATTTGAGTAGACAATTTTTAAGTAATAAATAAAAAGTATGCACATTGTACCTCTACGTTTCCGTGCAGGGCTTGCACATGACGATCTCAGACGCTCACGTTCCCTTGGCTCATAGTCGAGTATAAAATGTCGCCGAAGTGTGCGTGCGCCTGTGCGAGTGCGTGTACCCTCACTTGCTGTGTTCTCTAGCCAAACTGAACGCACAAATAGTGGACGACTCGCCGACTCCCAAATGGTTGAGCTCTTCATTATTTAAAATGCAATATAAAGCAAACGACGGCGTAGACTATGACAACGAGGCGAGGCGCGCGACAACAACAACGATTTGGCCTAAATCATTTTGTCAATTAAAGAATCTAACAATGTCGTCGTCGTTTTATTATTATTCCTGCCAATGTCCATAGTTACTCGTCTCTTTGTGCGTTCAAAAAAAAAAAAAAAAGCGCCGCCGTCGGTTTGGGGACACAGCGCAGTTTGTGTCTTCTTGAGCTGCGTTCCGTTAAAAGACTGAAAACTAGCGGCGTGCATTTACTCTTTCTCTTTCTTTTTGACCGTCCGTCTGTCTGTCGGCATGTCTGTCAAAACTTTGCCGACTTGTGGCATACATATCTGTATACAATATTGTCAACGATTTAGTTCCGCTTTTCATTTTGCTTTGCCTTTTGGTATGGGTACAAATAATACCGCGCCTCCTCCTCCTCCTTTGTTCACCTGGCGACCAACAACATATTGCGATCAACGAACGGAGCGGCGTAAGGAAAGCTCCTAACGAAATAGCTAACCCGTGCACAACACAACACAACTTTGCCACACTTACACGAGTTGTATTTGTTTTCGCTTTGTCTCATTCTCGCTGTTTTGCATACTTTGCGGTTTAAGTGTCTTTGACACGCGAAATTTCTCCACAAATACTGCTGCATTGCTTTTGCTTAGAGGCGGAGAAGGGGGGGACTGATGTGGCAAATTCGAAAAGAAATGAATCCAAGACACTGAATCTAAGTCAAAAAGGACGCGCAACTTTTACTTGGTGTGTCGAATTTCATAGAGACAGTTTAATGAGTTTCAGACGTTACGTTTTCCTTTTTCGCTTTTTATTTTTCCATTTTTTTGTGTTTTTTATATTTAATGCCTCAGCATGCAAATAAATTCTTTTAATGTTGCTCTATTTCTTGTATTTAATTTATAAACAAATTAGTCGAAATATGCTTACAGTTGAATGCATAAAATTTTATTATTGTAATATATTAATAAATGCTTCCGTATTGAGCAGTCGCTTTATTTGCTTGATTATGCATTTATGTATGAGTTCAAGAACCTTTTTTGTTCTTGAGAAATATTAGTAAGTTATAATATATGTATAGTACATATCTAAAATTTATGATAATAATATGGCAGGCACGCTTAAATTAGAATGACATGTGGCATAAATATGCATTGGGTTGAAATCTTTAATATGGAAATGGGCTATGTGCGAATGTGAGTGGCGGTAGGATAGATCAAAAATAATTTTTTTAATATAAGGTTGCCAAATATCTCCCTTCCGCTTTTTTGCTCTTTATTCAATGCTTTATAAAAAGTGTTACAGTGATCGGATTTAGTTGAAATATGAGCCACCAAGGGCGTTCGCCTTGGATAGGAACAGGTGGTAATCACTTGACGCTATGTCCGGGCTATAAAATCGGGGATGCGATAAAACCTCCCATCCGAGCTCCCGTAGCTTCTGACGAGGTACCAAAGATGTGTGTGGCCTGGAGTTGTCCTGGTGAAACACTACACCCGCCTGCTTCAAGCGGTCCAGTTGTTCGCAGTAGATGGTAGAATTAAGCGTCCGGCCACACACAGCAAAACCTCCCTGGCCAACAAACCCGGCTTGGCCACTGTTTGGGACGATCCACAGGCCTTCGACCACAACCGTTTTCGCTTTATATTGTCGTATGTGATCCATTTTTTATCGCCAGTCACCATCCGCTTCAAAAATGGGTCGAGTTCGTTCCGTTTCAGCAGCATATCGCAGGCGTTGATTCGGTCCAAAAAGATTTTTGGCGTCAAATCATGCGGCAACCAAACATCAAGTTTTTATTTTTGTATCCAGCGTTCTGCAGATGGTTTAAAATGTCACATGCCGGTCTAACTCGATGTTTTCCATGATTTGATCGGTATTCGTCGTCACAGGTCTTCCGCCGGCTGGCTTATCCATGGTGTCGTTTTCATCGGCTCTGAATCGTCGAAACCATTCCTCCGCGGTTCGAAGTGATAGAGTACCATCCCCCAAAACACCATTAATCTGACGGAACGTTTCTCTAATTTCTCGAATTTCGGCGTTAGTGAACTCTATGTTTACACGTCTCCATGTTGAACGCAGTATCCAAACTAATCATGCATACCGTCGTTTTGTAGGTCATGTCAAGACCTTTCAAATGATGTATAGTATACGAGCTTTGTACATAGCTGCAAAATTCGAAAGACCAAAAGGCGGAAGGGAGATATTTGACAACTTTATATTATTCAAAAATGGCCTAAACGCTTCCGTTTAAAATGATATCGATATGTAAAAAAATAAAAAAAAGCTCTTCAAAGTGACTGAAACAACTCGTAAAACAATTGATAGACAATAACCAAAGTAATTACCGGCAAGTTGAAAGTTTCAATTTAAAAGTTTTCAATGAGTTAGAGCTAGGCTAGTGCAGCCATAGTTTATATATATCTATTGTAGTGCATAAACCACAGCAGAGAAAACAAAGCGGTGGGCATATATACACATTGGCACTGGAGTTGATGATGTACAATGCAATTATGTCGACTGCATAAACGTTTAAACACGCATACATACACACATACGCACATACATACTTACATATGTATGTAGAACAGAAAAAACCAACAAACAAAACGTATCACGTGATGATGCACCAATCCATTGACTTGACTTGCTAGCATTGGAGACGAGTCTATGATAATAAATATAAACAGAAGCATAACATGCAATAAATAAATTGAATTTACGGGAAGCGCAGCGACAGAGTGTAGAAAAAGAAAGTGTACAATAGCTAAAGGGTTGTAGTGGTGCGGTGCGGTGAGTCGAGTTTTAAATAACCACTTCCGTCATATTTGACAGGGCAATCTGATGTGGCAGACATGAGCAAATAGCTGAGTGTAAATGAACACGCGCTGACACGAACCATAAAAAAATATAAATAAAAGCCAAACATTGCACTAAAAAGTAGGCGAAACCTGTAGGAAATGGGTGTTGGGTCGCTTGTCATGCCTGGCGGTAAAAATGTTTTGTAGGAAGCCAAGCTAGCTAGCGGCCAATTAAACGAAGTAAACGATTTTATGTCGTTACACTCGCAAACACTTAACTTAATTATGCTAGCAATCTGGCAACATTAATTAATGGTATACAGCGGCGGAATATTGCAACCAAATTCAATTTAAAAACTGTGCAAATTACTTCACCAAGTTGAGAGCAACTCAGTAAAAATAAAAAAAAATATATATTGTAACAATGAATTTACTCATAATTTTTTTTTTTTTCAAACGTTTCACAGTTCCTATAATTCCCGAGTTCCTCTACGACATACGCCATCCGGATGCACCACTTGCCAGTTATGCGCGCACACCGCTTACCTTGCATACACCGCCGCCGCCAACGCAATGTCCATGTAACAAGGATGGCAGTGACATATCGCCCGCTTTGGAGGTTTCCACATTAAGCCCGGAGGGTAAGATTTGCCAAAGCTGCTATTAACTGAAGTGTTGCTAATGTTGTAATGTACTACATAAAAAATGTTCATAGAGAATGAAACCTTGTACCGTGAATTGGAGGAACGACACAATGAATTGGTTGGTGAGACCGTTGAGGTGGGCTTTGCTATTTGCTTCTAAGGCTTTTGTGCAGCTTTTGGTTAATCCGATTGTGGGACCATTAACACACAGGTAAAAGCTTTTAAAAAAACTATATATATGTATTTTTATTTGCTAAATTTTTTTAAAAACTTCTTTTAGAATCGGTTATAGCATACCCATGTTTGCTGGTTTTGTTATCATGTTTATATCGACGTTGAGTAAGTGTGGATTCTTTCAATTTCAATATATGACATGAGTGATTTAGAACTAATCCAAAGAGATTTTGTGTATCACATCTGATAAATTAGATTGTCACTAATTCTATATTTCTCTTATACACACACATAGTCTTCGCCTTTGGACGCTCTTATCTGGTACTCTTCATAGCACGCGCACTACAGGGCATTGGATCTTCCTGTTCTTCGGTTTCTGGCATGGGCATGTTAGCTGATCGTTATACCGATGACAAGGAACGCGGCAACGCTATGGGTATTGCTTTGGGTGGTCTTGCGTTAGGTGTTTTAATTGGTCCTCCCTTTGGTGGTGTCATGTACGAATTTGTAGGCAAATCGGCACCATTTTTAGTACTTGCTGCACTCGCTTTAGGCGATGGACTGTTACAGCTCTTCATGCTGCAACCATCAATACAGAAATGCGAATCGGAACCGCCATCTTTAAAAAGTTTAATCAGTGATCCGTATATACTAATAGCTGCAGGTAGCTAAAATAAGCTTATAGAAATTAAAAGATATTTCATTAAATTATAAATATTAAAATAGGTGCCATTACTTTTGCTAATATGGGCATTGCTATGCTGGAGCCATCGCTACCGCTTTGGATGGTCGATAATATGGGCGCTACACGTTGGGAACAGGGCGTTGCTTTTTTGCCGGCTTCAATTAGTTATCTAATTGGCACAAATCTCTTTGGACCGCTTGGACATAAAATTGGACGTTGGTTGGCTGCCTGTTTAGGTTTAATTATTATTGGTGGTTGTTTGATTTTCGTAAGTTTATTTTGAGAAACAATTAAAAATTTGGAAAGCATGTTTCTAGCATTTTTTTTTTCATTTATTTTCAGATACCCATGGCTACATCCATAACACATCTGATTATACCTAATGCCGGTCTGGGTTTTGCCATTGGTATGGTTGATTCTTCTATGATGCCTGAACTTGGCTATCTTGTGGATATACGTCACTCTGCAGTTTATGGCAGCGTTTATGCATTGGGCGATGTTGCATTTTGTGTCGGTTTTGCTGTGGGTCCGGCACTATCCGGTTCACTGGTTAAATCGATTGGCTTCGAATGGATGCTTTTCGGCATTGCTATAATTTGTTTCCTCTATGCACCATTATTAATATTCATTAAAAATCCACCGACCAGTGATGAGAAGAAGGTGCGTGATGCTGCGGCAGCAGCAGCGGCCGCAGCAGCTGCTGCTGCTGGTCAGAATGTTATAAATACGCAAACGCTGGCAGCTAACGCTATAACAAATATCACTGCTCCATGTCCAGCTATATTGACGGGCATGGAACCATTGAATGTTGTTGATGGTTTTGGCAAAGCGAATGCAGCTTTTGAAAGTGAACGGCTTTAATTAGTTTTTTTTTTTATATTTTAAAATAATTTTTAAATAATTTTAAGTTTTGCATAGCGCACGAAAGTATGCTTTAGTTTTAATTAATTTTTTTAGCATAAGTTTTACTTTACGTTAAAAACGTGATCAGATCTATTTATAAAATATGAAACTATTACGCTATTCTTTTTTATTTTATTTTCAATAAATTTTTTTTATTAAATTGTATGCTTGTTTTAATTTTTTGTTTTTGTTTTTATGCATGCATTTTTTTATTAACTTAAGCACAAACATTAACAAATCAAAATTTACTTTTAATTTTTTTTTTGCAGTCATTGATCTATGGACGCGATCGCTCACAGGTACGTTATGTAACCTACCAGAACTACGATGATGATGAGTAAAATTGTTAAAAAAAATCAAGTGTGTTTTCGTTTTCGAATTCGCATAACTAAAATGGTAATTGAAAATGAAAACAGACTTGAAAAAAAAAAAAAAAAGACCAATCACAACCAAAAATATCAGTAATATCATATGAACAAAATATATCTGTTAAAAAATTGTTTCAAATATATATATTATATTATCTACATATTTAAATCAATATTTATGCAAATATGAACAGTTAAAAAAATTGTATGCAAACTTTCAGGCCTATATTTGAATTCGATCAGATTTTTGAAAATTTTTATCGATTTTAAATTACTCCTTTTTGTTTTATGAAAAATTTGAACTAGTTTGTTGATCCAGTTTAAATTTTTCAAAAAAAAAAAAATATATATATATATAAACACATGAAATATATATATCAGTGCTTGAATGAATGTAAATCAAGAAACTTACACTTAAAAAAATATAATGCAAGTTCAAAAGAAATTCAAAAATATTTAGAACAAAACAAATAATCATAAAAAAAAATGCTTGCTACTAAGCATATCAAACCTAGGGAAACCTCCAATTTTTTCAAGATACACTAAAATATCAAAAAAAAATGTAAAAAAAAAAAATAATAAAAACATAATTTATCGTTATTGTTATAAAAACAGCAACTGGTTGATATGGCACCACAAAAATTAAAAAAAAAAAAAAAAGATATTTAAACAAAAGTTAAAAAAATAGAAAGTATATTTGTTAAATTTGTAGAACAAAAAAGTTCGTTTAAACGGGTTAGTTTACACAAAACTTGCTTATTAAATAAATTAGATCAATAATTTTCAGAGCCCAAACTTCCAACTCGCATGTTTTTCGAGATTTTCTTAACTAAAAATTATAAACAAAATTCTTTTTTATGTCTTTGGGTTAGAATAACTCAAAAACCATGACTTTTGGAATAATTCTGAGTACAGACTTCAACTTAATGCCTTCGTTTACACTATGTCTCTATTTGTAAACATTTTCGGACGGCGTAATTTGAAGAAGTTATCGGGTTTATGCTACCTTTTGATTTCATAGACATTGTATTTTAAGGAACTTTTGAGTCTTCAAAAAGCTTTGATTTGGTAACATGAGTTTCCAGCGCTTCGAAATAAAGATCTGTCTCGAAACTGTAACTCTATTCAAAGTAACAAAAACTGTTCGATTATGAACTGTTTGCTGCTTTTTCGCATAGTGAATACAAAACCCGATGAGATTAATTAAATCTCTTTTGAAAATAATTTCAAAAATCATTAAAAATTATTAAAAATAGTTCAATAAGCACTTTTTTTATTTTAAAAGTTAAAAAGTTATTTTGAAGTTAAAAAATCAAAAAATTAATATAAAAAAGATAAACATGTCAAGTGGTTTGTATTGTAGTTAACTAACTCAAAGAATGGTTGTTTTGAAAACTACAAAGAGATGAGACGACAACAAAAAGATCTCTTCAGCTCTTTAAAAAGAGGACAAAAAAAAAAAAAAAAAAAAAAAAACAAATTTAAAAATATTTACTCCCAGCATAGAAGGTTGCTGTGCGATATGTTGCCTTGAATTGACATGAGTTAAAATGAGTTACAAAAAAAAAAAAGATCGATTTATATTTTTATATATAAAAAGAATGTATGTATATTTTGATTGTCACTTGATAACCGAGAACGGTTCGACCGATTGCCATAAAATTGCAGAGGAATGTGCAGGGAGACGTGATGATGTTTCGTTAATTTTGAAATCCAAAATCGGTCCAGCCATTCCTGAGTTATGATTTACAGGGTCTATCATGTCTCCTTCAGGGAAAAGTTGTTTGGTGTTTCAAAAGCATTTGAATAGAACTATTGGTGACAGCCGAGTAATGTCGGGTATTTCAACTAGTTCTTATATAAAAAGAAAAATACTCATATCCAAAAGAAACTATGGATGGTTTTAATTATTTTAAATCGGAATTTTTACATAAAAATTTTTTTTTTTTTTCGAAAAACAAATTTTACAAGTTTTATGATTTTTGTAGAAAAAGATGCATAAAACTTGTAAAAATTTATTAACCAAAAAAAAAAAAAAAAAAAAATAAGAAAAAATATTTCAGACACGCATCATTTTCATATTATCCGCATAGACGTGTATATTGACATTGTACGGTGCTGCACTATATTCTTCAACATTTGCTGGCATTGTCGCTGTACGATCTTTTGAAAAATTACGTATACGCACCGTATTAAAATTACAATCCGGCTGCTGCTGCTCCGTTGGCAAATGACGCGTCGATGTTGTAATGCGTATTGGCACATTATTCAATGTATGCGTGCAACGTGAGTTGGGTGTATTAAGTAGTTTAGGTTCGTTATGAGCTTCCGCTGTACGCTTTAGGCCACGTAAATTACCCAATATCTGTGTTGCTGCCTGTGTACGCCTTGCGCGTGTACAACGCGTTGCATCTTGTTCGCCGCAGTAACCAAGCGGCGAAGCGGCAGCTCGTTGGCATGCAAGTAATACAGCCGGCGCAGATGTTGACTTAATAGATCTTGGCGTACGCGGTGAACGTTGACGTGGACTTTGCAATTTTCGTAATTCATCTGCTGCACCAGGTGAAATAGGATGCGGCTGCTGTGATTCGCTTCGATCATGAAAAGGTACCATACCTGGTAGGCGTTCAGTGGATTGTTGTCGATATAAATGCGATTGCATCATTACAATCGGTTGTGTTGTAACTGGTGGCGATGTTGGTGGCATATATTTTGTACGTTCACGCTCACGATAGTCACGAATGCGTTGCAATTCTTGCGCACGTTGCAATTCATGTATGCGATCTTGCTCACGTTTTCTTTCCAATGCCAACAGATGATTTCGCTCACGCTCACGTTCCAATTGACGTAATCTTTCACGTTCACGCTCACGTTCCATGGCACGCTCACGCTCGGCAAAACGTTCACGTTCACGTGCAATTTCTTCACGAAACAGACGCTCACGTCTTGCCGCTTCAGCGTTATTTGTCGTAAGCGAAAACTTGGACAAATGTTTATCAATAAAAATGGAATCCATTGATTTTACAGCGATTGGTGCTTTCTTGAGCATAAAGCGTCGCGACGGCTGCGACTGCGGCGGCGCTGGCGTTATATTAAAATTGCGTCCGCTAGGTGCATCAGTCTCGATTTTAATGCGCACATTTTCACAACTATTCGCAGCATCATCATCGCTGTCCAGCGGCGAAATATTAATATTAATTTCACAACCGGAACAGCTGCTACGACTGCGTTTTGGTTCAAGTACATTCTCGTATTCGAATTGCGTTTGTGCAGCATAGTACGTTCCGTATTATTTATTTTGATATTGTTATTCGCCATGCCGCCGCCAGCTTTTACTTGTGTCAGACGTGTTGCACTGTAGCGGTTAGCATTGACGTTGCTATTGCCCAGCACTGACGAGGAGCGTCTAGTCACAATGCTGCTCAAAGAAGTACGACTTGTATTTGATGCTGGTGTTGCAGTACGTGGATATGTAATTGCACCCCCTGCCGCTGTATACATGCGTGATTGACTAGCTGAGCGCGGTTGCGTCGCAGCAGCAGCATTGGCAGCACCTCCGCTAACATTAAATTGACGTGAATTAGACGTGCTACTTGAACGTGCCGGCGGCAGCATATTATTGCGACTAGCGCTATTACCAGCTAAACAGGAGATACTTGAACCCCGTGCAGTGCGCAGATAATCCGTACGATTACAGCAGCTCTGCAACAATGTAGCATGCGCTGCTGCTGGCAGCTTATGAAAATTATTTCTTTGTTGCGGTGCTACCGTTGCACTTGGTTGTCGTTTGAATAGCTCAGATACGCCGACACCGCCACCGCCGCTATCATTTGTTGTTGCTGTGATAGAAGCTCTCTGCGCAGCTGCCGCACCAAGCGGATTGGTTGTGTTTATGCTTTTGAAATCATACAAAAATTTGCGTCTTCGATGTTCGCTAAATTTTAAATTATTCGAACTGACTGCACTGCTGCACAGGCTTAAGTTTTCTTTATCATTAAAATCGGGATTATAGTAGTGCGTTTTAAAAGGTGTCTGCTCCACCTTTTCACGTTCTTCAAAACGTCGATAATTTTGCACCGGATATGCAGGACGTTCAGCATAATGAAATTTATACGATTGAATTTTAAATGGATCATCTGCAAAAATATCCAAATTGCAATTCTTTTGCTGCTGTTGCTGTCTTCGTGCTGCAAATGGTTAAAAAAAAAATTTAAAAATTTTATTTTAGTTTCAAACAGAAAACAAAGTAGCACGCTCTTTCATGTCTTTCCGCTTGTCACACTTACATAAGCTTTGAGTGCGTCTCATTTTAAATGCAAAAAATTTTGTCTTAAAAAAAAAGAAAAATAACAAAATTTTTACTGCCGAATATTGTTAGGAATACTAAAAGCCAAAGGGGAAGTTGCTGAAAAATTTTATTTCCCCCAAAAAAAAAGATTTTTTTTATAAACAAATTCTTAATTTTAAGAATTTTGACTTAATAATCGAAACTGGAATACGGAAAGCCAAGATAAAAAAGTTGATAAGCAAGAAAATAAAAAAAAAAAAAAAAAAAAGGAAGAAAAGCAGAAGTTAAGTTGTTAAAAAGATTTATTTGGGTTGTTTAAATAGTCAGGCACCTAAGCACTTTGGCAGAACTGCTTCATCTGGTTTAAGAACAAACCTGTTTTTAAATTTTTAAAATTTTAGATAATCCGGCTAGTAACCATTGCAGTGCAATTTTAAAAAACTGTAACGTTCATGACTGAGAGACAAAAAATAATTGCTTTACAACGGAATGTTTTAATCAAGTATTTTATCTTTGCACTTTTACAACTGAAAAAAAAAATAACGAAAACAAAAAAAAAAAATATTAGCAAACACCAGCCTGATTTTCTTTATCAACATAACCTTTACCAAACTGCTTGACCTTTCGGAGTCAAGGCGTTACGTATAGCAAGTTGAACAGTATTTACACAGTACACTTTGACTTGCCATTCTGCTCAAGTGCTCGACTATTTGAACAACCTAATCAACTTTTGTTTTCTAATATTTTTATTTATTTTTCTAATAATCGAAAATTATTTGAAACACATTTTAAAAACATGAAAAGCATATTTGAGGCAAATATTAAGCGGCATTGGATAGGCTACTATGCTATAAAATCAATTTTTATAGCAACTACCACCTTCTTTAATTAAATCAATTTAAATTAAAATTAAAAAATATATATTTAAATATATTATAGCAAAATTAAATATAAAAAAAAAAAGTTTGTTAAATGTTTTACTTTACTTTAAAAAAAAAAAAAAATAAATAAATAAATAAATTCGTACAAATAAATAAATAATCGAACATAAAAATTATTTAATTAATTAAATTATAAAAAAATATAAAAAATATATATTATAGCACAAAAAAAAAAATATAATAAAAAATATGTACAATTTATGCGTAAACAAAAGCACACACACAAGTTATCTGACCAGAAAAAGGGAATTATTGTAGTCATAAAAATTAAATAAAAACTTTAATATAAAAAATAAAATATAACAAAAAAAATGCATGCACAAATTGTTTTAAAAAAAAAAATTATTTATTTTCAAAAATTTCTGTAGCTAAAAATTAAGCTCAAATAGGATACTACCGCGAGTTACTTGAATGGCTGCAAGTGGCTCTACGCGTTGTTTAAAAAAAAAAAAATAAACGTAAAATCCTAAAAAAAAATTATTTTATTTTATTAAGCAAAGTTGGCTAAAAAAAATTGCAATTTTTTCATGCATAAAAAATAAACTGTAAACTTATTAATCAAAAAAAAAAATAAAAAAATATAAAACAAGTTGAAAAGCAAACATTTTGTAGTTAATCGCAGGTATACAAAAAAGTTATATTAAATACTGTATATAAAAATAGCTGAAATACTTGCTGATTATAGTTGTTTCAATGTAAAAAAATAAATAAATAAATAATTAAAATAAAATAATAAATCTTTGCAACAAAATATTATTACTAAAGATATAAATGTATGTATCCATGTTATATAAAAAAATTATACTATATATCTATATTTCAGACACACAAGCTTTACTATAAACTATAAACGCTAAAATACAAAGAATTGCAAAATGCAATCAACTATATAAAAACTACATAAAACTAAACATAAAAAATTTAAAAACAAAAACACTATCTGAAAACCAAACAATTCTGGTAACATTTTCAAAAATAAAGCATTGTACAGGGTATTTGTATTTCTTCTACAAAAATATATATAAAAAATACAATTTTTAGTTTTAATTCAGTTATTCTAAAAAATAAAATTGCTACAAAATTAAAAAAAATATTTGCCATAAAAAAAAAACATTGCATATTATTAAAATAACGGCTTTCTAAACCGTCTTACAGTGTGAATTAGACAATATAGCTTTTAAAATAATCGACAAAAATATAAACTATTAAAAATTCATTTGAACAGTTCTAAATAAAAATAATTACTAGTTATAAATGTCTAAAACATATTTAAAAAAAATTATTAGCTAAACTAAAATTGCAAAATTATATATATATACAAAAAAAAAAAAAACAGCTGGTATGGGGTCAAACAATCGTACTTTATAATAACTAATTGTCTATATAATGCATATTTTAAATATTATATACTATATATATAATAATATTAATAATAAAAATAAAATTAAGTTATCACATCTTATACATAAACTACAGGTTTTGTGCACAGTATTTATGATTATAAAAATAAAAAAAATTAAACTAAAAATTAATATTGTATTGCATTATATTTAAACAAAAAAACTAGTATTTAGCATGAGCATGTTAGTCAAAAGTTACTAATTTTCCATACATAAAAAAATATTTATTAAAAAAAAAACATTGGCAGAAAAATATATATGTTTTAGGTAAAAAAAAAATTCCAGAAAAAAATGTGTAATCCCACTTTGCGAAGTTATTACGAGAGAAACTAAATAAAAAAAGATATCCTATAGCAAAATTATATACTCAACTAAAGCATATTATATACTTAAGATTATAATTAAAAAATAACTACAAATATAATATTCAAAAAGTATAGTTAAAAAAAAAAATACATACAAACAAAATATTAATAATATATATTATATATGATACAAGGTAAAAAAGAATCTCCTGAACATGTAACTGAAGTTGTTGGTGAATAAAAGAGCTAAACTCAAACCAAAAAAAAAAAAAAATGTTTTTATTTCTAAAGTTTGTTATACGGAAATTATGGTAAGTATTAATTTTTTTAAAACACCAAATATTATTATTGCTTAATCTGTAACAAGTTTAAATATAAATACAATTTTCTGATTTTATCAATTTCTTTTTATTTATTGAAAGTCAAGATATATATACACACGTACCAATATAATTCTCTTAAAAAATCTTACAATAAATTCTACAATAAGTTAAGCGCTTTTAAACTAAATTATATATTTTTATATAGTTATATATAATAGCTAAAAATTAAAATTTTGACTTGATTTGACTTAATAATTTTTTTTTAATTCGATTAATAAAAGTTTTTGATATTTTCTTCTTTTACGACTAATTGCAATATATATTTTCCTATATCAAATACGAAATCCCTAATATAATGTTTAAGGCTTTTTATTTTTAGTTTAACAATAATTTTTACATAAGAAAAAAATTATATAAGGTATGTTTTTTTTAATAAACTAGC
Organism: Leucophenga varia; assembly: GCA_018903435.1. Lineage (NCBI taxonomy): Eukaryota > Metazoa > Arthropoda > Insecta > Diptera > Drosophilidae > Leucophenga > Leucophenga varia. Next base: position 711,168 of record JAEIFJ010000352.1, on the reverse strand, counting down.
ATTTTAAATTGAAAGTACAAAATAAACAAAAAATGATTTTTAAACGAGCAATTAATAACTTTGATGCATAGAAAACATAAAAAAAGAAAAATATTGCGTTGCCAAAAAAGATTACAACAATAAACTAAATTAATTTAATTAAAGAAATAAACTATAGAAATTTGCTTATCATATTTACACTAAGAGCTACTATTAAAATAGAATTGCAAAGAAATGTCTTAAATCTGAACTGTTTAAGCATTTAATTCGTTTTCGAATCATCCAATAATATCGAATCAGAATTTCGTATTGAGAAATCAATAATCTCGACCAAACAACGTCCCAGCTCTTCCATAATTTGTTTTTCTATATCCTCTATAGGCAAATCGTCATTTTTCTCGCATTCTCCTAGCTGCGATATCATGCACATAATTGTTGCATCGATGACATCCTCAGTTATAAAATTATTCGAGCTGGTCGTTACTTCGGCTGTCTTTTCTTTTGCTTTACGTTTGTCGCTCGAAAGACCGCTAATTGTCTTTGTGTTTAGCGAATCCATATCAGCATCAGGTCTTTCATCCATATTACGACAGCCTAAAAAAGAATAAATAATAAAATATATTATTTTGACAAAATAAAAATATAAAACAGTTTTTATTTGATTTTTATACTTACCAACACATTTGCAAATAGATGAACACGGTATCTTTGCCTCATAACATTCACAGTAATTTTTTAGGCAACCGGACCGCTTGCAGTTACACCCTTTGTTATGTAATCGCATATCGCTATGCTGACGTGCGGTGATCTTCGGTCTACAAATTAAATACATAATTAATAGTATCATTTATATTTATTTATTTGCTAATTACTATTTACTCACTTAAATGCGCTTGGGTTACGATCAAGACAACTCTTAATTGCACGCTGTCTTTCATCCTCATATTGTAGATTATTAAAGCAATCCTTGCATGTGCAATCCTGACAAAATTCACCATTTGCAAAACAATCACAATAAAGTTTTAAACATTGTGACTTACTGCAATTGCAATGTTTGCGACGTGAAGTCAATACCGTTGCTCCCGCAACTGCTGCATCTGGTTGAGTGTTTCCAGCGACAACCGCAGCTGCAGCATTTGTGGACGACGCTGTTGAAGCCACTGATGAAAGTTGTTTTAGTTTTTCAAATTGTTGCGGTTTTATTTCTGGTTTAAGTGTTGTGAATTGGGTTGTGTTACGTTGCGTTACAGCTTCATTTAATAATTTTTCTCGCTTGTCTACATCGTTTTCGATTGAAATCTTCTTTGTTCTGCCAATTGCAGTTTCATTTTGCATATCTGGACGCCGTAGGGTTATACTCTTTTGGCCTGTTGTAGCATTAGTGATCATGTAGGATTTCATAGTTGATGATCCTCCTTCATTACTGCGTAATATGCTATACGTTTGATTTGGTTTAACACTGCCACTGACGCCTGGCGCCGTTGTAACCACTCTGTATTGTATAACTTGTACGTGCGCCAGCGCCGGGTTTGTTCAGTTCATTAGTTTTGTTAGTCTGTTGTGTTGCTAATGAACGTGGCATATAAACATAGCGTGGTTTTTTTGCTTCTGGTGCATCAATGTTACCCGTTTCGTCCTCAGCTGTTTCGCTAATTTCACCGAAAGCACTGGTTGAGGTTATGCGTTGTATCTGCATATTTATATCGGAAATCTTATGCTTGCGTACAATTTGTTCTGTTTCATCACTAACTGTTTTTGTAGTACCCAGCGGTGTACCCGGTTTCTGTTGTTTGAGAAACAAAAGTTAAAAATTAAAATTAAAAGTTACTACTAATAATTTTGTACTCACCTTAGTGGGTATGGATACAACAGAAACTGGCCCATCTTTACTAGGTGATTGTTTAAGTAAAAATTTTGTTGTATTTCCTCCTTGTGGAGCACGTGCCAGCGTATACTTTTGCGTTGAATTCAAAATTTTAAAACCGGAGGTGCTAGATAAAGCTGCTTTCGGTGATTGATTGAGCGTAGAATTTAAAATAGTTGTAGTAGCATTTGCGTTTGTCTTGACTGCGGCTACTAAGTTTGGACTTTCTATTTTATTTGATATCATGCCTGGTTTCGCAACGCTTACAGCTACCGACTTGTTTATATTCGCGGATGTAGCGCCTTTAGGTATAACACGCACATATTTTTATGCCACCACCAACACCTGGTATCTGTACTGTTTGCAACTTGGCTGCACTAACCGTCGGTGTTAATGGTTTAGGTGAGAGTTTCATTATCTGCTGACTGGATACAAAGACCTGTTTGCCACCAGTGGGTGTGTTTTGTACAATCACTTTGCTAGTACCAGCAGTATTTGCTTTAGTTCCCGCTACACCAGTTAATAGTTTTCCAGGCATTGGCTTGGCGGTATTTGCAACATTTTTCATTGAATCTGTATTCGTTGATGTCACTACAGTACCTAATTTTGATAAGGTTGTTGCATTTGTCTCATTGGTTTTTGCAGACGTAACTTTTACTATTGGACTATTTATAGCGGAAACTAATTTTGTAGCAGCCACTGCACTAGTAGCTTGTTGCTTGTTTGATGTTGCTGTTGTTATATTTCCACTAGCAACATTTGCTGCCTGTGAAGATGCTGAGACAACACGCGATATTTTTTGAAAAGAATTATTTTGACCCAATGCAATTGATGTTACTTTTTGTATTGGTGTTACATTTGTTGCTACTGGTTTCAAAGCATTAGTTGGAGTTGGAGTTGTTGCTGTAACTGTACTAGCTGCTTCACTTTTAATCGTTTTTCCGACAGCCAATTGAACTGCACCCGGTGTAGCAACTGTTTTGCCGCTAACCAAATGTGTTGTATTTAGTTTAATTAGCTTTCCATCTGTTGTGCGTACAATTTGATATGGTACGTTTTCTGTGAAACCTTAGCAACAGTCACTACCTTAGATGTTGTACCTGCTGAAATAGCTGCTGTAGTTGGAGAAGCTCCAGCCGTTATTTCAGTTGTTTGTGTCTTTGTGATATTTGTTGTTAACGCTGCTGCTTGTGCAACGTTTGCAGTTTGCTGTGGTTTACTTGTTGCTGCTGTAAATGTTTTAACCACTCCTTTAGAAGTTGAAGCCAAATTACTTGAAATTGTTGTATTCTTCGGTATAACGACTGTTGTTGTACCTGGTGTATTAGCTGACTTTTGCATTAATGACACTCCAGATGGCAAAGAAACACTTTTTGTAGTCGCTACTGATCGCACTGTACCGGCCGGTAAACGTACTTGTCCGGCCGTTGTACTTGACGTAACCGAAGTTGTAGCTTTTTGTATATAGATTATTTTACCATCACTCGTTTTGATTGCGGTCTTACCCATTGTGCTTAGAATTGTACCACCACCACCAATATTCACTACATTGGTTGCAATGCTATCCGGTTTCGCTGTTGCTATACGGAAAACTGATGACTGTTGTAGTGGTTTGGATTTAACTGTTGTTGTTGTTGCTGTTGTCAGTGGCTTAGCAGTGACCATTTTTTGTTGCATCGATGTCGTTGTCACTGCTGTTGTTGTTGTTGATACGTTTGAAGGGTTTATACGTTCGACTATTCTCATATTGGGTGGTTTTTTGGGTCCAGGTGTATTTAAAGATTCGTTTTTTTGCGCTGCAAAATCGTCCATATTTTGTTCATTATAGCCGTCATTTATTTCAAGCGATTCGTCTAGACTCTGAATGAGGCTTTCGTTTTTTGTGTTTTCAAGTAAATCCTCAAAGCTTAATTCAGGTAATGGAGCCGTATCGTTTAGAGAATCTGCAAGTACAACATGTTAATGATAACTTAAAATAAAGAATTGTATGCCTTCAATTGTATTTCATTTTAATGACTCAATAAAACTCATTGAATTTATTTTATACATAGTACTTCACATCGAATTTTATTGATTTCAATACATCACTCGCTTTTAAATGAATCTGATTCCTTTCTCATCTTTTTAACAAATTGAAAAAAAACATAACATCATTATACAATATGCATAAAAACTAAAATTAAAAGCCACAAATCATAAAAACACCCCATTCGTGAACAATTTACTTTTTGGCTGCAATTTTCTTTTCTCGCGCCTTCTTGCCTTCTGTAAGCTCGAGACGCTGTGTTTCGGAAAGTCCTTGCATTACTTTCGTGACAACGCCAGTGCCCAAAGTAAGATTGCCATCACGTAGCGTGAAACGTTGTCCCTGCTCCAAAACCATTGGACGTATGAGACGCAATATAAGTTTGGTATCCTCACCGGGCATAACCATTTCCTTATCGGGTATCTGTACTTGAACCGCACAATCCCAAGTACGCGAAAACATTTGCAGCTGAATGAACGACATGAACGGCTTTGTTCGGCCACCTTCTTCTTTGGACAAAATATAAACTTGCGCTTCCAATTGATCTAATGCCTTTACGCTGCCTGGCTTGCACATAACCATACCACGTTTAATTTCATCACGTTTAACGCCACGCACCAGAGCGCCTAGCTGATCACCAGCCTGTGCTTCATCTAAAATCTGATGGAACATCTCTACTCCAGTCACTGTAGATTTCAACACCTTGTTGTATCCTACAAATTCACATTCCATGCCCTTCTTTACAACACCACGCTCAAGGCGTCCAGTGACAACAGTACCACGACCAGGAATTGAGTATACATTCTCAACAGGCAACAAGAATGGTTTATCCAATTCTCGCACTGGTGTCGGAATGAAGCTATCGACCTCCTTCAATAATTTCAATATGGCTTCCGAACCAATTTCGGGGCTCTTATCTTCCAATGCGCACAGCGCTGAACCCTTCACAACAGGTATATTTTCGCCATCATAACCCATTTCAGTCATTAACTCGCGAATCTCCATCTCAACTAGATCAACCATTTCTTGATCGGCTGCATCGACCTTATTGATGAAGACAACTATATGATTAATACCGATTTGTTTGGCGAGCAACAAATGTTCGCGAGTCTGTGGCATAGCACCGTCAGTAGCGGCAACAACTAATATAGCGCCATCCATTTGCGCAGTGCCAGTAATCATGTTCTTGATATAATCCGCATGTCCCGGACAATCAGTGTGTCCGTAATGGCGAGACTCTGTTTGATATTCAACGTGCGCTACATTAATCGTAATACCACGTGCCTTCTCCTCGGGTGCATTATCGATCTCATTGTACTTCTTGCTCTCGGCCAGCTGTTTATCGGCAAGTACTTTCGTAATAGCCGCTGTCAGTGTTGTTTTGCCATGATCAACATGGCCAATAGTACCGACATTACAATGAGGCTTAGTGCGTTCGAATACCTTCTTTTCTGCAGCATATTGACGCACGTAGTGCTGGAAGCCAATACCACCGGCGGACAATTCTCGGGGCAAACGCTGCTGCAATTGTAATGCTGCATTACTAACTGCAGCACGTGCACGTGTTGAACGCACCAGGAGGCGTGTAGTACTTAGATTGCGACGCGTGCAGCAACGCAAACCGGCGACAGCAGCACCTGCTTGACGAACAGCGGCGGCGGCAGCAAATGAAGACATTTTCTTTATCGTAAACTATTGTTACTCCAACTGCAACTGCAAAATGTCCGTACAATTGGAACGATTATTGAATGCACTTGCAATACTTGACAGTTCTGTTACTTACGTATATCGATTTCTGTAACAAATATTACAAATTCTTTTTATTTTTGGATGCAGCAGCAGCAAGAAAATGTCAGTTGCGTAAACCTCGAGTAGTGGTGTGAAGAGAAGACTAGCAGTGTTTGAAAACGAAAAACACTTGTGATGAACGTTAATGGGGGGAAATTGTTAAAGCGCGACTTTTTAACTAAATTCTATGAGTTTTCTTTGTGCAGGGACACTTTACACAGATACAGTTAGATGTAAATATTTAGTAATTTTGTATAATATAAATCATTTGTTTATTATTGTGCATAAAACTGCATAAAAATCATTATATTTTGACTGTACCACATGCCTTAACACTTGCCTATTACCAACACTGCGCCAAAAATACCAATCAAGGGAAATTATTTGTACTATATCATATCTACTGACGTTAGAAAAGTTCCATTCATATCAATGCAAGACAAAAAACGCGCGAATTTTACATTTTTACAATTTTATATTATTTTGTACAAAAAATAAGTTGCTGTTTAGCAACGCAAGAAATGCTGCATTTGAGCTGCAATATATATGCATTCTCCTTTGGTATTCTCTGGTACCACCCCTAACCATCACTTCTTGCCCTGGCAAAGACAAAACAATTTGTCTTCTTTTTTTTGTTATTTAACATGTATAAATGCAATTGTGCACTTATCTCGTTAACTGTTATGTTTATTACTAACTATTGTACTATTTGCAAACAACAAATTGTATGTAACGACATTTTAATATACGTTAGTTACTGGTCAGTTGGTACACTGTATGTTGAAAATTCAATTTGAAATACGAATCTATGTTTTTGGTTGTTAACTTTTATGCATGCAATCAAGATAAACTTACCCAAAGCATCGTTGTTATCCATATTTGTGTTGTAACTTTAATGCACGTAAGCAAATAATTTGTTGTCACCTTGCCTACTGTCCTCCAGTGTGCAACGAGCAACACTTTGCACGGAATATATGTCGTCTGTACCAAAGTATATGCGATGAGCCAACAAATTGCGACTAAACACGGTCACTGCCGCAACGTATTCAAATGTCGTTGTTTTCTGCTTCACTGCAATGTGTCACAACTTTAATACTTTATATGCACTTCAATTATTTTGGTTTGCCACAATACGTAATACACTTCTTGCATATGCAGTCAAAAATATTATTAAGTTTAAATATTTAAATTTAAATTGGCAAGTACAGATTGTATTTAATATCTATCTTTACCAAAGTGACCGAACGCACAAAAAAAATGTGCTTAAAAATGTCAAAAAAGCAGAGTTGCATTTAACGGCACAATACGATTTATAAAATCTTTATTTTGACGTACTTCGTTATAATAATGTTATTTTCTTGTATGCAATAAGTGTGTTTAAATTAAAATAATATAACAAAATTATAAACATAATAATTAAATTAATAATTATTCAAATTAGTAACAGGCTGTTAAAAAGCAATGTTTCCAGTGTTATGCTGCTAACGTTTTTTTCACTCGCTCTTATGTACATTGTAGCGATCTGTACAATGATTGCCGTACAAGTATACAGGAAACGGCGTCCACGTTTGATAATTTAAATAAATGAAATAAAAGCTTACCCCTATTTTAAAGCGCTACTAAATGAAAACTTTTATTTAATATGCTCGCAAACAATCGAAGCTTAAGCTTAAATGACAGAAACTAGTATCTTTTTTAAAATTTATAAATACCAAACTTTTCAAGACAATTGTAAAGTCAAACAATTTTGATAAATTAGATTTGATAAAATGATATTAGATATTCTAAAAAATAGAACTAGAATACATATTCTGCTTCTTATCAACCTTGAGAACAACATTTTCATTTCATACTTTCCCATATTTCTGGTAATAATTTTTTTCGTCCATTCAGTTGTACGGTTTTTTTTAACTCTATATTAAAAATTTATGAACAGGCTGCAAAAATGCAAGACAGACTCCATTATTTATATGCGATGATGTTTACTTTTGATCAGCAGCTCAAGCTGAGTCGAACTCTGTTCGTATTGAATCAAGTATCACAGAGGCTAAATGAAATACAGTCACTGAAATTAAAAACTATCATACAAATGGTTACTGAGATATGACTATGACGTAGGAAATTTTATTGGGGGAGTGATATAGCCTTGATATACCTTGCATATTTTTTTGCATAATATATAAGAAAATAACTAACTTATTTTGAACATTTACTCATTTATTTCTCAATTTTACATTAAAAAGATTTATTTTAAAAAATATAAAAATAACATTGTAGTGCTTCTCGATAAGCAAATATAAATTTAAAAAGTACAAATTAATATACAAAATAAACAAAAAAAATATTAGAAGCTTCAGTAGTTATAACTGTTTTTAACAAAGTAAAACATAAACAAACACAATTATATTACTTCCTTGCCTTAGGTATAATAATCTCTCCTGATGGACGCAATTTAATCGAACGTGTACGAAGACCATAAGAACGTTGTTGCGGCGTTTCATTGTTGTAGTTGTTGTTGCTATTGTTGCTGTTGTTAACATTGCTGTTTTCAGTGATTGTATTCAATTCTATAGGTGTAACTTCATCTTCAAAATCCTCAATTTCATGTTTTACTTCATCTTCATCGCTATTTGTTGTCTCATCGATCATAAAATTAAATCGTCGTACAGATTTCTTAGCGCTGAAGATAACACTTTTACGTATATTTTTTGCAGTTCCAGGTGTCTTTAATATAGATTTACGTATTTTCGGAGATTTGGGAACTTCTTTTATTGGAGTTTCAGACTTAGCTGCTCCTAATATAGCTACTTTGCGCAAATCCTTTCCAGTATCATTTGTACCAAGCGATTCACGCCGACTGGAGTTATGTGAAGAACGACGCTTTGAATTCGGTAATGTAAGAATAGTTGCCGCTGGTGAAAATTGTTTGCGATTTGGGACTATGATAGAACGACGTCGTAACGTTGTTGGAGTATCACTTTCAGTTTGAATAGAGTTGGAATTATTACTTGCTTCTTTTGTACAATTTTTTTTTACGAAGTTCTGCATGCTTCTTACGCATTAATTCCAATAGACCACTGCTCGGCTTTGCTTTTATTGCTTTATTTGTAGCTTTGGCCTTCTTAACCTTACCCTGTTTTATACCTTCATTTTTAGTATTTGATTTTAGGGCATCTGGATCGTTCCAATTGTTTAACTTCCAACGTTCAATTTCCTCAAAGCGACGTTCTACATTGTTGATCTGAAGACCAAGCATAGCCCAAAATCCTTCCAAATCAATCGCCTGTACAAGTTTAGTATCTTCACTACCATCGCTAGTAGCGTTACCGACACCAGTAACACCAGCTTCACAGCGTTTGATTAATCCGTTGAATTGTTCAAATTTATTGCTTGTAAGCAGCAAGGTTTGTCCTATAGCCGCATCAATTTTATCATCACAATTCGCTTCCTGCAATAAAGCCAAATGCTCAGTCTTATAGCTTTCCCACTCCTTGCAAATATCACGTAAACGTGTGGTCTCATCGCGTAACTGTTGACGGAAATATCGCACTGATTCAAGAGTACGACGAACTGCTATTGGTGTAGTAGGCACTACTGTCTTTTCGCTTATACCGCTAGCACCTCCATCAGTGCTTTCATTGTTTTGTTTTGCATTGGTTATAGTATTGTCACAATCGTTAGTCAAATACATACTATTTCGGCGTTCTCGTTCTGCCCGAGCGCTAACCTTACCACGTGATACAGACACAAAAGGACTCAAGTAATTTGCGGGCCGCTCAGCATCCATCTTTTGTGGTGGTGTTTGGTACCCTACATCAGACTGAACCACTGTTTTGTCAACAGCTTCATCTACAATTTAAAACATACAATTCAAATAATGTTTTTCTTTTACTTTTGTAAATTTTTTAAATGAACTTACCTGCTTCAACTTCCGACGACTCTTTCGCTTTGTCTTCATCAACGTCACCTAATGGAAACTGTGTAACTTCAGTTGTAGTGTTCACCTCAGAATACCGAACAAAGTTGAACTTCCTTTTCTGTTTCGGGGACTGTTCCATAACTGATGGCTGCTGCAGCAATGCACGCTTAGCTGACGAGTCCGTGCTTAGCGTACGCTTTGGACGCAACAATGTAGCATTTGAAACAACTACAGGACTGATAGCGCATTCTTCAAACGGTTCATCACTTTTTTACCTTTGTCGATGTTACAAAATGCCCAAATGGATTTATTGGATTCGGATCATGAGGCGTTTCAGTAAACGGCAGTGGATCCACTGCAATTAGTGTCTTGAACACCCTCTCAGTGGCTACAGCTGGTGTTGTTTTCTTTAACGCAGCGCTGAGGCCAGTTGTTGGTTTTTTTACTGCTTTCATGCTGGTACCGAGCTTAGTGATCTTTTTAACGTCTTCTTTTGTTGCACGCTTTTGTTTTAATGCCATACCAGCCTTACCGGGAGCTCCATTTGTTGTCGCTGTCGTACGTATGGGCTTAACGATGTTTGGTCTGCGTTCGCCATTTAAAACAGTCTGTTTTTTATTACCAGTAACTACCGAAGTAGCAGTATTAATTGTTTCCTTTGATGTATGTGTTACCTTAGTATTACCAGGATCGACTGCAGTAGCGGTGTTTGTGGGTGCCTTCGATGTACGGGTTACCTTTGTATTTGCAGCAACGACTGCAGTACGTGTTACCTTCGAATTGCCAGCAACAGTTGCAGTAGCAGTGTTTTTAGAGTCTTTAGTTGCTCGCGGACGCAAAATATTTACGTGTTTTGGAGCTGCCGCCTTTTCGTTAGTTTTCGTATTAACTACAGCTAAATCAGGCTTCGGTGGCTCTTTTAAAATCAGCGCCGGTGTCTCTTTGCTGTTAAGGGTTCTTAAACCAATATTTTTCAAGCTGTAAGCCTGATGCAATGCCTTACGCATCATAGCATTATTCATTGCCATATCGATTGGTTTCTTTTTTCTGGAGTCGAAACCGGCAAATAAAACGAATCTCGTTTTTCTGATTCGCTGGAAGCAGCAATGTTGGGTTTTTTTAATCCTATCGTCATCGCTTTGTGTTGATTTTTAGCAGCCGATGATGTAGCTGATGAGCTCGAAGCGGTAGCTGAAAACGATGGCTTCCAAACAGCATTCCGCTTTGCCACTGTTTTATTTATCTCATCCTGCTTCTTTTTATTCTTCCAATCGACAAAACGTTTCAAATAGGCCTCTTTACGCGTAGTATGTTGATTTTTTGTGTCATTTGCAACATTTATCTTATTCGGTATACTATTTTCCTTCTTAAATGGATTGGCTACTGAGGCTGTACCGGCATCTACTGAATCGGGTTTTGCTGTTGATTCCAATGGAACGATATTCGATTTTTTTCCAAGTGCATGTGGTGTCGAAGTCACCGATATTTTTGCTGGCATCATTTTTTGCTGGCTTTTGTGGTGTCGGACTTACAGAAATTATACGATTTTTATTAAAATTTTCGTTGCGTTGAATCGCGCGCGCTGCTCTCTGTCGTTCACGATTAATTTCATTATATTGCCGAGGACTGAGTGCGCTGGTATTAGCCTTATACAAGTCTCTACGGCGCTCCATTTAGTTTATATTTTATTAAAGTTGTTTCTTTTTATTTTATATTTTGCCTATTACACAAACCAAACAACGCTTGACGCTTAATCGTATTCGCGGGTAAGCTTAAATTATTTATTCTAACGGCGGAATTTTTTAGGAGATTTGTTCTTTTGCTTTGGTACGTTGCAACACTGCTACAACTGCAAACGAAGGCACTTTGTACACTATTAACAAAGATTTGATATATTTACGATTCAATAATGTAAACGTTTTTTTTTTACATATTTAAATTATTACTTTCAGCTTATTTTTGTTAAAAAAAAATTCTTGAAAAATGTCATTCTAACCTGTTCTACATTTGATACGTATTTAGAGGTTTTGGAAAATATCAATTGATGTTGATTGGCGAATTGAAAGGATTTATGCAGTAGATCACTGATCTCGGGTTTTTGGCATACAACATTTTTTTATTTAAATGAGTAAATAAAATCGTGCAGTAAGATAGTAAGTAAGTAAGATAGTGATTTTTTGAAGTGATAATTTTTTTTCGTATTCACACGAGGTTGCGCAACAATCTTTAAAATACTGCACCGTGGTACTTGGTCCTTAATAATAAATTATATCATTTTTTCAACTTTTGAATTAAATACAGAAATTGGAACTTCACAAAGCAAACTGTTATACAGTTGAGATGAGCGAATTGTGATATTAGAGCTGAGTAAGTTGTGAATATAACAGATGAATATAACGAGTATTACAAATTTCAATGGCACTTTCCATTGCAACTCTGTTCGGTTGATACTATGATATATTTTCCAACACTACTCATATATAAAGAATAAACACATACATATATCAACTAAATTAATATACATATATAGTTGTTCGGTGACTCTGCCGAATGTACGACACACAACAATCTTACGGATATAGAGTGTACATATATAACAGATTATATATATACACAAGTATATACATATAAATACATATGTAAACTTTATGTATTTACAATTATAATTTCTATGCAATATTTAAAAGTGTTGATTCGCGAGTGTATAAATTGTAATTAGTGCAAAAAATTAAGATTAAAATGAAAAAATACTTTTACTTGAAAACGCGTCTAAAGGATTACGCGGATTCGTTGGCGGAAATAGACTGCGAAGAGACACATACAAATACACAGAGAAAAAAACATATTACATACATATAAATTACACAGAAACGAAATGCGCTAGCTTTCTGCTGCTGCTTCTGTTGCTGTTGGTGGTTTCATCGTCGATGTCGTCGTCGTTGTAGTTTAGAAGAGAGGTAACGACTACAACTATTTGACTTGCAATTATAATCTAGTGCACGCTGGATATAAAACAAAAATGGACAAATAAAATGCAGCATTTATTTAATTTACAATAAATTGTATGTATTCTCAGTGACAAAAAAAAAAAAGAAAGAACATTGTATTAAGTTAGTGTAAGATGCGTGCAAATGCATTAAAAGCGGCGTAATTAAATGCTTAGCACGATCAAGCCATTTTATTAAATAAAATAATTAAGTGAGAATATTATATAAAAGTATATTAGTTATGTATGTACCTATGCATATTATGTACATATCATGTAAACATGGATTAGGTTTGTATTAAAAATTTTTTTGAAGTGCGTCGCAGCAATGGCGTTTTGCTTGCTTTACATGCCTCTGTTGCCATTCACAAGTGCAGCAGTGCAGGGTGACCCAGCAAGTAGTTAGTTTTAGTCGCTTTATACGATGTATTATTAGCATAAAATGTTTTTGTATTAGTGCACACTTAAAATATTAATATAGTTTTGCATTTCAAAGAATACAGATATATGAAAGATGGGCTTCTTATAAGGTATTCAAAATATGTAGTAAGAAAAACATTTGGGTCTGGGGTTGATTAGCATATATTTTATTAATTAAAAATTTGTTTAATTAGACTTTGTACTGGAATCTATGTATTGCCAATTTTAAGTTTTATAGCTTAATTTCAATTTAATTAAAGTTATTGCTGCATTCCGGGATGAAACTAAACCTCTGTCGTTTTGAGGGTTTACTCTGAACCGTGAACCGAACATGTTTTTCTGAAAGAAAGTGGTTTTGAATCAGAAGTCGAACCAATTAAGTGCAAAAGTGCTCTGTTCGAACCGGTTCGCGATTACTTTAGTTCTTTGATTTTAAAAGGGTAGAAGTACGGATTTAAGAAAAGTACATTAGTTTAAATGCATTAAGTAATTTTTTTTATTATATATATCAAAAAATGAGTTGTAAAGTTAAAATACAAAAAATCTGTTCAATGAGCCTTGTCATATTATAATAATATAATGTAACAAATCATTGTTAAAATATAATTAAGCTTAACAATAAACTTTAGCCTTTTCTACAGAAAGTAAGGCTTAAGTCCTAAAAATTCTCTTAGCAAACAAATACCACAGCTCAAAGTTCTTCTCGAAAGAACTTCTAAATATAGGTTAAAATAGAATTATAAAAATTGCTTTGATATTTTTTTTTTTTGTTATTTAGGTTTAAGTTCCAAAATTCATAAAACAAAATATGAATGTTTTGAAGCACATAGTTATAAGTTATAGTTTCCTTGCATTATATTATACATTGTAAAGTCTTTGAAATACCTTGTTAAACCACCCTGTTGCCTTCTAGTATCAAGCCAAAATATGCTGTGAATACAGCGTCGTTACATCTACTGAAGCGTTATGAATGTATTTGTTTGTTTTATTTTAATTTATTAAATACAAGATTACATATATACCAAGGTGCATGTACATACATATATTAGTTTGGAAAAGAACATTTATTTTATAAATTTATTTATTCATATAGGCCTACCACCGTGGATTCTGACGTTTTTACGTATATAATTTTTAGCATCGAATGCATATTCGAAATATATATAACAGTCTGCCGTATTAAATTTATTATCTCAGAGACTGCCATAAATAGAGTCAAACTAATTAATTAGATTCTGCAGAGCCTTCCGGAGGGTATTTTACTAACGGATGGTATCCTGTGAAACATGCATCCCGATTTATATGAAATATCTTTATTATAGAACCTAGAAACATCAAATTCGTTATGGATACGATAATCTAACAAAAAATATTCCATTCTGACTCAAATCAGCCAATTATATTCCACGTTTTGCACTTTATATGAATTATATTTTTTTCATATTAAAAAAAAAACCAAAAATGGGGTGCATTTAATACAATTTTATTAAACAAAAAAAAAAAAAAAAAAAAAAGAACGCATTATTATTAAGTGTTTTCTAATTTTTTATTCCAGAAAATTGCGCGTCAACTAACAACTGCATAAACTCATTACAACGAGAAGAAGAGCGCGCACAATACGACGTAGTACTGTTTATAAATAAAAGCAAAGCATAAATAAAACCAACAAAAATTACAAAATATGGTATCAACACGCCAAATGTCTACTAGTGGCAGTGCCACTATAAATGCTTTGGCTGTTAATGGCGGTAACATCAGTTGCTGTAATGTTGGTGCCCCAACCAGTGGTGGTGCCGGCAGCACCAGTGGTTCAAATGATGAACTGCGTTTATCAGTTGTAACGCGTGCTTCTCAACACCCTGAACCAACTACAACTGCAATATCGGCGGTCGTAGCATCAGAGTCTCCAACGCCATTGAACTTATTAGATTTGCCTACGGAAATACTAATTAAAATATTTTCGTATGTGAATTATAAGAAAATTAGCCAGTGCCGCTTGGTAAGTTTAAATCTTGTTTATATTAATTTAGTCCAGTCTATATATTTTTTTATTCATAATTTAGACATTTAGGCTTTCGAAAATATATTTTTTTTTTTTAACTTTTTCTTTTTTTTTAACATTTTGTCTTTAGAATTTGTTGTTGATTTTTATTTAATCAATAAAAAGCAATTTCAAAGTTTCAAGTATTGTATTTCCGGTCTGTTAAAACAAAGAAACAAGAATATTTTGGCATAGTAATTCACTCTTTAGTTTTTATTATTTTTTATATATATTTTTTCTCCATTTTGCACTTGGCAACAACAACAACATCAACTATTATATATATATTTATATACATGCATATACTCTCCCATTTTTTACATTTTATTCACATGCCAATACTCACACACTTATGTATGTACATGTGTACATACACACATAATTGTGTACATCAAGCAAAGCACTCGAATCTCATGTGCTACCTGTTTTCTGTATGTTGTTGTTGCATTAATATTTGTACATACATACATACATACATACATACATACATACATACATACGTACATACATACATACATACATTTTATTACATATATACCCTGTAACCATTTAGTTAAAAAGTAATGACAAATGTTTAATGTCTTAAATTAGATATAAAAAAAATGGATTAATCCTGTGACATAGTTTAAACAATGTACTAGCCATGGTTCTGTGTCCGTCTGTCGCATTGTTATGCACATAATTATTTAAAGTTTTTATGTTCTTTACATAAAAT
Source organism: Leucophenga varia (assembly GCA_018903435.1). Lineage (NCBI taxonomy): Eukaryota > Metazoa > Arthropoda > Insecta > Diptera > Drosophilidae > Leucophenga > Leucophenga varia. The sequence continues at coordinate 695,430 of JAEIFJ010000352.1, read as the reverse complement.
TTTAAAGTTCTACATCAAAACATTTTTCGCTTACTTATATGACTTCTCACAACTTCATTTCATCTTATTACGAAAGCATCAATTCACATCACAGGTTCTTACAAGTAGACTTAACGGTAAACACTCCTCCGCAGAATATGGTTTTACGTATAAAGCTCAAATCGTGCTCAAATTTTATGTTATTATATACGTCTACTTTCAAAGAGTCACTTTAAGGGCTGATTTGAGGCTTTGTTCCCGCTGAATTCATAATATATGTTTTTGAATTTATAATATGCGGTTTTAGAGTCGGTGAATTAATACTGCCGAGAGACTAATTTTAGATATAACTCAGACTCAGATAGATTTAGCAACCTCAAAAACATTTAATTACATATTAATTCAGACAGACCTTCAAGTCAGAATAAATACAATTTGTTGTTGGACATACAGATAGACATTGCTGAAATGATCTAAAACTGGGAGCTATAATATAATTCGGATACCATATTCCGAACTTAAAATCATGCGTCAAGTATAGGCAGACTTCTGGGTCAGCAAAAAAAAAAAAAAAAAAAGGTTTTTTTTTATCCGATCATTTTTTCCATTCTTCAGCAAACTTTTGATAGTGAATTTTAAAACGTAGTTATATTCTGTGAATAGAGGATCTTCCGATAAAAAAGATCGACTTCTATTTCATTAAACTGAATTTATTTCTTGTTGTATTTAGCTTATAACTTTTATAGTTTTTGCTTTCTTCTCTTTATTTGCTGTGTACCTATGCATTTCATATATTTTTTAATTTATTTTTATTTTTTTTTTTTTTTTTTTCAATTTAAGTGATAGTGTTATACATAATTTTACAAAAGTGACAGCTATGTAATCCAATATTCACAATTCAAAAACCAACAACAACAAAATCACATACTGATACTCTTACTTACTACTACGGTCATATGAACGGACAGACGAATGGACAGACAACCAAACGACCACATCAAATTTAAAAGATAAAAATGAGTTTTTGTTTGTGTGTTTTATCGGTAAATAGTTATATTGTAGGTCATAAACGTATTTTTATGTACATAAATGAATTTTATCTACATATATCTAAAATACTTAGTTTTGATATTGTTTTTTTTTTTTTGTAATATTCAAAAATGTTTCAAATGTACTTATACAAGTCACAATTAGTTCGAGAAGAATTTACTGAAGCCTAAAATTTCGAAGCGTTTCTTGAGATTACTGCATTATTGAGCGCCTTAATTAAATCCATTTACCTCAAATTGTCATTTCCCCAAACTAATTTTTTAAATTTCTACTTGTATATATTGTAGGTCTCGACTAAAATGAATGATATTTGTATGCTGGTACTTAATTCAACCTTTGCAAAGTTAATAACAACGACATATAATCGTTTTCACGCCATTAAAGCCAGTATGCCACGACGAGAATCTGCACGACGCAATCATCCTTTAGCCTGTGAATGTGACATTGTGGAGACTTGTTACATGCGTTTATCACTATTGCAAATGTCACTTGGAAAACATATCGAACGTGGCCATTGTTGTTTCTTTCCAGGCGCAGTATGTAAACATACACTTAAAGTGTCAATTCTTTATTTAAAAAATTGTTCTACTTTAAATAGATACTTGATGAGGTTTATACAATTATGAATTACATCATGAATACACCGCATCTACAACGACCATATCGCGTTACAGATGAACTTTTTGACTTATCTACAATGGCCATGGAGTATTTTAGAGATCGTATTGAGCCAACTTTACCAGGCATAGCATATATAACTAATAAGGATTACTATAAATTGAATACCACAACTAAGCGACGTAAGTGATTAATTTGTAATATTTTTAGTTTGTTTTTGACGAATTTAAAATAATTTGTGTTTTCATTTTATAGCATCCGTGGACACTTCATCTGATCTCGATGATAACTCACTGATTTCACCACCGCAGACACATATGGTTTTGCGTAAGGGTATACGCAAAATAAAGCAGGGTATGAAAATCTACAATAATCAGTTATCGGTTTTGCGTACAGAATTGCGTAATTGTAAACGCAAATCGGCAGAACAGGGCAAACAAATTGCTGAGCAACAGAAGCTACTTGCTGAACAGCAAAAGCAGACATTAGAATATGCCAATCGTTTGGATGAAAATGACAAAAAGAATGAAGAGATGGCTCGCAAGTTTTCAACACTTTTACAAGAGCTGAACAAATGCAAAACCGAATTACAATTCTGGCGCTCTAAGAGTCCAGCAATGCCAGTTTGTATATCATGCAATCAAAAGGTTACACCTATCTTGCCAGCTGAAGATTTACAAGCGCTCGTCAATCAGGGTGTTAATCCCGATGATATCATTATAAATATGAGCGATGATACTGATGCAGAAAGTGATGTTAGTAACATGAGCGAAAATCAAATAGTACTGGAGGATAGTTTTGTATTTCCCGATGAGACAACAACAGCTAAATTATTAGCGGTTAATACGGCTGCAAAGAATCTTAAGCGTAAATATATAGCGCCAAATAGCAATAATAATAGCAATAACATCGTTGGCAACGCTATAGGATCTACGACCACTGTAACAACAACAACAACTACAACGTCCAATGGAATTACGTCCAATTTTTATAATGAATGCTACAACAATACAGTTGAAGTTGTAGAACCAATCGTCGTTTTGACTACAACAATTAACAATGATAATAGTAGTGGTGCCTCCACTTCAAAAGCAGCACAACAACTTAACACTGGTATTGGTTATTCTCCAAAATCATTTTATGGCAATCAAAATAATACACAACAACAGATGCTGCAACATCAACGTAGCGGAGTTATTGTTAGTCCAGTGTCCGTTTTAAAGAGAACGCTATCAAATGGTAGCGTTGATAGCGATAATGCCGGATCCTGGATGCATGTAGCAGTTGGAGTAAAAGCTGGAGAAACAAATCTCATACTACACGGCGATAAAACCGGCGTAGATACAGCTGGCTGTGACGTCGCCACTGCTGCTGCTGGTGGTGATAGAGATGAAGTCTTGCACGAGACGAAGAAAGCACGTAGAGTACAAAAGGCCACACGATGTGTAAACTCGAATGGCAAACGCAGTAAATAATAAAATAATAGTTTTTTTTTTTAAATTAAAAATATACATATGCATATTTTTATTAATTATATATAAATATATATATATATGTATACATATATTTACAATACATGCATATGCACATACACACAGACACACGCATAAATAACATACGCAAAGATGGAAGCATAGCGCAGCTTCTGGTATCTTTGTCGCGTAGCAAACTTTGTGAGCGTGTAAATTTTTTAAAAATTAGTATTAAAAAAAATAAAGTGAAAAGAATTAATTGCATTAGGCAATTTATATTATATATATATAGAAATGAATATATATATATATGTGTATGTGTTTCTTTTTTTAATCAACACAAATACAAATATACACACTAATAAATAAAAAAAAAAAAAAAAAAAAACAGAAGCCCACAAACACGTGTACACCAACACATACATATTGAAAGCGTAGTGTAGTACATTTAATTATGACACAAAAAGGATAAGTAATAAGAAGACGCCAAGTTGAAAAAGGAACAAAACAAACAGAAAAGCATTGGCGTTTGTGTTAAAAGGAAAAAACCGAATCAATATACAATATATATATATATCTATGTAATATTAATTTTAATAATTATCTACATAACTGGTAACAAAACAAGAAAAACCGACAGCAAAGTTATTTTAAATAAAACTTCTAACTAAAAAAAAAATAATAAAATCCTTCTTATTTTTTCTTAAGCGTATTATGTGTGTGTATGTAGCTAGCCAATTAATTGTAATAATAGTGCAATTGTGCATTTTTAAAATGTTTATCTAGCTATCGAGCAATAAAATCTATATAAGGGATGTTCCAACTGTTACACGAATAAATACAAAAATTGGTTGAATATCAAATCACAAGGTTTAAAGTATGGCAGTAAGTTGATTAATAAAATTCACACTGGCATTGAAAAAAATATAATTTTTTTCTATTCTTGCGTTTATTGAACGACCATTTATCTAGTTATATACATACGTACATACACATACACACATATACGTAGTGTCTTGTGTTTTTATTCCAAATGAAAGCTCCCACAATATCATTACGAACAAAATTTTGAAACAGCGCCAAGAGTACCTAAAATACAATAGATTGTACATTTTATGAACGCTGAAAAACTTAAAAAACAAACAAAAAGACAACTCAAATAATGTTGAAATTAAGATTAATAGTGTATGCAAAAAAAATCGAACCGAAGTAATTTTACTCTACAAATATTTCAATTTATGCACTGCATTGTAAGGCTGGTCTTGCTCTTCGAGCGCACACTTCGCCCTTCAGCATATTACTTACCAGATTTCCTACTCACGTTTGATAGCGTCGCATTTCTTCAGATACTTCCTAAACGACCCATGTCTGTTTATGGCATGTTTCCTTTTAAATCTATGTTGGACGTCGATCACCGCTTATGCCATCGTCCACGCTTTTAGTCGCTCTTATATCCGCAATTTACCAAATTTTTTTTGGATCCGCTAGCTGGCTACAATGGGGTTTATGGTAGATGGTAATGCATCCTTTTTCCTAAAAGACCTCTAAAACTATTGAACCAATCATATCAATTTATGCCATCGTCCTCGCTTTTAGTCGACTCTTATTTCCGCAATTTAGCCAAATTTTCTTTGGATCCGCTAGCATGGCTATCAATGGGATTTATGGTAGATGGTGATACATCCTTTTTTCCTTAAAGACCTCTAAAACTATTGAACCAATCATTATTAAATTTTTAAAGTATACTATACATTTAGGAGACGATCATAGGTTATATGTCATTTGAAAGATCTAGTAAAAATGATTAAAATTATACATAAAAAAATTTGAATTAAAAAAAAATAGTAATGCTAAGTTCCTTTGTTTATTTAAGAAAATGAAATTATATTTTAACTACAAAGGTGATAATTTTTTTTTAAGTATGGCAATGACAATCAATTTACATATTGGAAGAAATTAATCAAAAAATTACCAATTTTTTTTACTCAAAAGGGAAGCTCAATTTGCTGTTGAAAGCAAAAATACCTGTTTAAAGGGTATTTAAATAGACAGAGAGTAAAGACAACACGAAAAGGTATTTCTCTTCTGTGCCATATGGAATGTGTAGTTTTCTATGTGGTCTCGAAATCGAAGAACTATAAATAAACACATAAATAAATCGAAAGCATTTAACCATAGTATACGCACTCAATTAGCGAAAGTACTTAGTGCCTTTGTATGTATTATGTGGCAAGTGTTGCCAGATTATTTGAAAAAAATATATTTCAAATTTCTTCCTCAATTTTCAAGAACTTAAATGCTTAAAACTAACAATACGATCAGACGTTTCTGAGATCAGATTAAAAATAAGTAACAGATATAACATTATCTTTAATTAAAAAACTATATATGTCACCGAATTTTAATGTATCTTTTGAACTATGATTGAAAAAAGGTATTAAAATTTTTTTTTTTTTTTTTTTTTGAGTAAAGATTATATTTTTTTGTATGGGCAAACACGCGGCAACCTTATAATTCCATTTCAAAAAAATTAATATAGGCCTAAGGAGAACGTTTCAAATCCTCAAACAAACAAAAAATTACAATTGTATACATTGCCGGCGCATCCATCTCATTTTATTCGGAATCTGTTTTCTTCGTCGAGAGAGCAAAAAAAAAACGTCGCGCTAAAACTCGAGATGATTAACGTAAATACAATGTGTGTTTCGGCGGAGACTGCGACTGCTTTACTATTTGGCATTAATTGGCAGTCGTTAGCTGCTGGGTTAGATAGGGAGAATTTCACGGCATTGTTGTAAAGGTAAAATAAATTTAAGCACTGCCGTCGCTTGAATTTGGGTTACACTTCTTGTTACGTATAAAAATAAGTAAATATGCAAAACTTCAGCGAAAAGATTAACCAAGTACATAATGAGCAGCTCGGAAGGTATGTATCCATTTAATTAAATATTTCAAATTTATATGCATTAATAATAAATTTATAAATAGACATCTTGTAGCGAATATGGACATCGAACCCGGCGAAACTTTACTCGAAGAACGTCCATTGCTGGTAGTGCCACATTGGGATTGTGGACAAATGAAATGTGCGCAATGTGTACAGGAATCATATGTTATGTGCAAGTAAGTTGTAAAAATAATAAACGAAATTTAAATAATTCAAAATACATTTCTTGGTCCGGCCGGCCCAACAGAAAATGTCAAATATTTCCGCTTTGCATGAATTGTCAAACGCATGCCGCATATGAATGCGATTTCTTTAGTGCGGGCGGCGCTGGTGAAAAAATTGATAAAAATTTACTGGTGAAAAACTATTCAATTTGTGCAGCACTTAAGATGCTTTTGCTTTTGGAGAAGCAAGACGGAGATGACGTTGGCAGCATTATGCTGCAGCTGAATATTGATGATTATCGTGACACTGAAATGTGGCAGGAACATGCGGAACAAGTAGTAAAACCCATGCTCGAATCTGGCATTGCTACAGTCTTCCATAAAGTGCAATTGAGCGAAGAATTACTGCATCAGGTTTGCATTAACATTGATACACATGGATTTGAGGTAATCTCACGCGATGGTGATACGCTAAAGGGTATCTATCTGATTGCACCACAGCTACCACATAATTGTGTGCCTAATACCGTAGTGACACTTGATGAGGATTATAATTTAAAAATTTATGCTGCCATTAATATAAAAGCCGGTGAAGTGCTCTATAATTCCTATGCGAATCCATTAATGGGCACCAGTCAGCGGCAACATGAGCTACGCATGAGTCGCCGCTGTAAACAGACGTGTACGTGCGTACGTTGCAATGATCCCACTGAATTGGGTACACACATGAGCAGCATGAAGTGTAAACAGTGTGCAGATGGTTATGCTGTTTGTCAGTTAACAACAACAACAGCAACAACTACAAGTAGCGGCGATTGGAAATGTCTTAATTGTGGTGCAACTATGCCGGAACTGGAAGTGCATAAGCTTTTAGCTGATGCCGGAGAAGCTATGGTTAATGCTGAGGGCGATCTTATTGTTTATGAAGAACTTTTAACAAAATATGCCGCCGAATTGCATCCGCAACATTTTCTATTGTTGGACATAAAACAAAATATTGCTACCATACTGCGTGCTGCTATTGTAATGCATTCAATGCAGCAACCAGCAAAGAAATTACTTGGAAGGCGTGTACAATTGTTAGAGGAATTACTGCCAATAGCACGTGCTGTGCAACCAGGTTTATCCAAGCTGTACGCAATTGCTGTCTTTGATTATTTGCTGGGATTTTTGGAACTATCCGAAATGGAATTTCGTGCAAATGATATTAGTCAGGAGCTATATTATGTAAGTGGTAGCTAGTACTTTCGGGTTTTTTTTTTTTTTAGATAAAATTAGATTAAAATTTTTTAGATAAAATTAAAAAATATATTCTTATATTGCAGCATAAATTAGAACGCGCCAGAGATTTGGCTACAGAAGCTATGGAAATTTTACTCTATGAGCCGACAAATTCACCAGAAGGTTATCTAGTACAGCGCATTATAATGGAACAGAAGCGCATCGAAGAGGAGTTAAAGAAATTTAATATTAAATAATTGGAAAAAATTGGATTAGTTAAGATATATATATAACAGTGGTGCGAACCTTCATATGTATATACTATCACATTCAGTAGCCTCGACATGCGTGGAAAAATTGCTCACCTCTGATTTAGAAGCATAATACTTTTTATTTTAGTATTGTCTATGCGGATAGTTTATAATTTTGATACTTTACAGCGTATTATAATGTCATCTATGCCGCTGTTTTGATGTTTTTTTAAATAAAATAATGAACGCGTAAATTACGTTTAAACTTTCACTAGAAGAAAAAAAAAGAAATAGATTTTTTTGTTTATTTTTATTCAAAGAGAAATCAACTCCTAAGTACATCTAAAATCAAATAGATTAAAATAGATAATGCCTCAGTTTCGCTAAGAGAAGTAATAAAAAACTGTTTATTTTTTTCTAAATACCCTACGAAACAGATTTTTATATACTTTTATGAAGCGTGGCACAACCTATTTAAAACAAGAAAAAACGTAAAAACGTTAACTTCGATAGCACCGAAGCTCAAATACCCGCCACACGAAACTTTAACTATTTTCTTGAAAAAATACAAAAATGGAAGGTGAGTTTGTATGGGGTCTATATGTTATAGTGGCCCGATCCTTGTCATATCGGTTGCATATTCGTAGGATGACAGTATAAATCCATAAATGAGGACTATTTTTTTACAAATTCTGAAAAGTGGGCGCAATGCTTGTATGGGGGCCATATTCACAAATGGGCGGGGTACCTTTCATTTGATATTGGATGCCATTAGAAGTGTTTTTACCCAATTTGCAGTAAATACATTCATAAATAATAACTATATTCATACAAAAAATCGAAAAAAAGTGGTAAGTTTGTATGGGGGCTATAAAAAAAAAGCTTAAGTTAATATCTCTTAAACTTTTCGAAAAAAACGCACTGCAACAGAGAGACAGACGGATGGACAGACAGACAGACAGAGCCATATGGATTTTTTTTTTTACCGAGAATTTATAGGTGTTCTTGTCTGTTATGCTTTTTTAAACCGATTATTTCAAAGACCACTCAAATTTGGTGTACATATACTTAATTCCCAGAACCTATGGCTGATGTGTTTTTTGGTAACAGGGGTTTTGAATACAGGGATTTCACCTGTTACGCTAATATAAAAATTTCTTGGGGAAAAATACCTAAAACGTTAAATAATGAATTAAAGTAAATAGTAGTGTAAAAAAGTTGTCACGATAATTATCAAAATCAGAGATAAAAAAAAAACAATGTATGACGGCAGAACCATGTACCAAGCATTGTACTTAGCAAACCAAATAAATCAAGTATCGTAAATAGATTTAAAATGAGAGAGAACAAATAAAAATCAAATAAAATCAAGAAATAAATAAATAAAAAATTCGCAAAGCGGCAACGGCTGCGTTGTCATTCAAACGATGTTGCAAGTGCATACGGGCAAGAGCTACAACTGACGAACGGACCGGACAATTTACATCAAATTAACAAACAAAGCGGAAAATTAGATTTTTTAAAATAAAAAATTCTTAATAAAAAAAAAAAAAAACAATTACTTAAATATGACAGACGATTTCGAAAAGAAGTGTAAAATTGTCGAAAATGCTGAATTTGGCAGGTGATTGATTGATAGATTGATTAATGCATACAATGATTATGTTACGCGCTATTATACAATCTACACAAAAATATCTTTTAATGTTTTATTAGATACGTAGTTGCAGCAGTGCCCTTAAAAGCCGGTGAAACTATATTACTGGAGCAATCGACATTTATTGTACCGGTTACGGATGAACAACGCTGCACAAAATGTTACAAATTGACAACGAAGTTTTGTAGTAAATGTCAATTGTTGCCACTTTGTGACGTTTGCCTTGAACACGACACCGAAGAATGTACACAACTGGCAGCTTATGTTGATGAAATCAATATTCCATTGCTACAAAAGCATCCGGATATTTATTTAGCGCTTAAGTGTCTGCTATTGCGTACGCATTCATTGGAGCAATATAAAACAATGTTAGCACTTGAGGCACACATGGAAGAACGTCGCGTTAGTGAAATCTGGAAACAATGTCATGAAAAAGTGGTGCAGCCATTACGCGAAGCAGGTTTACTAAAGCAAATGTACAAAATGGATAATACTCAAGAAGACGACGTCAACGAAGCAGAAGAAGAAAACAAATGCTGCAACAATGGTATAGTATAGCCGATGTAAATATCTGCGAAATACGCGCACCAGAGCCAGGTTTATCAATGCGTGGACTATATTGTCGTGGTGCATTATTTGCGCACAGTTGTATGCCGAATATTGTAACTGCAATTGATGCTGAATATCGCTTAAAGGTTTATGTCAATCGTTATATAGCTGCGGGTGAAACGCTCTATAATTGTTATACGAATGTTTTGTTGGTAAGTGGGGTGTTATATTATTTGTGTGTTTGTACAAACTTACCTTTTTTCTAGGGTACCGAAGAACGACGCCGCATATTATCTGAGGGCAAATATTTTCATTGTCGTTGCAAACGTTGCATCGATGCTACAGAGCTGGGCACGCATATGAGTAGTTTTGTTTGTGCGCAATGTGCTTCGAGTGGCGACGCAATTGATTGCGGTTATATTGTTAAGCAACCGGATACCGGTTTATGGCAATGTTTAGTTACGCCCGAGCATACACTCAAATCGGAGTATGTTGCAAGTGTATTAGAGCGTGCTAAGGAGGAAATATTCCATGCACGTGATGATATCTATCGTCAAGAATTATTGCTAGCCAAATTGTCACGCATACTGCATCGGAATCATTATTTGCTATTAGATTTAAAACAAAACATTGCCGCATTTTTGCGTCAGGTACTGCAGAATATGTCACAACGTCCGAGTAGCAAAGTGTACGAACGTAAGATAAAGCTTTGTCAGGAAATTTTATTAGTTTTAAAAGATATACAGCCGGATATTTCGCGTTTAAAGGCCATTGCGCTTTACGAATTGTGTAACACACAAGCAGAGCTTGGCCGTAAACTTTACGATGAGCATGTTTACAGTGCTCAAGAGTTACTGGTAAGAGAAGAGTGTTTATTATTATTTTGTTATCAATTTTTAATAAAATTTAAAAACAAAAATCTTTTTCGAGGCACAACTACAACAAACCGAATTTATGCTACGTGAATCATTGCGAATGTTGCTCTTTGAACCGCTCAATACACCGGAGGGTCAACTAACGCGTAGTTTGTTGAAGGAATTAAAGGATTTACAAAATGACATGAAAATACTGCAGCTGGAGCAAAATAAGTAATTCATACTTATCTGTTAGCGCTAATAAAAAAAGTTCCTTTGTTCTTAAAGTAACGGTAAACGTATTTTTTTTTTTTTGTTCGTTATAAGCTAAAACAGCTGTTTTGGCTTTCACAAGCATATGACAAGTTGGCAGCTCGAACATTTAACAGAATTTGACAACTCTAACAGCTGTACGCCCTTCGCTTCACTGTTTCGCTGACAAGGAAAAAAAATAAAATTCTTTTTTTTATATAGTTTGGTTTTTCGCATAAATTAACGTGTTTTCCGCTAACGCGTGTTGCTAGACTACGTCATATAAGCAACGCATACACATTAGCATCATTGAAGCTGTTTGGTGTTGGCTATTACGGGACAATGGCAGCAAAACAGGAGCAGCACCTGCAGCTAGCGGCGACACACAATGATGAAAACGTTGAAAATTCCGTGATGTCCTGCACGGAACCAGAAAAGAAAGATATAATTGAGGAGTACACTGTGTTAAATAAGCTGCCCGATGAAATAATTGAATTCATATTGACACATTTACCGCCTTATGGTGATCTGGAAAATTGTGCGCTCGTGTGCAAGCGTTGGAATTATGTAGTTAACAGTAAGTAAAATGCTACGAACCAATCAGAGTTTAATAGCTCTTATCAAATGCCTTTTTCAGATTTAATACGACGTTCAAAAATTAATCTTGTCAATGGTTTACTTGACTTTCGGCTGTGCTGGAATACTTTTCAACCTGATTCTGCCGCCACCTCTGACACTCCAAAGAAACATAGCCCAGTTATTGCTACAAATCCGCATGCAGCACCATTGCTTTCAATAGCCGGTCGCTTTGCACATTCTGCCGTGCGGCATGATAATTTTATGTACATCTTTGGCGGTGGTTCATCGTCTGATACGACTTTCAATGATTTGTGGCGTTTTGATTTGACACGCATGTGCTGGGATCGACCATTATCAATGGGCACCTATCCGTCGCCTAAGGGTAGCGCTTCTATGGTAACGTGGCGTGAACAATTGGTGTTATTTGGCGGTTGGCGTTATCCCTCATTGCATCCGCCTTATCAACCGTGGTGCCTTTTCGATGAGTTACACTATTACGATTTACGCGAGAATCGTTGGTTGTCGCGTGTTGCTCTAATCGGACCACCTGCCATGGCTGGGCATTCGGCTTCGGTACATGGCAATCGCATGATTGTTTTTGGCGGTTATCAAATTAAAGAAGATATTAATGTGAACTCAAACGAAACGTGGGTCTTGGATCTTTACGAACAGCGTTGGTGGCAACCGCGGTTTGTCGGCAATACACGTCCAAGTCCACGTTATGGACAAATACAGGTTGTACTCGATGAAAAGCATTTGCTTATTGTTGGTGGTTGCGGTGGAGCGAATCGTTTGTATTCGGATGCCTGGCTATTGGACATGTCACGCGATGTTTGGGTGTGGCGCACAATACCTGTACGCAATAAAAAGTATGGTGCTTTGCATATGTGGTGTAATCCCGCGTGTAAAATTAATTCGTATCTTGTTGTGCTGGGACCCACACCCAATACGCCGCAAGACTTTCAAATGATGAAACACAATCGAGTACCTGTGGCTGGCGTAGCTGGTAATGCAGGACCAGCTGCAAATGCACGTCTTGGTGTATTGGGACAGCCACCTCCACCACCGCCAGCTGGAGTGCCGATGATACGACAGTTGCCGGAACGCATCAATGGTGGAATTGTGCAACGAGCACAAGCAAATCAACCAAATGCGCGTTTGGATAATCAACAAAATAGACTACCGGCTGGCATGGCAAACGGTCGAGGCATAAACGGATTAGATTTGCAATATTTGGCCAATCGTCGTGCCATACTCGATCGAAATAGACAGATGGCCAGCTCTTTTGAGCACAACAATAATGTGAATAACAATAATAATAGTAGCAGCAGTAACAGCATGCAACCGCGTATGGGTCGCCTCAGTGATTTACAACAGCAAAGAGCAAACGTTTCCGTTGCCGCCAATGGATTAGCACCCGTTCAAGCTGCTGCTGTTGCTGCTGTCGAAGTTGAAAACAACGATAACCGTCCATCATCGAGTGCAGCACGCGCTCCAAACAGTAACGATGCTGCCGAAGCAGCACATCGGCTACAGCGTAATCTGGCTTTACGCTGTCGAGACAATGAACCGCTGCTCCCCAAGCGCTTTGATGAAGTTTACGAGGTAAGTGTAACAGTATAGCAACTTGTTTATGCGACTTAATATGTTTATACATTTTATATATAGGATCCGTTTCGCATGGCTGCTTTCAATGTGCCAAATCGTTCACGAAGCTCTTCACGCGATCATAATGAACGCATACGCCGCATGGAAGAAAAAATGAATGCTATACGCAATTCACGACGTAATAGTGCTGGTAGTGGTGGTATTGGTGCAGCAGCACAGGATGCTGTTGCTGCTGCATTACCATCAGCACAATTAAATCAGCAGCAGCAGCAGCAACAACAGCAACAACAAAAAGAACCGACAATACGTGAACCGTCACCAAAACGCATACGCCGTAATGTACAGTCGCTGTTTGTTTGTGATCTCTCGCAAGTATTGCACGCTAATGATCCATATCTGGAATGGTTGGAATATAAGAACTATGGTGTTGTGGCTGGCGCACCCGATCGTCTCATTTTGTCGAGTCTCATTGCTGGCAATGGAGAACTGATACTATTTGGTGGTGTACACAAAGAAACGCTTAGCGGTTTAACGCACCATGTCTCAAATTCGGTGCACTTTCTATGTGCGCCACGCGAAATTGTTTAACTCCGCATACGCCTCACTATTGCTAGTTTATTTTCGTTTAACATTACGTTACGGGCTATTAGATTATCAAGCTAAGCAAAATAATTAACGAAATGCAGTTTGCCTGTGCCCCTCTTAAACTTTATATTTAATTAAACTAAAACAAAAACATTTTATATATTAAACAAAGCAAAACAAACACTTATGCTGCCATGTCATGTTAGCGTTTTGCGACTTACATACATACATAGTTGTATATTTTATTCATTGCAAGAGTTTTGCTTAGCAGATATGTAAGAATATAGATATATATAAATAATAATAATTATATATCTATTATATATATGATATAATAAAATAATGTATGTTCGATTGTATATTGTATTTTAAGAAATTAGCTAAGATTTATTATATTTAAACTATAAAACTATATTAACCATTATAATACAAGTTTGTTCTCTCTCTTATTTCTTTCGAGCCTCGTTAAGTATTTAAAATGTTTAAGTAATAAAAGACAAGAATGTATATTTGAATTGAAAATAGTATAAAAAAAATATGTATAATTTAAAGTACAGGAAAGACCATTCAATCATTTAAAATAGTTTCGAAAAAAGTAATCAAATTTTTCGCTAACTCAAAACGTTGTTGACATAACTGCACTGGACATACTACACATGTAGCCAATAATTCCCATAACTCCGAATTATTCAGATGCAAACGAAATTCGGTAAACAATAAATGACAAGCTTGATAGATATTTATATCGTACAAACTCTCAAAACAAAATTCTTCAGGCACATAAGCAAATGTATACAAATCAGCGCTGGGAATTATACTATAACGTTGCATATTTTGTTGTGCAGCGCTAAACGCATCCACCATAAAGATAGTATCAATATCAATTATTGTTAAATGTTCTTTAACCGCATCATAGGCCAGATTATCTAACGTTAAATCGGTTAAATAGATACGAAATTGATGAAAACCATATGAGAACTGAAGCACTAGTTCCAGAAGTTTTTTAGCTATAAGTAAACGTATTCCATAGCTACCATTTCTAGTATAGTGATGTAGTGTATGTCCAGCATTAATTTGAAATATGCTAAAACCACAGCTGGCTTGCACTTTTGGTACCGAAAAGTTCAATTTAGCTAGTTCCGGTAATATAAGCGGCGTTATGTTTTCAAGCATATATAACCAAATAGCTCTTTTCGTATAGCCACGTGCCTGAAAATATGCAACCAAGCGATTTGTTGTTGTGTTATTTGCAACATGTGCAACAGTGCAATAATTAAATGCTCCAACGCGTGGATAGCTGCGCAGATATTTTGCTTCTAATTCAGTTGTTGTTTCCAATGAGTTCCTCTTCGTTTCGGTTGGCGTATATCTTTTTGCCAAAATAGTAATAGCTTCATTATGCTTTAATCGTAACCAGTGTAATTGCCGTCTTCTAGTAAAGTAATGCATAAAATTAAATAAATGTTCTTGTAAAGTTGTGGGCGGTAAAAGATTATTAATGATTGCTTGACATGTTGCATTCTGATTTTCATAACAATTTGTACAACGTTCGTTATCTAATTGAAAATATGCGCGAAATAGCTCTTGATCTGCAGTAATATCGAATATGGTTGCATGTTGCATAAGTGTAATGATAAGTACAATTTTGAAATGCGTTGTAAAATAGTATAGCCATCGTACTTGCATTACAGTAATTCAAAGTGCTGAAAATATATAGAAAGAAAATTATACAAAATACAGAGTAATGAGGAAGCAGAGAAACTAGCTTAATGGTATGTAGGATTCGCATTAAAAGAAGAAGGCAATCTGATCTGTCTAGAGTATGATGAGTCACCGGACCATCTCTTGGTGGTCTATCAAAATGGTGGGTACCCCTTAAAATTTGTCTAGAGAAAAACCGTTTGCAAGTGACGGCTTAGGAGAGTCTAAGTTTCAAATATGAAAGCACTACGAGCATATCTTATAGTCTCCGAATAATCGTTTTCATACGGCAGACATCATGACAGACAGACGGACGGATATATCTAGTTCGACTCCCCTTTCAATGCTGATCAAGAATATATATACTTTATATGGTCTATCTAGCCTTCTTCTGTCTGTTACATACTTTCGCACAAACTTAATATACCCTTATATACACTGTGGGTACAGGGTATAAAAATAGCAAAATCTATAAGAACTTGTAGGCAGAACAGCAGCAGCATCCAGAAGGTAAAAAAAAAAAAAAGTTCAATTTGCTAAACTAAAGCTAAGCTTAGTTGCTTCCCGCCGAAGCAGTACAAACTGAAGACAAAATACCAGATACATTCCCGCTGCGCTACTTCTTCTCTTATTGATAGCATAAAGCATATATAGATCGTTTAGAGCAGCAAACACGAAATAGTAACTTTGGTTCGAACTAAAGAAGAGTTATTTAAAGGTTCAAGGTTACTTTGTGTGTACATATGTATGTATATATGTGTGTGTATGCATGTGAGAGAGGAACGATTTGTAGTAGTACTTGCTTGTGTCATGATTATAGCTAAGAATAGATACAATAAAATTGATTGAACAAATCTTATTACGACGTATGTACATAATTAAATCGCTCTTTAATCTAATCTACTTCAATTGATATCAATTCATATGTAATTCAACGTTTGCTTTTTATTATTAATGAATACAACGAATTCATTTACAGACAAGTGTAAACGAATTCTATTAGTTTTAATGGTTGAGATACATTTTTATCTTTTTGTTTACATTGCACAATATGGTTTATGCAATTTTAACAGATTAGTTAGTTGATGTGCAGGCACGTAACTTTATAGCAAGGAACGATTATTTAGCCTTCTAAAGCCTTCCAAAAGTTACATTCTAAAAAATTTGAAATGTTTATTAAAACAAAAAATAATTTTTCCTAACTTCAAAAGAAATTTAAACAAATTCAGAAGGAAATAAATAAATATTGTACAATTTCGAAAACAAAATCCTAGTAAAACAAGAAAAAAATTTTGCAGTATCTAAAGATAAATATTTTTAAAGTTATGTTAACATGGCTTCACTCCAATATTCGTACATGGTTTGGCATGCGACATACAAAAAATAATGCCACCAGCAACAAAAAACATTGCAAACGTAATGTTCACTTTAGTCCAAGCACGCTGCATCGTGATTTAGAACGTCAAATGGAAAAATTTAGTTCCGTCGATCCATATTTTAATTTTCTTATGTTCTATAATATAAAATCACAAAATCTTGGCTATGATATTGAAGGACTTTCATTTCATGAAATCGGACGTGCATCACAATCGGCGCTCTGGATTTGGCGTAAAATGACTACCGAAGAACGTAAACCATATATTGAGATGGCATTTAAGGCGAACGATCGTAAATTCAATGATGCTAATGATAATGTTCAATTCATAAATAAACGTGCAACAGAAACAAAAGCATATCGTGCACGTTTAGAATTGTTTAAAAAAAATTATGAAAATGAAAATCCAACATATTACAATAATAATGATTATGATGATGATGCTGCAAAGGAAATGGAGAAAATTACAGATCAACTGGTTACAGTACATTTTTCTTAGCAATGATTTGGCTACACCTCAAGTGCTATATCGAATTGCCTTGTAAATACATATATGTATATGGGATAGTATTAAGAAAATTCATTAAAAAAATTTTTGTTTAAATATATAAATTGAAAGTTATTTTGTCTTGGTCATTAATTTGTACAAATTCAGAATTTTTTCGATGGATTAGCTTTTCAGAAACAAACAAAAAACTAAATAAAAAAGATTAAGGTGCTTCACTAAGTATAGAATGCCTACAGTCTCGTCGAACTTTCCATTAAATAATTTTTTGAACAATTTATCAATTTTTATATTTCAGGGTAAACTATACTCGATAAATTTATAGGCAGTTTCTAAACCAATAATCTGGCGATAAAGTGTTATTTAGATGGTTGATAGGGAATAAAATTAGGCTCAAATTTTTATTTGAAAAAAAAAAAAAATATTTTCAAAACAGCTCGACTTAGAAACAAGAAAAAACGTTAACTTCGGAGACTTTAATAAGATTATACACGTTCATTAGTGACGTAGATTTTATTTCGCAAAGGGGTTGGGTGGGGACAAGTCATGTTTTGGCTGAAATAAGACGCATATAATTATAAATTTTAAGCTAAAAATGCAGATATAACAATAATTTTCTTGAAAAAATAAAAAAAAGTTAAGTGAGTTTGTACGGGGTCTGTATGTTATAGTGGCCCGATACTTCTCATATCGGTAGCATATTAATAGGTTGACAGTAGATGTGATTTTACCCAGATTGGAGTGAATATATGCATAAATAAAAACTTTTTTTTATACAAAAACTCAAAAATGGGCTCTAGGTTTGTATAGGGGCTGGCTATACCTTAAAATAGGCTTGGCAACTTGCTTTTGATATTGGATGACTTAAGAAGTGTTTTTAGCCAATCTATAGTAAATGCATAAAAAAATAATAACTATTTTCATGCAAAAAACTAAATATGTCTGTCTGTCCGTTCGTCCTGACGTCTGCCGTATGAAAACGATTATCTCGAAGACTATAAAAGATACGGCCAACATAATCGAAACATAGACTTTTCTAAGCCGTCAAGTGATCACTTACAAACGGGTTTTCTCTAAACCCAACATTGAACTCTTAATTTAGTATGGATTATTCCAAATGAAATATAATAAACAAATTTAAGAATTTTTTTTCGTTTTGTATAAAAATTTTATACAATAAAGTAAGGTGTATATATTAAAAATTTGAAACAGGGTATCTTTTAGTTGAGCATACTCGACTACAGTGTTCTTTCTTGTTATAATTGAGCGAGAGAGTAACTTTCAACTGATATTGAATTTATATTCAGTATAAAATATTCAAGCAATTTGCGAGCGTCGTTCAGTTTAAGTTGGCGCTTTGCGCTCAGCGGTTCTAAAAAAAAAAAAAAAAAAAAACTTGTCGTCGAATATAAAAATCTGAAATAGCGGCAAACAAGCGAACAGCTGCCCAAGATCAAGAAATCGGTCAAGTTCAATTCAAAGCAAATGCAAAAATTTACAAAAAAAAAAAAAAAAATTATAATAATAATAATAAAGAAATAAATAAATAAAATAATTACAATTAAAACAAAATTTTTCACTTTAAATAAAATTATAACGTAACAAAATAGTGAAAAAAAATAATTATAACTACGAAAGTAAAAGTAAACTATACACAACAAAAAATATAAATAGAACAATTTCGAATTTGTGCCAAAAAAAAAAATATACGAGAAATATTTTGAAAATTTTATAAAAAAAAAAATATTTATATATATAAAAAATAATTAGCAAAGCTTTTCTATAATTAAAAAAGCAATTTGTAAAAATTGTTTTTACAAAATTGAAATTACGACGTAAATTAAACAAATCAATTTATTATAATAATATTTCGCAGAAATAAAGGTAGAAATGCAAATTCAAAAAATCATTTTTTTTTTCATTAATAAATATTTTAATTAATTTAAACGAATAATAAACACTACACTACAAAATAATAAAAAAAAATAATAATTTTACATATACTATACTAGCTGAACTGCCTGGTCTTGCTTAGATCATGCTCATATATTAAATATCGTTTTTCCAACATATTATTCTTTTCTCGGTATAGTAACATTTATACCAAACTTCATTTCTCTTGTTCAAATCTCAAATACTTGCAAAAATACGATTAATTTCAATATCAATTCTATTGGGGGCAAGCCCACCGCCCATTTTTCAAGAAAAAAAATTATAACTCGAGAATGGCTGGACCGATTTTGAAGTTCAAAACTAATTAGCCATCATCACTCCTCCCTGCAATTTTTTGGCAATCGGTCGAGCCGTTCTCGAGTTATTTCTGTAGAACCATCAACTGTCACTTATATCAATTTGTTTTAAACCAAATTAACACTGTTAGCCTCCGTACAACTTTGCACTATTTTTTTAAACTATTTCGGCATATTTCACAAATGTACCGCCTCGGCCTCGCACTCATCTCTACTTTAAGTAATATTTTTTGGGAGGCATTTAACACAAAAAAAAACATTGTAGAGGCCAATTTTCAAAAAAGAACTTTACTTTTGTTAGCAAATGTATTTTTTTTCAAATATTTTAGAAATATATTTACTCACAATTCATTTTTTGTATGATAATAAATGACACAGCCGCTAAGCACTCGTCCTTTTATACATGATGTCAGCAGCTATTCATAAGAAGCCCCATAACAAAATTTTTGCACCCTCTTATTTGTTTTATTTATTTTTTTTTATCTACGCTTTTCAAGTAAACATTATAAAACCGGTTGTATATTTTTTTTTAGTAGCAAAGCGTCTAACAAAAAAAAAAAAAAATAGTAATAATAATAATAATACTACAAGTATTAACTAAAGGTGTACGGATTGAAGCTGTTTAGCTGTTCTGTTTGCCGGCATAGAATGACAGAACAAAAATGTGTGCGCGTTTTGCGTCTAGAGTGGCGCACTATTTTTTTTTTTATTTTATATTATTTTTTTTTGTTATTGATAAACACAACACGATTATATTATATATTTGAGTATTAAGAAGCACACGGGCACGACATAAATTGTTGAGTCTATTTAATTTTGAAGGCAATACGAAGCTACGTAATAGTTAAGTCAAATGTAATCACTTCCATGAGGCCCTTACTTTATTAAAGGTGATCTTTATGCAAATTCATGAGCAAATACTAAAATATTGAATTGTTTTGCACAAAAGAAAACTTTGTCGATTTTTTTTACAACAGAAATGAATAAAATGTTATTTTGTGTTCATTAGAAACTTTTGGCTGCCAAGGAAGTTAAAGTTTTTTGATCTAATCATTTCAGAAATATGAGAGTTTTGAATAAAAAGATTTTGTGTTACACCCCTGATCATTGGTTTCTTTATATGAATTCTTTGTTTTTTAATTTTTGCTAAAAGAAAGAAAAAATATGCATGTCAGCATTATCTGAACAAAAGTATTATTTTAAATGACTTTTATCGAAAATATATAAAATATCAGAGGCTTCTGCATTAGCTGCTCAATAGACCAACTTTTAAATTTTGTGATAACGATTATATATATATATATATATATATATATATATATAGATATAGTATAAATAAAATATATAAAAAACAAGAAAATACGTTGACTTCGGTAGTACCGAAGTTCAAATACCCGCCAGATGAAACTTAAATTAGTAAATGTACGATCATCATTGACGTAGATTATATTCTGCAAAGGGGTTGGGTGGGGATAACTCATGTTGGGGTTCAAATAAGACGCATCTAATAATAAATTTGTAGCTAAAAATGCATGTTTGTATGGGGTCTGTACGTTATAGTGGCCCGATCCATGGCATATCGGTAGCATATTCATAGGATGACAGTAGAAGTGATTTTACCTAGATTGAAGTGAATATACTCATAAATAAGAAGTATTTTCATACAAAAACTCAAAAATGGGAGCTAGGTTTGTATGGGAAATAAAACTATATCTGAAGTTAATACATTCAAAAACAATATCTATTTTCATACAAAAAATCGAAAAAAAGTGGTAAGTTTGTGGGCTAAACTAAGATGGGCGGGCATCTTGGTTTTGACATACAAACTGCCTAGTATCAAAATGATTAAGTTTCAAATTTCAGGTTAATATCTCTAAAATTTTCCGAGAGAAACGCATTGCAACAGACAGACGGACTTTATGGAGTCTCCGATGCCTCCTTTAATGCGTTACAAACTTACCAACAAACTGATAATACCCTTCACACTATGTGTAACGGGTACAAAAATCGAATAGATATGGAAATACAAGAAAATTATTTAAGCGTAAAAATATTTTAACAAATCTTTCACTTTACACAATGATTGATATTGACAGCGGTTAAGAACTTGTTTTTTTTTTCTTTTCTTTTTTTAGATACACATGTAAAAATACAGATAGATTCTAGATTCGTTTTATTTGTTGTATAATTTGGAGGCTTGCCTTTAACTGGTTTTTTTTATTTTTTATTTTAAGACACGTGAAGAGTTAAAATTTTTGTGTTAACAGACAAAATTTAATAAAAAAATTTTTTTTTTTTTTTTAACAGATTGAAAATCATGTTGCACTCCACAAATAATTTTACACCTCCGTTACAAAAGTCATTAAAGCTTGCCGAGCATCTTCACGTTCAGAACAGTGTAGGTGCACAGCTTAGTCGTCGCTATGAACAATTACTACGCATGGAAAGGTATACAGATTGTGTCTTTCATATTTGCGAGACTCAGGTTAAATGCCACAAACTCATATTATCCGCTGCTAGCCCGGTATTCGAGGCAATGTTCTATGGCGCACTACGTGAGCACGATGCTAGCGAAATTGAAATACATGATATAAGTCCGGAAATATTTAAAGTATTAATTGAAACTATATACATTGGTAGCTTCAATTATGAACGCCTTACGCTGGAAGAGTGTATCGAGCTTTATTATGCAGCTGAAAAGTATTTGCTTAATGAACTGACCACCGATTGCCTCTTGGCCATTACGCATAAGTTACGTTTTTCCAATATCTTGCCAGCGTTGGAGTTGACCGTTTATATGAACCTTACTAGATTATTCGATGTTTGTATGACATTCTTTATGCGTTGCTGCGTGAATAATACGCAATATATGAAATACCTAAAGGAGCATTATCTGCATGTATCTAAGGAGTGCGTAAAGGCGATTATAGCTGCTTGTAAGGAGCCACATAAATTACTCTTTTGGTATGTTTTTGAATGGACGCAGCAGGAGTGCATTGAATTGGGCCTATCCGGTGATAATAGTTCATTGCTTATAAATGAATTAATTATAAATGAACTAAAACCAAATGACAGCATTGCCACCGCCAATGCCGCCATCGTCGCATTGAATACAAAACCGCAACAATTGTTATTGGCCGAACGTTGCTACTACAAAGCATGTCGTCCGTTTACGGTTGATGCTACTGCGCATGTGTTTAGAATGTGTTTAAAATGTGATCGTTTTATATCACTATCGGGGCTTGTGCTCAATAGTCGTCTAGCACCGATATTTACCAATGCTTGGGCACCACAGCACTCACCGCATTTGGAATATAATGAAACTTTACGCATTGATTTGCGTGTACTACGGCAAGATCAGCAGCAGCATCAACAACAACAACAGGAAGAAGTGAATGCCAATAATGCTGAAAACAACAACAACAAAATCTGGTCTCATCTTGTGCAAAAACAATGTACAAAATATAATTGTGATCTAAATATAAACTGGCGCGAAAGTGTTGTACTCACGCCAGATGTACTCTATGAACTGGAGCTAAGCTGGGAGCCAAACGCTTATGGCGCTGAATATCCTTGCAGTTTACTCTCATGTCAAATAGATGGCATCAAGTTTATTGATGATGACAGCTTTAGTGGCAGTTTAGTTAAGGGCGTGCGCTATATAAATTTAGTTTAGAGTTTAATTTTGTAACATAAGTTTGATTTGTGTTATTATATTATTCAAAGAGAGCTTCGTAATAACTCAATTATTTGCTTTAGCTGATTCATGTGTCAGAGTTCAATAAACTGTTTGGCGTGAAATACAATAAAAAAAACTTTTTGAAAAAATCTTGTTTCTCATTTTATAAACGTTCGCCTTTTATTTAATGAATTGTTTAAAAAATGTTTGAGCACAAACTTGTTTTTTTTTTATTCGGCATCGCTTTCGAAATGCTTTCTAATTCTAAATGCGCATATTTTTTAGTGAAAATTAGAAATATTTAAAATAAAATTTAATAAAGTGAAATCAAATATAATATGTCTATCAATATTTTTTTTACAGCAAACCATGAGTGGCGCTTTATGAGTTCTTTTGATACTATTACAGTGGACGCTCACAAATTAGAATCTAACGAATTTGAATCTCCCAGAAATTAGAGTTAGTAATACATTGCACGCTTTGAAATTAGAACTGAAAATTCGAATTTCTGAGCATTTTTTGTTCTTTTGTGTAATACTTTTATAGTTTGCTTGAACATAGTCAAACTAAAAAGGGGATTCACAAGTTCATCGATGTTATTCGCTATTTGTTGTTTATTATTCATTATTGAAACAAGCTTGGGATGAGGTACCATAAATCATGATTAAAAACTCTTGGTCATAATTATTGAACTCGGATGATGACCTTTGGGAGAGCCATAATGTGCTAGCACTAACACAATTGCTGCAAATAAATCAGGAATACAATAATGATGTTCAGAGAACTCAAGCTCATTTAGCAGAAATAGAACCTAACAGTAGCAACTGCAAATAAGACATTGACAAATTGAATGAATATATACCTATTTAATAACGGATCTTTATATGAACACAAAAGTGATTTTGAGTCTTCAGATAGCAACGAATGCGACGATATTGAAGTCATACCAGTGGTCTCTAACTCTACAACCATTGAAAGCGTTCATACTTTTGAGGGTAAGATTTATGAATCATCTGAAATTTATTTAGTTAGAAATATTTTACGCAATATTTTATTCAATTATAGCCTTCTCTTTTGGACCACTCCGAAAAAAATATCGAATCATCCAACGAATATGCACATGAAGAGATGCGCGTGTAGGGTATAACAAAACAATTTAACTTGCAGACAACAACAAGCAACGATAATATGCATCGAAACCATATAAAACTTAAATTAATCACGTTTATAATCAACATACCATACTATTTTTGTTTCAAATTCCAATTTTTTGAAACATTAAAATCAAAGAAGTTTATTTTAAATAAAAATAAAACTATAAAAAAAAATAAAACTATAAATTGTGCGGCACCAAACAAATTTGCAGCCGACGTACAGCTGTTATAATTTAAAGCTTTTAGTTGCGTTGCACAACACTGTTTATCAGCTGTTTGCAGCGTTCATACCAATACACACGCATTTTACTGCATTGCCTGCAGAACAAAAAAAAAAAAAAACAACAATACAAACAAGAAAGCTCTTGATTGAAACGCTCGAATCAAAGCGCAAGAAAAATTAAGATATAATTGTAATTTTTATTTAGAAAAGTGACAAAAATATATTAAAAACATTACAATGAATATAAATTTACCAAATTTCAATGTTAAAAACCTAGTTAAAGAAGCAGGAACACAATTTCAGCGTGTGGTGCAGGTAAGACGAGAAAAAAAAATCGAACAAAAAATAAAAGAAATACGTTGCGAATCAATGAAACGGATGAAGGCGACAACGGTGTAAAAAAATCAAGTGTGAAAAATGAAATGTTGCGCCCAGTACTCCCACTTCTTGGTTGGATTACTACACTACGTATTATATGAATTGTATGTGCATTTGACACGCATTCATTGCTTTGTTTTGTTTTTTGCGTGTTTTTTAGCTCACAGAGGAAAAATTGGGTACTACAGAACGTACCGATTACGATTTACATTTTCAAAATCTTGCCGAGCGCGCTGATGTAACTAAAGCATGGACAGAAAAGATAGTACGCGATACAGAATCGGTACTCATACCGAATCCACAAAATCGTGTCGAAGATTTTATTTTCGAAAAAATCGAAAAATCAAAACCACAAAGATTAAGTAATCTTGAGCATTTGGCATTGGATATGATTGAAGCTGGTGGCGATTTTGGACAGGATTTGCCATATGGTCAAGCGTTAATAAAAGTTGGACAAGCCGAACAGAAATTAGGACTCTGTGAGCGTGATTTTATAGCATCGTCTGGAATATGTTTTACGCAACCGCTACGTAAGTTTCTTGATGGTGAAATGAAAACTATAACCAAGGAGCGCGGTATATTGGAGACAAAGCGGTATGTTTGAATATTGTTATTGATATTGATTACCAAACGTACATACACACAGACATACACGTGTATATTATTGATTTCATACTACATATTTATTATTTGCAGTTTGGATTTGGATGCTTGCAAAAATCGCGTAAAGAAAGCGCGCAGCATGCTTGGACAGCAAGCGGTAAGATTCAAATGATATCTATGTATACCAAAAATATTTCCAACTAAAAATGTGCAACGTTCGCAAATGGTATACACACATCAGCCCACATATTATATCTGAGTTTATTGTAGCAAGTGCCAATTTATGTGTCCTTATTTATGTATCTACATTGCATAATTTATTCTTAATTGTTTCTTTTACCTTCACTCTTACATGCGGCTTTATTAGAAAGATGGCGTTACGCCAGAAGCCGTCTTGGAACAGGTATAAATCTAAATATTATTTATAAACATACTATGTATTTACACAGACAATTTATAATACTTATACAATGAATTATGTACATATTACTATTGACTAACGTTTTCTTTATTCTACAGGCAGAACGTGATTTACGCGTGGCACAAGCTGAATTCGATCGTCAATCGGAAATTACTAAATTACTTTTGGATGGCATTAGTACTTCACAGGCCTCACATTTACGTCATTTACATGCTTTTGTTGCAACACAAGTGCGCTATTATCAACAGTGTACCGATGTAATGGATCAGCTACAACATGAATTAGCCAAGTAAGTGGTAATTAAGACTGTAGTAAGAGTGTAAATTAAATGGAATATAGAAATGCTGACCGTAATATGGCATACAATACAATAAGACAAAAATTATTGTTATGCATATTTTTAAATGTATTTTTGCAAAAATCGAAACGATCTTTTTCCAGTTCTATACTGTAATATTTGACTCTGTCTTAAAAAATTAACATTATATTTGTATTGCACTTTATATTATTTTAAAAACAATTTAGTATTGTGCACTGAGCTGTAGTTTAGTTGAGCTAAAATTTTTAGTTTTATAATTTTATTGCTGTTTAGTAGCTCTCTAGTTTCATTTGATTTTTGTCAATTTTTTTTTTTTTAATATTTTGTCTTGGTCTATATTTGTTAATGGTTTTGCAGAATGCGTCCCGCAAAGCCACGCCTGCGCATCAATAGCGAAGATATTGATGGGCCTCCCAGCAGTTCAGTTCATTCAAGAGATTCCATTGTAGCCTTAGATAATTACAAGACATCGGATTTTGAAGAGGAATTGGAAGAAGAGGCGGATGAGTTAGATTTAGATGTTTCATTTCATACAATAGATATAAAAAATCATGCAAAAACAAATCCATTTGCTACACAAATATTAGAAGAATATGACATAGATTATGATACTAGCGCTATAACGACTGTTTAGAGTCGTCGTATATTATGCTTTTAATTTAAACAGTTTTTTCTTTTTTTTCTTTTGAATAAATTATTAATGTTTAGCATAAAAAGTTTGTTGTTGATAAATATACATATATGTAATTAGATTTATATATAAATATTTTAGATAGGCGTTTTGTTAAAATAATTGCATTACAAATAACTGAGCACCTTATACAAAAGACAAAAAGTTTTATGCTTAGAAATTTAACATTTGATAAATTTCACAGGCTGACAATTTTAGGACCCAGAGACTAGACTCAGAGTTATTCTATCACCCTGGGTTTTCGAGATATGCTAACGCAAAAATAAGATTTTTCAATTAAATAATATCTTGAAAACCATGGGAGATGGAAGAATTTAAGTTCTGCGTTTAAAAATAATGGAGTACACTATGTTGCGTCACTGGTTTCCAAAACTGTGGGTCTGTATAACTGAAATTAATTAGCAATAACGATAATCTAAAATATAAAAATAAAAAAAAATGTCTTAATAAATTCAGATTATATAGGCCGTCAATTTTGAGATACAGATAATGGACATAGTGTACTCGAACTCGATTTCACACTAATTCCGAATTAGTGCTTCGAGTTGTTTTATTTTCCATTTTGAAAAAAAGCAATAAGTAAACAATAAGTTAGAATAGCGCTCAGTGCAGTTTGTCTCAATAAAAAAATGTATAATACACGTAATCTGGTTCATGCTATATGCAATCTTTCTCTCTCTCTCTCTTTCTCTCTTTCCACCTCTGTCTTTAATTTCGTACTATTAAATACTTCATACTCATGTACATACAAAAACACACACATTAGGTTGGGAGGCCCAACACCATATACACCGATTGTTCTGAACAGTGATGAAAATAATGGAAAACCAGGCAGTAATGGTGGCATCGGTAGTAGTGGCACTGGTGCTGGAGGACGCGGAAATGCAGGCAAACCGCATAATGCTACAATGAACGTAAATACGGATCAGATGCAACGTGCACGTGTACTCTGTTCTTATGATGCTAAAGATCATACTGAATTAAATTTAAATGCCAATGAGGTAAGCAGTATTTTTCTTTAAAAGCGCCACACGATAATTATTTAATTTTTTAAAGGTAATTTTCGTAACTGAGTGCTCACCACAAAATGCAGATTATATGTATGGAAAACAGGGATTGCTTAAAGGACTTGTACCACGTGCATTTCTTGAAATGCTTGACAACGAGGAAGAGAATAATCTAAACGCTGATGATGGTTATTAAGTTAAAAATAAATAAATAAAAAGCAATTTAAATGCAACTAGTAAAAAAAAATAAACACAAAACAATAATTTACATAAAAGACAGCAAAATAATACTCATTAATTATAGTTTAAAAAAGATAATGTTATACTAAAAATGCAAAAGACAATTAAAAAAATAAATTGCAAAAACAAAATATTTAGCATGGTTGCAGCAGCGTCTGACCTAGCAAGAGAGTACAATAATTTATCAAATTATATATTATTAATTAAAAATATATTTATATGTAATTATTATATTTAGATTAAAGTGCAAAATGAATGCATTCCAGCATAAGCAGCAACAGCTTTTTTAAAAGAAAATCAACAGCTAAATCATGTTATACCAGTGGTGGGCATACACACATGCTATAGCCACAAAAACTAAAAAAAAATTTCCAATCACTTATGTATTCACAAACATATGTATTTTAAAATCAATTTTAATGTACCTAACTACTTATAACTAGATTCTGTTACACCTAAAAAAAAAAAAAAGTCTATGAAATTAAAAAAAAAAAAAAAAAAACAATTAATCTCAAATTTTTCGCTTGAAGTTTTTTAATTTAAATAAAATTGATATATTTGTGTACGTTAAAATAAATATAGAAATCTCTTTGTTATATTTCAAACAAAAAAAACTTTACCAATTATACAAGTATTATTGTATTGTAATCCTAGTTAAATATTTCAAACATATTTCAAACTAAGTATTTATATATTATATTTTATTCTAATGTTATTAGTTTGTAGTCAAGTAACTAAAGTTGCAGCTTTCTTAAAATATTATATATATACACACCACTGTTATTTATTTTGTTTTTTTATTTCATCAAAATTTAATCGAATTATATTCAACGCTTTGTGCTATGGTGCAATTAGTACATGGTCAATTATTGATTGAAAAATGTTAAATAATAATAATAAAAAAAGACACATAAAACATTGAATTTACATAATTAGTTATAATCGGAGTACCTTGTATACATAAATTGGCAACTGATAACAAAAGTTCAAACTAATTTGCATAACACATATCTGGCAGAAAAAGATATCTAAATTAAACTTCTTTTTGTCCTTAACGTAGTTTTAAACAATTTTATCAAATACTAAATAAAAAAAGATTTTAAACACCAAACCAAAAGCAAAAAATAAGAGAACACCATTAAAAATTATAAATATTTAATATAAAGATAAATTAAAAAAAAAAAACAACGATTTTTAGGTTTTCAAATGTTCAAATAAAAATCAAAAATTTAAGAAAATAAATCTATATAAATTTATTTAAGTATTTCTGCAATATGCAAAACACAATATTCAAAAATTGAGAAATTTTATTTGTACTTTGTTTATTGGCGCTTTATATATATATAAAAAAAAAAAACATATATTTAAACTGTAATGCATTAATAAAAGATATAAAACTTAAAGTATTTTATTTGTACTATTTAAAGATTAGAAATTTTTTAATTATTCTTAAAAAATTGTACATGGTTTCAAATTTAAGTTTAGTTTCTCTCAACTTCTTTAGGCAAGAGTTTCAGCTTTAAGTGGAAATTTGTTATATATGGTATGAATTTCTTTGATTTTTCAGCGTATAAAATTCAAAAGCAATGAAAAATGAGTAAATACACAGTAAAGAATCAGTTGTACTCACTTTAACAAAATTACAATTTTACTACAATTTATACTAAAGTGTGTAAACAATTAAAATTAAAAATTATTTGAGTAAAGCTCCAAATCATCATTTTCTGTCGGGTATATATCCTGTTTTAAAAATGGACACTCATGGAAAAAATTCACATATTCACTATAGTCAAGTAATGCTGCAGGCAATTTTTTGAAATAAACACGTAATAAGTCGCTGTGCAGTTATGTATTTCGGATGCTAAATAAATTTAAAATAGAAATAATATTAATAAATAATAATAATTAATTTCTGTTTTTGTTAAATTCTACTTACATTTAATATGATGCACTCATTTATTTTGGTATTGCATAACATTAATTCGATTGGCTTTTTGCGTTCATTACTTCGACTACTTTCTGTTTCTAACTCAGCTATTAGTTCGTATATTAGATCATCGGTTAGCCTAAGACAACGTTGCAGTCCAATAAGTTGAAGCTTGTTGCATGTACGTACTAACTGTAAAACAGCTGCATTGGTAACTAGAAAACTACCATGAAGTATAATCTTCTCTAAATTTAATAGACCACAGTAATTCGCTATTGTAACATCGTCAAGAGAAAGATTATCCGGACAACTTAATGTACGCAATGCATTTAGTTGTGACATTTGTATTTTCGTATCATTGCAGTTAATAATTTCCAAAAATTCTAATTGTTTGGATTTATGCTCGATCAACTCCAACCAAACTTCTCTTGGTAATGTTCCAATTGCAAGATGCTTAAGTTTTGGCAGCTTGGCAATTTTACAGTTAGGCCTATATATTGATACCATCTCGACTTGTTTGCAGTGCGTATATATGGCATCACAAACCATAGAATCATTGTGCAATGAACTAGTTAATACATTAATATTTTTTAAATTTACTAAAGTTTTGCAAAATGCAACGATATTCTCGGGTTCTAAACTTTCGCAGTACCACAGCGAAATTGATTCAAGGTTGATTGACAGTTTGTTAAGATGCTTACCTTATTATAAAAATAGTAAAAAAACAAACATATTAAAAAAAATTTCGAATATGCAGTAAAATATGTGACTTTGGAAGAAATTAGAAGTGTAAAGCGTTAATAGAAATGTTGCTACACTAAATAGTATTATATGATATATCAAAAGTGCATATTTACCAGTTAATAAAAAGTTTTCATTCAAATTTAATTTTTTTAAACATTTCAGCTTACGCAACGACACAATCGATGCATCGGAAAGATAGCTATTCGTCAAATTTAAATTAACAATATTTTTCACTTCAGAAAAAATTTGTTATACTTCTTCATTTTTAAATGAATGTTTTCCAAATGCAGATGCGTGACATGTTTACAGTTTTTTCAATCAAGTCAACTATGGGATGGTTTATTTTGGCCAGTGCTCCTTTGTCATCGTCTTCGATTTTAATTATTGATTGACCAGCAAGTTGAAAAAGTGCATGTAACTCCGTTAAGTTCAAATTGAATAAACTGGACAAGAACAACGTTTTATAACGTTTTTTGCTATAATTAACGAAGTAATTGCGTAGAAGTTTGCAGGTCCCGGCTAAACGTAAATGTTCGCGAAAATTTAAAAAATCTAAAATGTGCTCTAGGCAATCATAATTGAGCATTAGTAAGTTTACGGCTGCTGCATTTTCTCCATCACTAGATTGCTTAATGTTGTTTTTTATTAAACGAGAGTTTTTATTTTTATTAGCTGCAAATTTAATAAAAAACATTAATGTTTCTTTCATTGTTTTACTCAACTTACTTTTATTGGAAGCTGAATTATTAATTTCCATTGTGGTTTCGATTTGTAAGCCAACAATTTGTGTATCTGTTAGTTTTATGTATGTATGTATGTTTTTTGTTTATTTTTTATTTTTTTTTTTTTGGTGGCATGTTCTTTGCCAAATGCTCCGACGCCATCTGCGTACAACATATCCACTATATGGTACGCATGAAAACTGAGAAACAGCTGTGAGTGCTGATACAGTGTGCCAAATGGAACAAGACTGTCATGCATGCTTATTGAAACACCCTGTACTTGAAATGAAATGCAATATATGAAACTCAGCTGTTTTCTTTTTTTCGTTCTATTGTGAAATGCAGCGGAACTATTTTATTATATCTAATCAAATAAAATAAATATAAGCAAACTTCACATACGCAATCAAACACTCTAAACTTATGTTGTATTACTATTACGCACTATCTAATGTTGATGCAAACTAATTATTTCATTTAAATAGTCAAAAACGTAAAACTTTTTTTTTTTTTTTTTTTTTATTGTTTTTCAAATATTTTTCTTATAAAATAAAATATACAAAATGGATTACGCTTACACAGCAGATAATGTTTTAGTTTACAAACTACTTGCATACAATATATCGGCAGAGGTAAATGGTGTCAATGTTAAAGACAATTTATTTTTATTTAATTATATGTACAAATATTTTACCGTTAGGCTACCCTAACAGATGTTCAAAAGCATTTTGAAAAGTTTGGTAAACTTGAAGAAATAAAATTAATGCCGAATGGACCAAAGACAACACAAAAGTCTGCATTTTTGCTCTTTTCAAATGCAAATGAGGCGGCAAGGTAAGTGATAAAATTAATATAAATACTAATTCTAAGCACTTTTATATACACAGCGCACTTCGCAAGATTAATCATCAGATTTGTGGGAAATGCATTAGCGTAAAAGCCGCAAAAGGAACCCAACAACCAAAGCTACAACAACATGTTTGTAATACAACCAATGATTTCGAATATAGTAATGCTACAAGCATAATTACATACTTAGATGATTGGACTTTGGAACACATTATGCAATATTTAAATTTACGTGATCAGTTACATTTTGCCGGCACTTGTATGCGTCTTCAGCAAATCTTTAAAAAAATGCGCAAAAAAAAACTTAAATTTTAATGAACTAATTAACTTGGAATTATTTGATTTGCGTAATTTGTTTACGTATACTGGCGATTCTATAACTAGAGTGTTCGGTGAAATACCAAAAAATTTTCGTAAACAGATTATAACATTTCTGGGTTTATATTGTAAAAATATAAAATATTTGGAATTATCAAAACCAGACTTGGATGCTAAAATATTAAAGCGCATATTGTTTACCGTACCAAATGTTGTACATTTAAATTTGCACAGCTGTGATATTAACGACGATGCTCTATTGCCATTGGCTAAAATGTATAACTTAAAATGGCTTGATTTATCAGACAATACATTAATTTCAGGTTTGTGTCTTTTGCTAATTGATATGGTTTATAAATTAAACAAAAAAATTTAAAAAAAAAAAATAATAAAACAAATATTTTTTTCAGGAAAGCATTTTGATACTTTTTCAACATCGATTCAAACTATCAATCTTTCTGGCTGTACGCGTTTAATGCCAACAAATGTTTTAAATTTTTTAAAAACACTTATCAATTTGGAAAATCTTAATTTAATTAATTGTTACTACATAACCGAAGAAGTGTATCTGAAAATGAAATCTACACAATTGAAAAACTTAAAAGTAAGCGCAAATTTTGCTAGATACGAATTAGTAGCAATGATGCCGAAACTTGAATCAATTGAAATTGTTATGAGTGCTAAGTATGCACATTTTCGTGAAGAATTTTACGATTTACTAGTCGAGCACACGGCAGCAACAAAGTTGAAATATTTGTCATTAATTGGAATTAATCATTTTGACGATAACATTGCTGCAAAAATATCAAAACTAGAAACTCTTTTTGAATTTGAGCTTAAATGCTCTAAAACGTGCGCACTAACATCAGCGGGGTTTTTACAATTATGTAAACTAAAATATTTACAAAAAATAACACTTATTGATTGTGGCGAAATAAAAGACGAAGTTGTATTACAACTGATAATCGACTGCGCACATTTACGTTATATTTATCTATCACATTTTGATAAAGTCACAATTGAATTTATACACGAACTGATCGATAAACTGCGTATACAAAGCTATAGCGATAGTAATGTACGTAATGGGCCATTAGTTTTGGTAATTAAAGAAAACGAGAATACACAAAATATATTAAACGTAAGTAAAGAAACATAAAGCTTTATTAATGCATGATTTTACCTCACATATGTATGTAAGAGTATTAAGAGTTACATATATCTTTTTTTATATTAATTAAAAAGAGTGTTGTCAACAAGACATTCATACAATACACTTCACGCACATTTGACTCAGTTCTATGTATTATTACTCATGAATACCGGGCAATATTCATAAGAACTGAGTCAAATGTGCGTTCATTGAACGACTGAGTGAAGTGTATTGTTTCAATGTCATGTTGACAACACTCAACTGTGATAAACTTGCACAACTTAAAAAAAACGGCAGATTTCTATCGGGGTTATATAATATAGTGATCCGATCTTATTAAAATTGCAATTGAAGACATGAAATTAAATTATTTTTACCATATATACAACAAATAGCTTAAGAAATATTGTAAAAACTAAATATTGGGCGGTAAGTTTGTATGGCAGTTTTGTCGAAAAAAATGGGCGTGGCACTTTGGTTGAGTAAACTGATTTATGCCGAGAAAAGCTTAAATTTCCAATTCCAGGTCAATATTTTTACAACTGAGCGAACCATACACTTTATAACGGACACACGAATATAGCTAGCTCGACTCGTGAACGTAAGCAAGAATATATATATACTTTATAGGGTCTACGATGTCTTCTATGCATTACAAACTTTCCGTCAAACTGATAATATGTTTTACAATATTTTTTTTAAAGAAAATTATTACTAAACAAATTTATAAATATTTTATTTAAACCAAAAAAATTTTGAAACGTTTATCTTTTCTTTTTATTCCATTTCAGGATTCCAAATGTAGAAATGCTTGTGATTTAATAAAAATTAAAAAAGTATCTACATAAATATTAAACAGTATTTGCCGTTAGTACGCCGGATGCATGTAAATCTTGAGGCAATCCCTTGTATGTTTGCAGGAAATCATTAAGCTCACAACAGAATGTATAACCACGTGAAAAATCATTGAATATGCTATTAGCGTAACCTGCCGAAGTACAAATGTTTGTGCAGAACTCGTCTGCAACGACTGCGAATGGATTATTCAGTGAAATAAATACAATAGCCGTATTAGTTACAGCATCCTTGAGAACTTTAAAATAATATAAAACCACAGGAAATTTCTCTGCGGTATCTAAATAAATATCAACTAAATTTTTTTTGCGTTTGGTAAGGCAAGTATATCGATGTAACCATTATAGACGCTCAAATCGCGGCCCAAATTACCAGCTAATTTACGTGCTTGATTTTCAACGCGTAACCAATTGCCAGCATTAACAACTTGATATTCGGGCGCAACATTCATATAATAATACGTTGATAATTGTTCATAGCTGAAGATGAAATCTGCATCGGGTGTCAGATGACCACGAGCAATGAAGTTCGTATTGCTGACATATTGCTGATTGGCACCAAAGTACGATTCATAACGTGAAATTTGATTTTTAATGGTATACAAATTATTAACTGCTGTCGTAGTCTGTGTCATACCCTCAGCGCTAAAAGCACGACGTGTACTCTCTTGAATAGCATCTACAGAGACAACAAAAAAAAATTAAAATCAATGATATAATATACATATGTATATTTTAAAAAGCTACTTACAATTAATAGTTGCTCCATTAAGGGTGTGCTGCGTGTAAAAGGTCTGATCGGTTACATTATTGTAACAAACATCAAAATTACGCACAAAAGTATTAGCGGTGCTGCCATAGCTAAAACCGGCTTGGAAAATATTACCGTTGCCATTTGAACAGCGTTGTGCGGTGCTGATTAATGTTGAGCTTGGAATACTTTTACAACCTAAATCGCTGAAACTGTGTTGTACATTTTGTGCTGTAGCGAAAATATTTCCTGCTTTGCAGTATAATTCCAGTTGTGCTACATTCAACGAATTTATTACATTCTTATTGCCAGCACACAAAAGCAACAGTTTCGTGCCAATGGCCAGTGTAGTTTGTTGTCCAGTGGGTTTGAAGAGATTATATGTAGCAACTCCTGCATTTGATGATACAAATATAATAGGCTCAAATTTGGGCATATCTGTTGGCAGCGTTATGGTACATCCTGTCGTTTGTGCATTGGCATTGGCTAAGAAGGAATATAAAAAAATTAAATGCTAAATTATTTTTATTAATAGTAGCCTTAATTGCCTTACTAGAAAGCCAATTTACTAATAAAAAGAAAGCGTATAGTTTGAACATTGTAGAAAGTTGTTCAAAAGATATTTAGCAACTATTGTGGTTTTCATTTCGCGTTCGCGATTTTATAGCAGCAGCAAACTAACTTCTTGCCATATTTGTCATATAACATAGAAAAAAATACTTTACTTTGATTATTTGAATTTAATGAATGCAGCCTAGGCGCTGTACCTAGCCTCTATATTTGATTCAAGCTAAGCAATAAACGAAGCAGCTTGCAGAATTTAACTACCAAAACCTTGGTTTATGTTACTGGATTTTTTTAATTTAGATAGAGCCTTAAATTAAAAATGTAGAGGTATCTTAAGCAGAGTGTTGTGCTTCATTTTCTATTTCTGACCAATCGAATCATTCTAATAAAAATGAATAGTTTTAAAACTCAAATGCCCAACGGTTTTTGTATAGCATATATATATATATATACAACACTTGCCAATTGTTCTAATTTTATTTACTTAGTCTGTTTTGGATTATAAAAAAAACTTATTTAGTAATAGAAATTAACTTTGTTTTACTTATTTAATATTTGGGTTTTTTTTATTGTCACGTTTTTTTTTAGAAACAACTGTTTAAATTTTCTTTTTTAGATGTATGTAAATATTTATTTAGTAGATTAGAAACTTACATAAATTCTTTGTCGCGGGCGCTTTGCCCCCATTTCTTGAAAATGGCGAAATACAAATACATAAAAATTATAAAATGTATGTAAAATTATTTGAGAGATTTAAAAAAACTCGCCACGTTCTTAAAATAAGACAAACAGGTTCCATATTTAGCAAAAAAAACGTTAACTTTGGTGGAACCAAAGCTCAAATACCCGTTACACAAATCTTTAAATAGTTTATCAGTAACTTAGGTAAATTTCGAGAATCGATGTTTGGCTGTGAAACATCCGAAAACCCCCAATATTGGGCTTTATAAAAAAGGATATATTTTAAATTTTAAGCTATAAATGCATATATAATAATTATCTTGGAACAAAAAATAGGGAAGTGAAAGGTTTGTTTGTATGGGGGCTGGCTATAATTGTATATGGCCGCATCCTTATCATATCGATAGTGTACACATAGGATCACATTAGAAGTGTTTTTACCCAGTTTGAGTGAATACATTAAATAATAAAAACATTTTTCATACAAAAACTCGAAAATGTGCGGTAAATTTGTATGGAACTATATCTTAAAATAAGCGTGGCTCCTTGTTTTTGACATACAAAGTAGTTGTAGCAGAGTCTTTAAAACTGACTGAATGAATCGTGAACAAACGGATGTGGCTTAATAGATTCGTCATATCAAGCTGATTAAGAATATATGTATATGATTTATGGTGTGAACGACATCTCCTTTAATACGTTAATGCTATGTTTGACGGATATAAAAAATACTTCTTATCAAATTCAACCAGTTTAGTTTGGTTTTATATTTATTTTTAAAATCTTTCACTATTCAAAGCTTCGCTTGTTTGATTTCCAAAATCTTTTTAACAAAATAAATAATACAAGAATCAATATTAAATTACATATTTATCACTCATTTTATTTAGCTTTGTATAAAAAACTTAAAATTATCTTTTTTTTATTTTGTTACACTTTAAATTTGCTATTCGTTATTTTAACCCTAAAAGATGTTTATCTAATTAAGCATAAAATTGAAATAGCATTTATACAAACATTTTTTTTAAGAAAATCGTCTTTTACTTAATCAAGAGAAACAATTTTTGCTATAAATATTTACATCTTTAATATTTACTTATAATTTATATAAAAACTAAATTTATTTAATCGAAAGTTAAATTTAAACTAACATAAAAGCTGCCAGCAGCCTATGCGTTTTAAAAATATTTTAAATATTTTTAAACGCATTTATTTATTTTTATTTTTATTAAGTATCACTACGCAGCTGAAATGTGCTTTCAACCTTTAGCGTTGTCCCCGCTGTCATGAAACAATCCAGGAGTGTATAATGCCTAAAACAGAAAAACAATGCACCTATTTAATAAAATTTTAGATTTAAGAAGTTATTAATTATCAAAGCTTACGATTTTCACCAGGCGATAGTGTTATATGTATATCCTCACGACTGAGTATAGGAGCTGAAAGTAAATATATTTTTTTTTAAATTGCTATTAGTGATTTTTTTTTATATTTTCAGTTAAGTTTGCCAACACAACATGCAATAAAAACAGGAATTATTGTTTTTAATAACTTTCTAAATAATTTATTTAAAGCGTAAATATTTAATTCAATAATATTTTTGTTAGTTTAAAGTAGCTTAAATATTTAAAACATATAAAACACATTTTATATAAGTATATAATATTAGCATTTATCCATGAGCTTAATTAAGTTCGTTCGTTTTTGTGGAACTTTTTTGACTGTTTTTTTTTTAATTGTTTTTGACTTGAACAAGCATATTAATTAACATTTTATAAGAATATTTGTGTTAACAAATAACTTTAAGATATTTATTATACTGTTTAAACTAAAATTTCGTTTGCTTGTCATTTTTTTTTTTTTTTGTTTAAATTATTTATTTAGTTTATTAAACTATCACAGTTTAGAAGTTTCTAACATGCATGTTAATTGTTTAATTTGTTTTTTTGTTTGTAAGGATAAACTTCAATTAGCATTTAAAATAAAATCAGCGCGCTAGAAGCGTTTTAAGCTTAAATATTGTTACTTTAGAAAGTATTGCACATAGAATAACTAATAAAAAAATAATTTAAAGATATACTAACAAAAACAGTTACATTGAATTGAATTAATTGTTTATATCAACATAAAAAAAAGTAACATGCGTGTTAGAAAACTTAACACAATTATTTTTGTAACTTAATATTAAATAAATTACCAAAAAATAAAATAATAAGCAAAAAAATTATTAAATTAACTAAAAACTGTATAGTTGTAGTTTTTAAGGGTTTAAACGTAAAAGCTTGTTTAAAGACGTTTATATATTTGCAGATTAAAGTTATTCAATTTATTTATTTTTTTGTGCAAGAGATCAGCACAATTATCAAAGAGTGAGTGTGTGAGTGCAATTGAATGTTTTGCGTTTACTTCTAACTTACTCTGATTTTAATTCGATTTTTATTGATACAAATTTGTTAAATTTTATTTCATACTAACACATACAGAAAAGTAATTAAGCCATTGCAACATTTGCCCAAATAAAAAGAAGGAAAGATTCTAATTTTTAAAAATTTGGAGATCATTGTTGCTACTTATTATGTTACTTTTTCTTAATAAACGTCTTAACAAGGTTTTACATCATATACGCGTAATGTTTGTATATAACCCTTATTTTATCCTAAATTAAATATTGTTAATTAAAATCTTAATCACGTATGTAAGGCGAATTTTTGCAATTGTTGCTGTGTTAGAAGATTAACATCATTATTATTCTCTAGATTAGTCGAGGTAGCAAAAAGACGTTAAACCAACAACAACAGCGGCGGCGTTGCTGCCAACATTATTACTGTTGTTACTTGTGCTACTTATGTTGCTGTTGGTTGTTGTTGTGGTTGCTGCTGCAGTTGTTGTTGTTGTTGCATGCTCATAATATTATTAAGATTATCATTACTATTGCTGGGCACAATTTGATTCGTACCGGGAAATGTTCTAATATAGTCACAGGTTTCGCAAATATTTAATTGCGGATGATTACGGAATGTACACATATTGCATTCCCACGATTCTTCATCATCAACGGCAGCATCATCTGAATCGGTATAGTACTCAGAATCATCAATTGATGTTGACGTTGTTGCTGTTGTTGGCGTTGATATATGAGATTGAGGAATTTGCGGTTGAAATTGTTGCTGCTGCTGCTGTTGTTGTTGTAATCTTTGTTGCTGTAGTCGTTGTTGTTCCTGCACATAACGTTGTTGTTGCTGATATAAATCATGCGAATGCATCGTATGTGAATTATGATATTGCTCATAATATTGTTCATATGTTGGCGGCGATGCTTGGCTTGGTGAATGATGTTGTATAAAGTCCAGATTTGGCGTCTGTTGCGGATGTTGTACTGGCGCGTGATATTGTTGCTGCTGCTGCTGCTGATGAAACGATGGCGTTAATGGTGTTGTCGTCAAAGATGTTGTTGCTGTTGATGGTGTTTGTGTACCACCAGATGATGCAGATGACAATTGTGATGTTAAACGTAAAGTCGTAGGTGGTGGTAAACGTGTTCGTTGTCGTGGGAATGGTTGTGGATGCTGTTGTTGTTGTCGATTGTTGTTGTCTAAAATTAAATAAAGTATTATTTTAAAAAAAAAAATGTTTTTTATTGTTTTAATAAATACAATTAATTTACTAACCAATTCTACGCGAATTTTCAAGCGCATACACCATCTCTTGTATTTCACAACGCAAACGTTCTATATCTCTATCCAGTCTTTCTGATTCGCCGTGGGGCAATGGATCGGTTAACACATTGATTTCCTGTTCCAAATGGCTAAGTCTCATTTTATTATCACGCAATGCTGCTGCCAGCTTATCACGACGCGTCTTTTGACGCTGTAGTATCTCATCCGTGGTACCTGATAAATAAAAAAAATAAAAAAAGAATAAATGAATATTTTTAGAAATATATAAAACATTTATGACTACTTTGCTTTGTTTGTTTCTATAAATAAAAAACATTTTTGAATCAAAATAAATTTGCGTAAATATATAAAAATTGTGAAAAATACTTTTTTTTTCCCCTTTGTATAATCAAAATCAATCTAATTATAATTTAATGCCATCGAAAGTGTAAGAAAAAAAAAAAGTTGGAAAATTGAATGAAAAATAGAAGAAAAAAAAATCACGTTTGATTTTTCTTGGCACAATTCAATCTAAGCGTTAAATTTTATAATGATTTATTTTTAGTTTAATGTAAAAATGCATTTTTTTGATCTATTTTCTAAACGGAAATTGCAAAACGTAAATAGCTTCGAGTAGGTTGCATCAGCATCTTCGCACCTTTTTACCTAAAATAGATTATGCATCAAAATATATTAAAATTGTGTTTATTTTTTACTCTACAATTAAAAGTCTTTAACAATTATTAATTAGGTGCAATGAACGATTAAACCGGTTAAGAGTGGTTTTTGTTAAGCGCTTATCAAGTCACCTGAATTATGCAGCTCGTGACTTATTGTTGGTAATATTGATATATGGATCACAACAGTGGATCGTAGGTATTTTACGGTTCGATTCATGTTCATGTCATTCAACTAACTATAAAATTGATTAACGATATAGTTGCTTTTTATGAGCCAATTACGATTTCGAGTCTATAGAATAAGAAACGAGTTAGCGTAGCTGGTTGTGAACGGTCGAATATCAAAAGTTTAGTTCCTACCGATTTGCTTCAATCAGTGCTTTTATTTATTTGTTATTAGTTGGTAGACCACTTTAACGTATTTGATGTTAATCACTTGCTTTGTGACAATATGGTGCGGAAATGCTTTTGCAAACTTTACACGAAAAATATTTATCAGTTCTGCCGCGTCTACCCTTTATCAAAAAATAAATAAGTAAAATATGGTCAAAATCCACATTTTTTTTTTAGTTAAATCAAATTTTGATTAAGAGGCATCCATAAATCACCTGATACGCTTGTCTCTACGTGATATTTAGTTAATCATTTCAAGGAGAATAAATTCAGTCTTGAAATTAAATTTTGAATCAGTTCAATTCAAATGAAATTCTTATAAATGTTATCAGAAACGAATCAAATTCCTACGGGTTTGCTGCAATCAACAAATCCAGAAATAACACTTTTTAATGGCATTTGAAATGGAATAAGATATAAAAAAACGATATTCGTTTTTCTTTATAAAAAAAAAATGTGTACTCTTGTTTTTGAAATTCTTTTTTAATGTTTTTTTTATTCAAGTTCAGGGCAATTTTTCGTTATTACCAACAAAATGTATTTTTTGTTTTAATTATAGTATTAAGATTTTTAATATATGTATGTAGTATAAAAATTTATAATGTTGCATTTTTTGTTCCATTCCTTTTTTTCTAAAGTGTAGTAGTATTTTGTACTATTAGGCGTGTTTGTATAATTTACATATACATTTTTAATGTACTCTAACAATAAGAAGTGGGTGGATGGTTATCGTTTTTTTTTTTTTTTTTTTTTAGTGGCTCTCTCTCTGTTGTTGGTCTATCTGATTTCTATTTTTGAAATAAGACAAATGTTTTCGACGTCTATTCTAGGAATAGCTTTAGATATATCCCAGTAGGTATATTTTAAAAATATATTTTTTTTCTGCTTTTTTTTTAATAATTTTTTTTTTTTATAGATTGGTTTTATATTTAGCAAATACTTTTGTATATACTATATTTAGTTGGGGATTAAAAAGCAATATTGTTTTTAAGCTATTCAAATTTTATATTTTTTAATTTAAAAAAAAAAAAAAAATTTTTTTTTGAATATTGGTAAAACGTAGTATTTAAAGTTTATTTTCGTTCTATTTTTATTATTGTGTTAATAATAAAATATTTATTATTATGATAAGTTTATAGAGTGACTATATAAATCACGAACTAATTATAAATAAAGGCGTTATATATATATTGAAGAAGGTACTATTATATAGCACTGCATCGAAAATTTGATATTTGTTAGCTCAAAAAAAACTAGACTAGACAAGCGATACTTTTAAAATAAAATGAAAAAACACGGAAAGATTTTGTCACTGATTGAAAGTAAACACGGCAGTATGCCTAGAACATACAAAGGAAACCCTACAAACGTAGCATACATGTTAGAACTGGAAAACTATCAATAATATCGATTTGCAGACACCATTAATGAATGCTTGATTAAAAAGAGGTTTCGATGCAGCTAAAATGCAAATCAATCTGAAAACTGCTACGTAATTTTTTTAGTTATCCGATACTTATCCGATAGTTAAAACTGTAATCACAAAAACTATCGATATTTCCCCATCTCTAATACTTTCAGTTCTTTAAGTTAAAAAATCAAAAATTGGCAAATCATAATTTTAACATTTAATTTTCATTGATATTGCATTTCAATGTCAAAAAAGAGATTTGATCTGACCACCCTGATAGATTATTAACGTTAACTTCGGTGAAACCAAAGCTGAAATACCCGTTACACAACACTTTTAATAGTCTTATAAGTTCACCAGAGGCTTAGATTAAATTTCACAATGGATTTGGTCATAT
This sequence comes from Leucophenga varia, assembly GCA_018903435.1. Lineage (NCBI taxonomy): Eukaryota > Metazoa > Arthropoda > Insecta > Diptera > Drosophilidae > Leucophenga > Leucophenga varia. Next base: position 651,996 of record JAEIFJ010000352.1, on the reverse strand, counting down.
GTTATTTGTATGGAGGTTTTATGTTATATCAGCCCGATACTTATCATATCAATAGTGTTCATTTAAGTGGACATTGGTATTGCTTTTACCAAATTTTAATTAAATTCATTCAGTAATATTAAATGTTTTCATTCAAAAACTCGAAAATGTGCGGTAGTTTTGTATGGGGGCTAAACTTAAAAACATTTTGAGTAAAACGCATCACAACAGACGGACTTTGTTAAAACGATTCCTCTCTTCGAGCTGATCAATAATATATACATACTTTATGGGGTCTCCGATGCTTACTTTAATGCGTTACAAACTTTCGGACAAACTGTATATACCCGTTTACACTATATGAACGGATAAAAAAAAAACACAAACAAATAATTTACAAAAAAAAATCAGCATTTAAATTGCTTAAAAAACCCCAATTCATAGACGTAAATTTACAGAACAAAAGGCATTATTTAAAATCTATTTTTAGCACGCTTTTCGTAGAATTGATAATATAGACAGACGCGCAACATACAAAAATGTCAAATTGTTCAAAGAGCTAATTGAGTTTGTTATCAAGTGTAAACAATACGAGATAATAACATTTTTCCTTTTGTTGTTTTGTTATTTTTGTTTTTATTTTAAATAATAACGATAAAGGTTGCTACTTCAGAGCTTGCCCCTTCGTTCGATTGTACCAGACAATCGATAATGCCTACAATTTATTGATTGGAAAGCAGCATTGTAAAAATATATTACGTCGCAAAACGTGCGAAATACAATGAAACTAACAATACAAATACAAGATAGTATAGTATTTATAAGTACTGTCTCGATTTAATACTTCTACATTGGTCCAAGATAAGGTTTTGCTATTTTGAAAAAAATGACGACAGAGCAATATAACAGCTGGGTGTTAGAAAGTATATAAAAAAAAATTATTGAAATAGAATAAAGCTTTTCAAGCGAATATTTCGCAATGATAGGCAATTTAAAGTTTTGAGATATTTTTTTAATTGTGCTACATAGCGCGTGGTACTTCCCAAAACATATCAAAATAAAAAATAAATATAAAACTATTTTACTTACCATTCAATTCACGCGGTAAACACATCTCGAAACTATCCACTGAATTTATGCTCGGACTGTCGACACTACTGCTGCCACTAACGCTATTCGCATGCAAATGACTACTATTATAGTTGGACGCAACAATATGATTTTGCGCTTGCGTGGGATATGGAAACACCTCAGGCATAGCGACGACGTTACGTTGCTGTTGTGGCATAGAATACTGCAACGGACTGGATGCGACACTATTAGTTGATGTAATGACAATTGCATTAGCAGCTGCAACATTTACACCGGGGGACAAACCATCTGTTTGTGTTGGTGGTATTGTATCAGTGGGCGTATTTGCACCGGTCCCCGTACTCTGATAGCCTACTGTACTCGGACGTATACGACTAGCACTAAAAACACCGCCTTCGTCTGTTACGGTTAGATAAAAATTCTTTTCACAACCGCGACGTGCATCATATGATTTACTCGAATATGTTAGACCGGAACCGGCGCCGTTTGCTGCAGGACCCGCTGATATATCAATTGTTGACTGAGGGCCAGCGGCGGAATTCGTATGTGGTTGACGTAGTGTAAGGTTAACACTTGTATAACTTTTTTGACTATTTGGTGTTGAGGGTGTTGAGGCGGTTGAAGTAGTTGTTGTTGCGGTTGACGTTGATGTTGCCGCTTGCAAAAAATCACGCGTGTATGGCGGCTCTGGCTGAAGTGTGATAACTGCACGATGTCGTAGCGACGATTTGTTTTGTTGCTGTGGTAACGATTTTGAAGCTAACGTCGGCGATGATAAGGAAACATTTAATGATATTTCCGATTCACTTGAGCAGCTCATCGGGCTTGCCAAACACGAAGAATTTGCCGAATCGTTTGTGTTATTTTGTTGTTGTTGTTGTGGTTGTTGTTGTGTAATTGATGGATGTGCGAGCGAGACAACTGCATTTATAATGCCACCATGCTGTTGCTGTTGTATTGGTGATGTTGCTAACGTATTGGAATATGGTTTTGGTGGCAAAGGTGGCAGTGGTGCCTTTCGTATGGGTCTATGCGGCGGGTATGACGGCTGCTGCTGCTGTTGTTGTTGTTGACGCTGTTGAAAGCGTTGCTGTAATTGTATATTCAATTGACGTTGCTGTTGTTGTTGCGTCTGTTGTTGCTGCTGTTGGTTATCGACGGCTAGACTTAATGTTGTAGGACGCACTCGTGCGGTTGCTGTATTTGATGCCGGCGTTGTAGTTGTAGTTGTTGTTATACAATTATCATGCATTATGCTATTATTATTATTATTATTTACACTATTAGCAACACTACACGGACTATTATAACTATTTTCAACACTATTATTACAATTTGTATTTTGTATAACACTTTTGCATTCAGCACCAACAACAGCAACACCACCACCACTATTATTTTGTTTACTAATTGCGTTTGTTGTTTGTGTTGTTGTTGCTGTTGCTGTTGATTACGAGCATCTTTTGTATTTTGTTGTTGTTGTTTTTTATTTTGTATTTGTTGTTTTTCTATTGCACTTTCATTAAATGTATTACGCGCCGCGTTACGTACTTTACCAAAGGAGAACGTGGAAATATATTCGACGCGACTGTTCCGTCTGTTAACGTTGGTTGTGCCGGCGCCGCTCTTATTGGTTTCAATGCTGTTGGTGGCTTAGTACGTGACGACGCAGCGTTAATTTGCGCCTGCGCTTGTTGTACCACTTTTGCCGGAAAACTTTGCACTGGTATTGGATGTAATGCCAATTCTTTCTTTAACATTTGTATACAATTTTCACGTTGATGACAATTTTCATAAACACAATGTGTCACTATATAATCGGGTATTGTTGGAAATTCTTGCTTCATCTCATGAAAAAGATGCATAATACTTATATTCGTACAATTTGCGCAATTATTCGTTGTCTTCAACGTTTTACTTGCTTCATCCGGTGGTACTGGAACTGGTGGTGCTTTTGTTGTTGGATGTTTAGCATTCAATTGTGTTGGTGTTGGTGTTGTTTTAGTTGTATTCGACACGTTTTTGTTGTCGTCTATGTTCTCGTCTACGTCCTCGTCAAGTAAATTATGTTCATTAACGTGTATATTGCACTTATTTTGAAAAATATTATTGTCTATGATGTCGTCGGAGGAGGAGGTGGTTGAGGATGAGTCTCCGTTGCTTGTCAACAGTGCAGCAACTTTAAAAGGTGATCTAATGCACTTCAAGCAATTTGATGGCGGCTTAGGTGGCTTAGCCGCCATTTTTTGCCATTATATAATTGAACCGAACACCTGCAAAGACAAAAAAAAAAAAACACAAGTTTTAAGTTAGTACAATTGCAAAAGTTTGATGAGTATAAAATATTTAAAGTACATAATTTTATTAGAATTGTATACATAATTTTTTTTTTTACTGTTTTTTTAGATCAAAACAGAATTACATCAAAAAGATATTGCATCTTATACAATTTTTTTAAAATCTCATACAAAATACATCTTAAACTAAAATATTTTTTTTGAAAAGTGGTGACTCACTGTAAAATGCAATTTACAAACAAAGCCTTTCATCATTTGCGAAACGAAGCTCAACTAATTTAATTAAAAGTACGCGAAATGCAATTATGCAAGACAAGAAACCTAAACCCTAATTATTGATTATCTATTAGAACTAAACTAGTTGTGTTCTAAACAAAAAAGCAAATTATAAGAGTACAAAAAAAAAAAAAATTAAAACCAAAACAACAATAGATAGCAAGCAAAAGTATTATTTCATTTCCAGAATTAGCGCGTCTACTAATGTTTTGAAGAAAGAAAAAAATGACATTATATGCAAAATATCTTCTTTAAAAAAATAGAAAAAAAAATTCAAAAGCAACAAATTGGTTAAAAATTCACAAAGAACAAAACAGCACACACAACAAAATGACAGAGCATATTTAAAAATATTTATGACACAAGTCGAAGAAAGTAATAATTGGAATAGCGTACCTACTATATAGACAATTTATTGTACATACATATATATGCCTTTAGTATTGAAAGATATAAAAGACTATGCCAAGCAGCAGAAGATAAATGTTGTTATATAGTATATACAAAAGTATTTAATTTGACATATATAAATTGCAGATTGCGTGTTTCAAGCATCATGGTCAAGGTCCTTAAACGCGTGCGCAAATTTTAAAAATCTAAAAAAATAGCTTGATGCTTTAAAAAAGAATTCAACAATATTTTTAATTAAATTATTGGCTGTACAGAATAATCTAGTCTATTGAACTGTACCATGAAATTTGTCCGTCTGTCTGTATTTTTATATTATGTACCCTAGATCGGCTCTAAAACAAAAATTTTTTTTTTTTTTTTAATTTTCATGTGCTCAAACCCTAGAACTGTATAAAATATTGCAAAAAAAAATGGTTAAGGAAATTACAATAATTTAGATAAGAAATCGTACATGTAAGCTGTTGTTTTTTTTCCATAAACATTGATAGATTCAATTCTATTTTATAAATTGTGTAGATTTCCGGTTGACGTGCTATTTTGCATGAATTTTTTTATACAAAACAAAATTATAAACACCCTAATGCAAATTCTAAGAAAAAATAAAGAATAATTGAAACAATTGTTTTTCATAAATGTTCTACTAAAACTGTAACTAATTATTTTTCAATATTACGCCTCAATACTCACATCATGAATAAAATTGTTTAAACGAAAAATAATATCGAACACAAATATTAGTTTGTTTTACCAATTTTATTATTCACTTTTCGTGGAAAAAACTTTTGATAAGATTATTATTATTGATTTTTTTGTTGTTGTTGTTGTTGTTTTTGTTTAGACATATTTCTGATCGCTAATCCATATAGATTACAAATTCAAAGCGTTAAAATTCACTGCACATATACAAAACATACACAACAACAGAAACAATTTGTAAATATTTTTCGCAACGATTTATAGTAATTAAAATTTTTGATATTTAGAAAAATTGTTTATTTAAAAAAAAAAAAAGAATAATGTTTTTTCTATGTCGAAATTTTAAGAATGCCGCACGTTTTTCAATATTTATTTTTGCGTTATTTTTGAGTTGCGTTCGATCGATTTAAATGCCAGAAGAAAACTAAATTGTTTTTAACATTTTGGTGGTTTTTTGCAAAATGCTAAAATATGATGAGCAAAAAAAAATATTTTTAACTGTTTGTGAGCACCATATAACAATGTGAGAAATATTTAAATGTTAGAGAGTACCTATAATATTCAAAACGCTTGGTTGAGATTTAAATGAAACAACAAAAGCATTAAGAGTTTTTAAGAGACAACGAGACATACTATATACGTATTTAATTTTATTTTTATAAAAAAAAAAAAATACATTCTAGCTAAAATACCCGGCGTAGTACGTAAATTTTGAGTTTGTTGTTCTTCTTAAAAAAAAAAAATACTATCAAGCAAAAGAGAATTTTAGATAGTTTAACATAGATTCGATAATTTTTTCGTCATAAGTCGACCAAAAATCCCATTTAGGTTGCTCTAATGACATAACAATGTTCTACAAAGTCTTAGAGCAACGAACTTTCAACAATATAACAATAAATAAATAAATTTTCCAGAATTGAAATCGTTAACATCTGGCCTCGTGATGTCCAAAACAAACATTGTTTCGAATAGCCCCTTGAATGTACCCTACTATTTTGACTAACGATTAAATAATATCGAAGTTTACGCATTAGAAAAATTGAAAACTTTTTTCGCATAAGCGTATACAATATTAAATTTAAATTATAAGTTTAATTTATATTTTTTTGATCGATAAAAACAAGCTTTTAGAAAACATGTCAATTAATATGCAATTATTTACATTGTCTAGTTTTATTATAACTTTTTTTTTAAAAACAGGGGAACTTCGCAAAAAGTTGGGAATAACCGAATTGAATTTTGATTGTGTATATTTCATGAAAACTGGTCTCTCACTCTCTTTGTCTCTATTTCTGTTATCTTACCTCACGTTAACTCATTTCTAATCTTTTAACCACATGAGTTAATTTATGACAGTAATTATTGAATTAATCTATATATATATATATATATTTATATATAAATATATATATATATATATTTATAACAAAAATATTTGTCTCGAAAAGAAGTCACTTATTGTAAAAAAAAAAAAAATGGCAAAAGCAAAGCAAATCAATTAAAACATTAAATATATTCTTTTTTTTTTTATATAAACACAATAATTTTACGCTTTTCGTTTTAAAAGTGTTAGTCTATTTTGTTTGCCAAAAACATTTTGCATGCATACACAGACAAGGACCGACACATAGAAATACAGTCAGACAGATGGACGTACAGACGGACAGTAGGACATACTGACATATACATATTAAAAATACATTTTTATGTGGGTGTAGACAAAAGTAGAAAATTGAATGAAATATTTGAAAACAAAAACAAAAAAAAAAAAAAAAAAGATAAATGAATAAAAATAAAAGAAAATTTTTTTTAGTAAATCAAAAGAAATGCGAAAAATAAAATTATATTATATAGAATTTATTTTGCCTAATTCAACGTAAAAATAACAAAATTAAGTGGAATTAAGGCGATGGACTTAAAGTATTTTAAATTATAAAAAAAATACATATATATTAAAAAAAAAAAAACATATACTTTGAACTAATTTTTAAAGATCTATCTAGAACATTGTAGTTTATTGACATATTAAAAAAAAATAATTCTTTAGTTTGTAAGCCGAGTCAACTTTGGTTCATCCTTTTAAACGCTTTGATCTCAGAGATAATAAATAACCATTATCTCTGGAAAATTTTATATTTCTGTTAGGTTGTAATATAGTCTAAATAAATGTATCCAGAATAATATTAATTCGCTTTTTAAGTATCAAATGCCAAAATAAACAAAAATTGATTCGTTATGATAAGGCGAAAACATCAATTGAAGCGATAAGTTCACTTTTAATACACCTGCACCGCCTATCAAACAAAGTTACAATTTTATATAATTTATTTCTAGGAAATAATTTAGGCAACTATACAGTTTTTTTGCCATAAAAATATAATTTTTTTTTCATTTGATAAGCTATAAAAAAAAAAACGAATTTTGATAAAAAAAAAAATATTAATAAAAAGAAATCTTTTAAATCTTAAGAAAATATCATAATAAAAATGATGTGTGGAAAACATAAAAATATATAAAATAATTAAAAAACTGAATTTATTAGTATAGCAGATACATATTTATTTGATGGACTATTTAACATGTCGCAAACAACCTTAAACATATATCAAAATTTGTTATTTAAAAAAAAAAACTTAACGAAAATATAGGTATGATTCTTATATAACTTAGGTATTAAGATAATATAAACTTTACTTAAATAATTATTATTATATTATAGATTATTTTTTCGATTTTCTATTTTTTATTTTATTAAATTTTGTCAACTTAAAAATTTTAATATTTTTGATTTTCATAAAGCGGAAATGCGTTGAAACGTGAAAATATAAAGATAAACATGCTTTGGAAAAACAATACCGAAAACAAGTTGCTGGTGAAAAACAAGAAAAAAATAGCGTACAGCAACAACTTTCACTTTGGTTAACAAATTAAACCAAAAAAATTAAAAATTTTGAAATAAAAATCGCAAAATAATAACCAAGCATTATAAATCAAAAAATATATGCAAAAAAAAAAAAAACGAGGGGGAGTCCAAAAAAAAAAAAAATATGTGAAAAGTCTAAAGAAAATAGCGCAGCAAAAATAAAACAAAATGTGGAAAAGTAGAAATAGCTGATGAAGAAAATAATAATAATAAAATACAAATGTTTTTGTATTTTGTTCTCGTTCAATAATTTGAAGAGGCGTTTTGCGGAATTTTCAGACGTCAGTCTTCGCGTCGACTTGACTGACGTCATTAGAAAATTAAATATTTTTATTTTCTTACACTACAATCCGTTCTAGATGATTGGGTATATATTTTCACTAAACCTGTTTTGAAAAAAAAATAAAAATAATAAATAAAAATTTTAATTTAAAAATAAAGTTCATTTAGGGAAAGTAAAAGGCCTCATTTAAACTATTGACCCGGTTCTTTCTAACCTAATCTCTTTCTCTACCCAATTTCCCACCTCCCACTCCTCGTACCTGAATAGTCTAACTAACTTATTATTTTATAGGTTTAAGTTTATATTGTTATAATTTTTTTACGTGTTATTTATTTATTTTTTTTTTTTTTGAATTAAAGCGTCTAAAATATTCGGTTTAATGAAAACATGCTTTATCTCGTTCTATAGCTTCTATTTTTTTTTTTTTTTTTGCTTTGCATTTTGTTATTTTGATTATAATATTTTTTTTTTTTTATAGATTATATCCAAAATACTTGGAAAAAAAGAAGACTATTTAATCAAATGTGCCAATCTAAAAAAAAAAAAAAAAAATGCAACTATTTTTAGCACAAAACAAAAATAGTTTCGATTTCTGCATATAGAAATTTTATATATGTGCATAATTTATATTTTTATTTATTTTTTTTTTACGATTTATGAAATGAAATTATTTTTACTTTTGTAGTTAAAATAAATCATATTTTAGTATTACCATGAATTTTTATGCAAAAATTTACGCTTTTCAAAAATTATCTAATCTAAGGTATTTGTTGGTTTTGCTTTTGTTAGACAATCAAACAGAATAGTTCAAGGCAAAAAATATTATATATTTTGTTCACTGCTTGTTTTGGACGTTAGTAAAAACCAGAGGCGTACTGGAAAACCATCAAAATACAAATCGATCTTAGCATCGTTGCCTCAACTTGAAATTTAAGGGAACGATAATCTTTCAACCGAAATTGCATATCTAAAGTCAAAGAATGGCTCCATGCCGAAGTAAGTACAGATTAAAGAATAACCGTAAACTATTTTTTTTTGTATAATTCAAAATCTTAAAACATTAAAAATTCGCCAATACTGCGTAAATATATACAAATATTTATATATACAAATATAAATATAAATACTATATATATAAATTTATAAGTATATAGTCTGGCGCCTATATCGTTCCGTCTATTAGCTTTGATATGTTTGCTATTTTTTGACACTTGGCGCCTGTTGTCAGTAAAGAAGAAAACATATAAAAAAAAAAATAAATAACTCGCAATATTTTTTATTGATTTTCATGTAGATAAGATTATATTGTATTTTTTAACTCTTTGAGGTGCCAAAGTACATATTAAAAAGAAATAAATTTAAACAGCCAACCAACAGATTTATTAATGTTCTTTTTCTTCTATATATAAGTTTTTAATAAGCGTTCTCAAATAAAATCCAAAAATATACCAATCACATATAAACTGCAATTTACAAAATATTTAATGAAAGAAATTTTATTAATTACTTTGTAAACTTTTTCTTGGCACAAATATTTACTAAAATATTATTTTAAATGAAAAAAAAAAAAAAAAAAAAAAAACAAAAAAAAAAAAAAAAAAAAAAAAAAGTGAAAAGCGAAATTTAATGTAGAAAAATTAAGATATTTCTACCTGCAAAGATAAATAGATACATTTTGTTATATAGCTTAGATACAGCTAAAAAGCGTCGTCGTCGTCGTCGTCGTCTCATATCCGATCTCCATAATTTTAAAATTTTGTTAAATGCAACACAACCATTAAAATATAAATTTAAAAATGTAGAAAGAAAGAAGGCAAAGCGGTGAAAAAATTATATGAAAAATTTGCTATATTTGTTTCTTCGACGTCTTTTGACGTAAATTTCCTTTGAGAAAAAAAAAAGAATAAATAAATAAATTGAACTTAGAACAAGCAAGAGCATATTTGTATACGTTTTCAGTGAGAAAATCAACTAAGAAGATCTGCGGTTGACTGCATTAATTTCTCCGATACTTGCCATAATTCCCGCTGCAGCAAATACCTTGCTAATTATGAAGGTCGTTTACGTTTACAGTTCACTGTGATGAACTTAATGTACGACTATGTACGCCCGAGTCGATATGTCTGTCTAAAATTTTTTCTTGCGCGTGTATAATTTGCGATCTTTCTCTTTTGTAATATTCTCTCCCTCTCCCTATGTTTTTGACGTTTAGTATAATTTTTTTTTGCCGATAATATAATAGACAAACGCCAAACATTGTGTTCTTAATTTTTTATGCACTGTAATTACCTTCGGTTTTAGAGATGAAACTTAAGTCAAAAATGTTGATTAAACGGTAAGAAGTATTTAAGAAAACTGTTTAAATGAAGATAGCAATACTATTAGTTTATAATTAGTTTAAAAGGATCGATTAATCGAAAAGAAAAGTGTTTTTTTTCTTCTTTTTCTTTAAAAAAATCGGTTTTTTGTAGAGAATTGATATAAATCGAATCGAATCTTACAGGGCTACTAACAGTATGATAAACTATAAAAAAAAGCTTTATGCATTTATTTTCTTTTGGATTAAAATGTGTTTCTAGGACAAGTAAGTTTTTTAGGTGCTGTTAAGTGTAATGGCACAACTTGAAAGCGCAGATAAAATCATCATTGTACATTGCAGAGTTCTACAAATCATATAGACCTCCCAATATTAAATATTGTTATTATTATTTCGTATGCAACGACAACGTTTTTCTTGAGTTAGCGCGTGTATTAATTTATTTATTTTTCAAATACCAGCGCAAAATTTACGTCGCAGCGCAGTTGTTTTTAAATAGCTATTATGTCTCCCACTATCGCCCACATATCGGAAATGATCTCTCTTAAATTTCTTGCATAGGGGGAGAAATTGAATGGGGGGTTTTTTTTCTTATTTATCAGTTTTTATTTTATCAGTTAAAAAATACCAAATGTCGATTTTTTTTTAGTATTGCAAATGCAAAATTCTATTTTCCACTCAGCTTTCCGTACTGTTTTTAATAATGAAAAAATTATAATAAAAAAAATAACTTCGCTTAAATTTTTTTTAAATCAATGTTTAATCTTAGTTAGGCCTTACGTCAACCTTCCTATTGAAACGTTTAATGAATAAGCTCTGACGGCAGCAAAGTTATCAACTCTTTTTTTTTAATCGCTTAATACATGTAAATTTTAAACGATAAAAATAATGTCACTATTATTATAACAATAATAAAAACGCGATATACTTATTTTTTAATTTCAATAAAAAGATTTAAAACAAAAGAAAATACATACAAAATAGTTGTAAAAGCAGGGAAATTCCACAAAAACAATTCCAATGCAATTTACAGATACAAACACACTCAAACATTAACACGGACAAGCCAGATATTTTAAAAGGAGAACGATTGAGAGCAACAGCAAATCAGATGAAAAAAAAAACAACAAAAAAATAAGAGAGTAAGAAAACTGAATGTAAACAAAGACGCAACGTCAAAAAAAAAAAAAAATAAAAAAAAATAAATAATAACAACAAACAAAGGTAGCAACAAGTTACAACAACGACAGCACAGCACCTAGAAACTACAGCAAAACAAGTGCAATAGACAAAAACAATGACAGCCATTGATAAAAAAAGAGCACAATATAAAAATGGCAAACGATTTATGCATATAGTAAGAATTTTTTGAAGGGAACGCAATATTTGAACTTTTCAATTGTAGGCGAAAAAAAATTGTCAGTACAATTCAGGGATGATGTGGGTGTAAATAGCAATTTTGCATTAACGTTAACTGTTATCAGCAAAAAATAAAAAAAACCAACCGCAAAGACAACGATAACTACGTAAGCAATGCAACGCATGCGTGCAAACGAGATAGCATTAGGTAAACTACGTTAACATTTTTGTAGATATCGGCGACGTCGCCGCCTTTTAATGGCCAAAAGATAAAAAAAAAACACACACACACAAAATAAATAAAACAAAAACTGAGCGAATTACAGTAAACAAGAAAGAAAAGGATAGAGAGTAGGAGAAGAAAGATCGTGCATGAACGCATATTAGAAAAACAGGTGACATTGGCAGCGCTACGCAATAGAGCGATAAAAATCATTGAAAAATAAAAGATACATGTAGAAAAAAAAGATACGAATACAGTCATGTGCAAAATAATGTGTACATATTTAACAAAAATTTTATTTATAATAAAACTATCTGTGTATTGTAGTTTTGAAATGTTTTTTTAAATAATTTATTGATAATGAGTAAATAAATGTTGCCATTATTGTGTCAATTACTGTATGCCCATAAATATGTACAAAGTGAAAATTTAAAAGTGCAAGCGTTAAATAAATATTACAGTGGAGAAGAAGAAAAGATGGTGTAAATTATAAGCAGACATAATAAGCAGAAAAAGGAACCCACCCACAACAATATAAAAAGCGATTAAAATTGTGATTTTTTTTTTTTTGCTACACTTCAATAAGTGTGAACGAAATGAAATGACTGGGGAGCGCAAGCAGTCAAAGAACGATACATAGCTTTTTGTTGATGACTGAGACATAAGTGGCGTAAAGAGTTATGTGCATTGAACTTTGAAATAATTTGAATTTTTTTATTTGTTTTTTTAATTATAGAAATTTTATAATCAAAGATTTCTTGCAAAAATTTTTAGACAAAAAAAATGATACTAGAGGCAGGAAAACAAAGAAGAATTGAGAGTAAATTAAGCTCTCTAATGCTTACTTAAATAAAAATATTTGATAATATTTACCAAAAAGTTAAACTGCTATCTGCAACCGTTTTCTGTTTTTATTATTAAGATTTTTTTAGTTATATGCTGTAATATGCTGTAAAATGAATGCATAAAAGATAATTTTCACTGAACTATATATTGATCACACACTCTCTCTTTTTCTTTTCTCTCTCTTTTGTGATTACACTTTTATTTTATGCTTTGTGCACTACAAAACACTTTTATAAAAATAAAATTTACACGTAAACGCGTACACGTAATAAGTTTGCATGTAAATTATGCACAACGCACATTTGTAAAGATTTTATTTAATTATAAAATAATCATTTATACACAACACGACAACAGCAAAGACAACGGATCGACATCGAGCAATATAAATGATGAAATTCTGCTGCTCTGCTGCGCTGTTGACTACTTGACTGCCTTAAGTGTTGGCAAAGTGGCAAATTCGAAATAGTGTTGGCAATTCCCAGAGTTGTATCAAAATCTCAATAAAAAGTTAGTTGGCAACTCAAATTGTTTTTATTTATTAAACCTCTCTCATTCGCACTCATATACACCATATTTATGAAATTCATAACAACTCAACGTGCTCATTTGATTGATTAATTTGCTTGAATTTATTTGATTTATTTATTTTTAATTGGAAGATGCAAAATACAGCTAATATAGAGTCTAATAGTAAGAACAGTGACAACTGCATCAAGTGTCTCAAATGCGGTGAAACATATGCATTCCCCGCCAGCAAGGATGATTACCTGGCGCATTTATATTTGCAGCATCGTTTGGTAATTGCTGATGTCGAGGATATTGCATCACTCGAGGATTATTTCGAGTATTGGATTAAACAATTTGATTGTAAGTAAATTACATAAAATAGCTAACAAAGTTATATTGACGTTTTCTTTGATTTTTTAGCACATGATTTGGCAGAATACTGCACCACAATTTATCTCGATCAACTTCCCGATGGCACACCAGCGAAAAATGAAAAATATTATCTACTCTCTGATATACTGCCACAGGATATGGAATTGCGGCGCACGTTGCAGCAACAACGTCTGGCACGTGCGCTGGAGCGACATCAATTTGAGCTAACAGATCGCAATTTTAGCAAGGAGTGTCTGTATTGTCGTGATATTATTACAGGATTACGTGCCGATTACTTTGAGCATCTTTTTGCTAAGCATTTCTTGCTTGTGGGCAAACCGGAGAATCTCGTCTATGTCGATGAGCTACTCGAAAAGCTGGAACGCAATCTTAATAGCTTAGTTTGTCTGTTTTGTGAGAAAACATTTAAAGATCGTGTTACGTTAAAGGAACATATGCGTAAAAGGGACATAAGCGTATTAATCCAAATATACGCGAATATGATAAATATTTTCTGTGCAATTATAACAAGGAATCAGCAACAACGAAGCCAAAGAATAAATCTACGACACAGCAGCATAGACAGCAGCAGCAAGTACACAGAAGACGTCGTCCACAAGTATCTTTAAATAGTGAACTTGAAGAACTGGAAACGGAAAGCGTTGAGTTTGAACGACGATTTGCACGTGCTTCTATTGATGCAGATGACGATCTAACGCACGATGCAGACTGGTCTGATTGGCAAAGCCAAGAGGAAAACGTAGACGATATACTACAGGCTTTCAAATGTCTCTTTTGTGAACAACTGGAAATTGGCTATGAATCATTGAAAGCACATCTATTGACCACACATTGTGTAGATTTTGAGGAATTAATTCTAAAACTTAATTTCTACCAACGCATTAAAGTGGTAAATTATGTGCGACATCAGATTGGTTTGCTGCGATGCGTTAGCTGTGAACTACAATTTGATGAAGCATCGCTGCTCTTGGATCATATGGAACGAGAGTCACATTGCGGCATTGGAGTACAACAGCAATGGGATAAACCAATGTATTTCTTTCCCTACGATAATAACGATGGATTATTATGCGTTTTGGACAATGACACAAATGATGATGCTGTATACGAGTCGGTAGTGCCTATAATTTCAGAGGACAAAATAGTGGAGATCAATAGAGATGCTGAGCGTTTATCTTTAGAAAATTTCGAGTTTTAAATAAAGTTTCTATTTTCTTCTATATTATTTTATATAGTATTTGTCTGAATGATGAAACTTATTATTATTGTTAAATTATAGAGTAATGTGTTGTGTTCGACGAAGGTTCAAATAATTGCGGTGTTCGTACGAATACAGCTGTTCGAACATTCGTCGAACGCAACCCATTTTAAGAACACCAGGGCGACTCGCACCAGACGTTCGGAAAAATTCCAAAACATTATTTTTTGTTTTCCTTTTCTGCTTTTTTTTAAACACTTGCGCTTACTTTGATTCGTTTATTTCGTTCGAAAATTGGAGCGAGCACTAATTAGACGTTCGATGTTGTCATGGTGAAATGTTTTTCACCTCCGCACGGCTCGGCTTTTATTGTCATCGGTTTGCTTTTAGTATGTTATCGGTACGCGTTTAATGATACCGGTCCGTTTTGGTGTGTTATCGGTCCGCTTTTTGTGCGTTATCGGTCCGTGATCACATTTTCTGGTATTGATCACATTTTTTGGTATTTTTCCGGATTTCTGGTATTTATGATCACATTTTCTGGTATTTTTGATCACAGTTTCTGGTATTTTTTGGTATTTTCGACGTCATGCAGCATGACGTCGAAAATACCAAAAAATACCAGCATGAGTGATCAAAAATACCAGAATAACCAGAAATCCGGAAAAATACCACGAAATGTGATCAATACCAGAAAATGTGATCACGGCCCGATAACGCGCAAAAAGCGTACCGATAACACACTAAAACCGGACCAACATCACTAAAAGCGAGCCGATAACACAATAAAAGCCGAACCGATGACTAAAATACCAAAAATGTTCTCACGGACCGATAGTGCACGAAAAGTGGACCAATGACTATTTATCTTGTTCGATTTCATCTTGGTATTTATTATTGTATACGTGCGCGCACGTATGTGCGTACGAGATAGAATAATAGTAAACAAAGAAATAAATAAATCGTAATTACTGTCATTACTGCGTTATTACACTGTTGCATATAACCCAAACAAATCATATATTTAAAAAATGGAAGCCACCACAAGCGCAGCCGACAAACTTGCCGAGCGCAAAGCGCGATTACTAAAATTACACAAACAACGCCAAGAAGCACGCATAATAAATCATCAAGAAGTCGTGGCTGAGGATGCACGCAAAAAATTGCCCAATAATTGGGAGGCACGTAAACGTCAAGCTGAATGGCTACTGGCCGATGAAAAAGCACGCGATGAAGCACAAGCAGCAGGCAAAGATTACGAACGCCTTAAATTACTCGAAGTGTCAGCTATCGATGCAGAGCGTATTGAGAAGAAAAAAAAAGCGAAAGGACAATCCAGATCTGGGCTTTTCCACTTATGAAGCACAAACTGCGCGCCAATATAATAGACTTGTTAAAACTATGCCTGCACGTAATATGGAAAAATATGAACATCAAAAAGCTGAATTGGGCGCAGCTTTTTATGGTGGCGCACACACAACGCTACATGCAGTAACCAAGGATACACCAGCCGCAGTTAATAAAATGGTACAGGATCTGGAGCAACAGATTGAACGTCGTAAGAAATACTCAAGACGTCGCATTTATAACGATGATGCTGATGTTGATTTTATCAACGAACGTAATTCGAAGTTCAACAAAAAATTAGATCGTTTCTACAGCGAACATACGGCAGAAATCAAACAAAACTTGGAACGTGGTACTGCCATATAGAGAATAATAGTCGGGAATATGGTAAAGAATATATATATATATATGTATATAACAAAATGTTTATTGTACATTAGGCTAAGCATAAGAATAAATAGCAAATGCTTTGGTATTACGCGCTAACTAGTTTTTTTAAGTTCGTTAATAGCTCCAAGTTCCGCTTCCTTTTCTTCTTCAGTTGGTTCTATATTGTCTACATGACTTGGTAATGCTTGCTTTTGTGTTTTTGCTTTTGCACCTTTTCTTGCTGGTACAGTTTCCAATATGGCCTGTGTCCAACTCTTACCCTCAGCAAAACGTAGTAATATTTCGAAAACTGAACGATACAAAAAATGTTAGTAAGGATAAAAGTATTTATGGTATACTTTTTGAACTCTACATACCATGATATGTACTCAAAACTGCACGCGTCTTCATATCCACATGCTCACTTAGCGGTAGCCGTGCTGTTTGCAATTCTGCTTGTACTGCGCGTTCATGACACAGACCCTTTTGATGGTTGTGATCCACTAAGCCACCAATGACGTAGATAAAATCAGGCTTCAATTCCTGCAATACATTGTCTGATTCACAGGTTAAATAGACTATTTGCTCCTTGGAAAAGACCTGCACGTGTGTTGAATCAAAATGATATTTCACGTTCCAATTTTCCCAGCCGTCATTTTTCTTGAGCACTGCATGTATGCGTCCATCCGTTTTCAAGCCCGTAAGGTGTAAGTTTGAAGGCTGTTGTGAACGTCTATTAATTGTATATATGCGTAAGCATTGTTTTATGCATTTCGATATATCACGTTCACTCATTAGCTCATCATAGTCCAGATCAATGGCTACGTTAAGTGCTTTAGAATTTTCGCTGGCATTGGTTTGGCGCTTCTTTAACTCCTTTCGTGTTGGACCACTGCGTGGTAAGCCTTGTGCTATGGCTTCCTGGCGTCGTTGCTTTTGACGTTCTTTTTCTTTTTGTCGTTTTTCCTTGCGTATGCGTACAAAGTCCTGCATTTTTTTAAGTTTCTTAAGCTGATTTTTACTCTGTGGATTAGGCGGCGTTTCACCTGGTTTCGGTGGTGCTTTTTCGATGGATTCAACCGCGGCAGTTTTAATAGTAGTTGCTACATTGTTCGCTGTATTTGTTGCATCTTGAGACGTTTCTGAAACCATGTTTTAAGTTGTTTATTAAAATTGTTTATAGCACAAATAAAACAGCACGTGAAACAATTGCAACTAACAGCTGCTCTCGCAACACAGGGCGTTTCATACTGTAACGTGAAGTTAAATAGCGCGCGTTAAACAGCTGTCGTACAGAACTGCTAAACTTACGCTTTGCAACACTTAAACCAAAGGTTTGAAAAGGACGCCGCCAAACAAAAAAAAAAAATTAAAATAAATAAATAAATAACTTTTGGTTTAAAATACAATGCGACCTATAAAAAAAGGTGCTGCAAGCGCAAAACCAACAACGCGTAAAGTGCATGATAATTTAGGCGACGTAGACACTAGCAGTGATTGCTCTACGCCACCCCGACGATCGAGTCGTGTTAGTGGCAGCAGTTTTCGTACACCTGGAACTGACGACGCTACCGATTACGGCTTGGAATTTACCAGAAGCAATGTTAAGCCGCGTTATACATCTACATTACGCAAACACACCAGTCTAGAGAGACAAGCTGCGGCACAAAACACCAATAAAGATGAAAGTGAAGACGAGCAAACGGGAACTGAATCGATCTGAAGCCAGCACTGATAATGACGAGAATACAGCACGTCCTGCCATTATATCAAAAAATACGCAACATAAATCCAATAGCCAATCAACTAAAAAGCAGCCAACACAACAAAAGCTTGCGCCTGCGCCGCCGCAGCAGCAGCCGCCGCCACCGAAACAAAATAAACGCAAGCAGAAAGCTCCAATGAGCAGGCAACAGCACAATTTTCAGCGTGAAGTACGTCTTTTGCAAAATTCAACTAAATTTCTTGTGCCACGTTTGCCCTTCTCTCGAATTGTGCGTGAATGTATGTTTGATGCCTCCGCTGATGTACAACGCATAACAACAGATGCACTCGAAGCGCTGCAAACCGCCACGGAAATGTATCTAACTCAACGCCTGCAGGATGCTTATTTGCTGACATTGCATCGCGGTCGTGTTACGCTGGAAGTGCGCGATTTAAATCTTATTAATTTTCTACGCAGTTGTGTCGATAAATAGATGCGCTAATTAATAGTAGTAGTATATGTCCTTTTATGTTAATCTTTGATAATTTAAAAAATTGTAATGTTGTTTTATTGTACGTTTTAATATTGTTAAGATAAAATTGATAAGAAAAAATTGTTAAGATAAAAGTTAAACGTGGACACTGTACCTACTTTTTTTCATTTTGTATTGAATTAAAAATACGTGCATCCTTTTGTAAAAAAATTTTAAAAAATTTTTTTTTTTTTTTTTTTTTTATTTTTTTTTTTTTTTAAATTTTGTTTTTTTTTTTTTTTTTTAAAATTTTTTCGGAGGGAAAAATGTTATATTAAGTCTATTTATAAGAGACAGAAGAAGGCAAGGCAGACCCCAAAGAGAGTGTGTTCTTGATATTCTTGATCAGCATCAAAAAGCTGAGGAAAACTAGCTATGCCCGTCTTTCCGCTCATCTGCGTTATCAACTGATAATCTCAGCGACTAAAACTAAGATTACACTCAATTTTGTTTGAAACCTTTTTTTTTGTTACTTTATTTAGAAGAAACAAATTTTTTATTACTATTTTCAGATGACCACCAAATGTGCTGCAAAGAATCTGAATTTTATATTAGTTTTTATTTTCGTAAATGTCAGGGGTTACCATGTTCCCCAAAGTAGTTTTCCAATCTTTTCAATTTTTAACAAATGATCAATATCTATTCGGGACACTTGGCGGCCTAAGAAAGAAGCTATGTTTTAGTTTAGTTATGTTAAGTTTTAGTTTAAATTGTTTATTGTTTTTTTATGTACCATAAATAAATAAAAATATTATTGTAAAAAACTCAAGCAACATTTGATGATAATGCCACTTGATTACGATTACAAAATACCCTTGTGAATGTAATGAATTAGTTCTTAAATAAAACAACAACATTTCTTTTTTGTTTATAAAACATGTATACTCCTTCTTGTTATATTTCTTTTATTACATTTATATATTAAATAATTTCACACTAACTTACGTAGTAACATAATAATTCGTACAATTCAAACTAATTTCTTTTTAAATTTTTCTTTTAACCATTTTCTCGTCTTTTCAAATACAAAAAAAAAAAAAATAGAAACTAAATTATAATGTTTAATGCAAATATTTAGTTAATTTCTAGGAAATATTTTCATTTTATAAAAAATAAAGATAAAAATAAAAACACATTTAATGTGGTTTTATTCTTTATTCCATTAATTTTTATGACTTTTTGTTGTAGCAAATCAAAAAAAAAGATTTATCTTAAAAAATAAATTTTAAATAAATTAACGATTTTTTTAAATAAAGTTTTGCAAGTAAGAAAAAAAAATAGTAATATAAAAAATGTATCTGAGAGTGTAAATAAAAATCAATGGTATTGCGAAATTTCTATATTTTTTTGGATATACAAATATCAAATAAAAATGATTATTATTATTATTTTTTTTTCATTTTTTTATGTATATCTTTCCCTCTTCCTGCACATCTAATTAACTTTTGATTTCATAAGATTTTAACACAAAATAATAATTGTCTTTTATTCTTTTTTAAAACTAAAACTAAGCACACAAATACAACTTGAGCTAATTAGTTTACTTCGTTTTCTCAATTGTCTTTTTGTTTTTTTTTTACAAAAAAAAACTAGCCATTTCCTTCATAAAAGACAATTTTATACTTTTTTATACATATAAATAACAGTAAAAAAAATACTGCAGATATTATTACAAAATATTAGTATTATTATTATTATTGTGGGATTATATTTCTTCATTTGTTTGACAATTTGAAAGGTGTACTTCGTTTATATTTTATACAAATTTTGTAGCATTATTTCATTGATTTGTTACTAAATTTTTTGTTTTGCAAAATAATCTTCTAAATCTGCACTAAAAATTTTGTTTTATATTTAGAATGAGTTTTCTTCTTTTTTTTAAAGTATTTTTGTGTTTGTTATTTTAGTAATTAAAAAGTTGAATTCCTTGCTGGTAAACTGTGTGTGTGTGTGTGGTGTATTGTTGTAATTTTCTCTTTTTTTGTTTGTTTATATTTTTAATTCAAAATTTATAATTTTTAAAGTGTTAAGCATTTGCAGCAGCTTTTAGTGTTTATTTTTGCCAGTTATACGTGCTGCTTTTCGATGTGCACCGCCTCCATTTTTATCAACCGATGTTGCAGTCAAATTAGTATTACTGGACGATGTCGTGCTTGTGCTTTGTGTTGCTGTTATATTTGTTTTGGGCGGATATGGTATGCGGAAGAGATCGATACGCAGATGTGCACATATCTCAAGACAAATCTTTTAATTTATGAAAATAGAAATAATTAAATTTTTGCTATTAAATCTTAAAATAATTACAAACCTGTGCACAATAACGCAACAGATCCTGTGTACCCCAGATTAATGTAAACCAAAGTACCCAAATTTCGGGCACAATGCAATTAAAATATTGATTCAGGAATAATAATGCCGGACCAAGAAACGCCCAATCGAGATATTCCATTTCGGCTTTAGTCATGTGAGCAATCTATAATAAACAAAAAAAAAAATATTTAACATATATAGTATATCCCATATCGTTTATATTATATCATCAAAATACTTACAACCAATTTATTTGTAATTTTCGCAGCTACCATACCGAACGCCAAGACATAGATCGCAGCATGTTCCGTAAATATATTCTGTGGAGATTTCTGTGCAATCATAAGTGCAGGAAGCACAACCAATGTAAGCGGTATGCTCGGCGATAATACGCTAGTACCCTATATAATTGGAAATCGGAACGGATAGAGAAAAAAAGGTTTATTAATAAAAATTCAAATAAAATACAAAATAAATATTTTTAAAGCATAAAAAAAAGAGGTGTAAGGAAAAAAAAAGTAAAAATATTTGATTTTTACGTAAATATTTATTTTATGCAGTTCAAAATATCATCCTTACAACTTTTTTTTTCGACGCACAGCGTATATTTTTCGTTTTATTTTTTTGTTTTTTTTTTATTATTAATTAATGTTTTTTTTATTTTATTTTTTATTTTGGGTAATAAATATTTATTTACAAAACTTTTTGCAATTCTGATGAAACAATAAACTTTTATTTATTTTTTTTTTTTTTGGGTTTGGCGATTGGTGCAACAAAAGAAATAGAAAATACTTAGAATCGGTCAAATACTTTAAACAAAAATACAATAAAAAGCATGCCAAAAAAAAAATAGTTTGTTAATATAAGAACTAAAATAAATAATACAAGCACAAAAAGAAAATGTTTTACTTTCTAAAATATGACATTGTTATACGTGCCTGTTCTGATTTTCAGCTTTGGAAAACATAAACGGTTTCAATTCACATTACAAATTGTAACTTGTGAATTGAATTCATATAATTTTAAAATATATTATTGTAGTAGTTTAAAAAAAAAAAACTCCGATTTAGTAAAAATATTTAAACGAAATTCCAAAAGTGAAATTCAAAACAGTTTAAATAAGTTAGAGCTAAATTATAAAAAATACATACAACAGACATATGGACAGATATGTGTAAAAAAGTAGAATATTCTCAATAAATATTTATATAACAGATACTTGTACATATATACCTAAAACCATAGAGAATGAAGCAACATATACCTCTTTGCTTATAATATTTGGAAATAGTTGAAGTTAGACTTACATATACATACATATATAGTACGTATATACAGTAAACACACCATGTGATGCAAATAAAAATTATAGTTTAAAATTTGAAAGATAACAAATTTGTTTTTTTTTTTTTTTTTTCAAAAAATAACAAAACAATGCCAATTAAAATTAAAAAAAAAATAAATAAAAAATATTATAAATACATTTATGTATATGATGAAGAATTAATTGAATATCCTAAAAATAATAATAATAATTTTCTAGCAAATTCATATGACTTAAGGACATAACATATGAGCACTTGTATGGTTTGGAAATGCATACAATTATTTGCAGCACAGAAAGCGTTCTTTTTTGTTATTAGTTTTATTTTTGTGGAGTTTATTTGAATCGATTGTGGTGAATCACATGAAATTCTTGTTTTTTTTTAATTTTGACAAGTCAATTTTGAAAACGTCAAATGTGTACTTGTGTATCGTATGTGGATCATATATAAACAATTTCTAATTCGCATAATTTAATTTTAAAACGAGCAAATATTTTTTTTTTTTATTTACATATTTTGTGAATCTTGTGTGGATTCTATTTGTTTTATATGTAAATCATAGCTATGTATGTATGTAACTTGAACAACACAATTTCAAAGACAAATTTCATCTACATATTTTTTGAAGCGTTGTATAATTTTAAATGTGTACTTATAGCATAGGTTTGTGGCTTTTTTTTCAAGTAGAGAAGTGTAGAACAAGTAGAAAAAGTGTTTATATGTCGAAATTTTAATATTCAATTAACAAATTTACAAAAAATACATGTTTCCTGGTTCTACACCGATTTTTGTAAAAATTTTTTCATTTATCTTGTATTTTTATTATTATAATTTTTTTGTTTTTTGATTTTTTTATTTCTTACAGCAACTGATGATCCATTCTTGCCGCATCCTTCAGTCAATATTGCTTTTGCATAACGTAAAGCCAAAATAAAGTCTATGCTAATTGCAAAACAATTTGATAATGTCATCACTTCAATGCCTGTTGTGGGCTCCTGAATGAACAAGTAAAATATTTTTGCCAAAGAAATGAATAAAATGTTTGAAAAGCTTATTGAAGCAGCATAGATAATGTTGTGAAAAATTATCGATTTCTTTTAATATTTTTTTTAATTTTTGTGTTTTATAAAAATTTACAACAAAAATCAATTTAATAAAATAATAATATAAATTTAAGAGATTTTTCCAGAAGATATTTATGCCATTATAATAATATAGAAAAAAAAATTTAAGTACAGAAAAATTTTGATTTTTCATTTTTGACTTTTTGCTTAAAAAAAAATTCCAGAAATTCTGAATTTTGTATTTAAACATTTTTATGTTGCGCCAAATTATGGAACGTATTGCATGATTTATTATTATACTAAACCCAAATAAATACAATAATTCCACTTAGTAACAAACTTATGAAACCGCACTTAATTTTAGAACCAACGCATAACCTCAAAATTATATCCAAGTTTTGACCAAAAAAGTGTCGATGTACCCAATGTATACAACATATAAATAAATTAAGTGCTTGCCGTTTTTGCCCAAAATCTATAGTCATGAAAAACTAGCCAATTATATGCATTGTGTAGCCAAAAAAAAAAAAATATATTTAACTAAAGTAAATTTTTTGTTATAAAAATAAAATGTTTTACTTTATTTATAATTTACACGCTTCATCACACAAACTACTTAAAATTTATTGTATAAAAATAAATAATCATGTAGAAAATATTAACAAATGCGAAATGACAGCTTTTATCAGTTAATAAAATTTCTTCGATTTATTCACATTAAAAAATGTGAAAACTATTTCCGAAATCATGGAAACTGTGAAAACTAAAAAAATTTGCCATAAAGATTATTTGTAAACTAATGTCATGATTTTGACTAATCAGACAGTTCAGATCTTTTTATTATAAATGAAACGACTGTAACTTGAAAATTATTAAAGATATAAATATAAATATTGAAGCCCAGGCCTTTGGCTACAATACTTCTGAAGAACGATACACTCCATCTTTTTTATTTAGTTTTTAAGCTATAAACGTAGTTCTGGAAGCAATCGAAGATATATACTAAAAATATCATAAACACTTTGTTTTAGAGAAGATTTTTTATTGAGATAGAATGTATTTTTCATTAAAGAACTACTTGAAAAGTGCCACTGGATTAACTTTATCTTAAAGATTAAATCTTTTGTATAGAAGAGAAAGCTTTAAGTAAACAGTTTTATACGTTTCATCAATAGTTCTGGTTGCGTTCTGCAGAAGCACAAAAAAGTTAAAGAATTAAAAAATATTTTCCTTTGAAGAACACAACTTTTTAACATTTTTAGATATCAAACCAAATCTTAAAAATATGGAATACAATTTGTAAGCATTTTATGGTATCAAAATAAAAGAAAATAAAATAACCTTTTACAAAAAGATGGATAATAGGCCAACATTTGCACATTTTGTGGGTGGGGTTTATATAAACCAAGTAGCGCAAATTTTTTAATAGTACGTGTGTGTGTGTTTGTGAAGCTTTTAAAAATTAATTTACAATATTTATATTTTTTTTTTTTTTTTTTTATTGATATATTTTTTTTTTTTATATGTTTATGTACGAACCAAATGCCAGCAAAATTAGATAGGAAACATTAATGAATTAAATTATTTTTAATATGATAATTTAGTATTAGTATAAACATTAAAAAAAAAAGTTTAAAATAAAAAAAAACAAAACATTAAAGTGAACACAATGTCTTTTCATTTGTTAATCGGCTAGCTTTATCAATTTGTTTATTATTAATAAAATTAATCAATTAGGAATTGCAGTAATCAATGTTTTACTTTGTTATAAAATGCAATTTTATGTTTAAAAAAAAAAAAAATTAAAAATTGAAGTGTGTAAACGTTTTTCTTTGTGAGAATGTTTAGCGCTAATTTGTTTTATTAATTTTATTAATTTTTAATTTTTTATTTTGAAATATGCTTACAGCAACTGAGGAACCATTTTTGCCACTGCCGCCTTCAATGAACATTTTCGAAAAATTCAATATATTTAGAAAATAACCGACTGTGATAAAAACTAGTATTGTATGATTCCAGGACAAGCCAACGATTGGTATCTATTAAGATGAAAAAAATTTTGGAATTTGTTTTTTGTTTGTTTTAGAGCATCAATTGTATATGAAGTGAGTTAAACAACAACGACAAAAGAGAACACATGATTTAAAACATGTATTAATTTTTGGCTAAAAAAATATATTAAGATTTTTTATTTTTATAACGATTGAGGCCTGTAAAACAATTAAAGAAATGTATATAAAAAAAAAGTTATATTTAAACCTAAACAACAACATTGAAATAATTTTATTATTCCCGAAAGAAATATGAACTTAAAAATTAACTCAAAAATTTTCAATATTTTCACTACCCAAAACCAACCATAAAATTATTATTATAAATAGTTTTGATATACATAAAGAGAGAGACAACAATCAGCAGCGAAAGACATACGTTAAAAGGGTAAAATTAAAAAAAGAAAAAAAAAACTTAATTTAAATTAATAAAATCATAAACGACAACAAAGAAATATACAAGCAAGCTATTTATACATAAAATATTTTATAGAAAATACAGAAATATTTATATGTAAACAAATTTCATTTGTTCATTGTAAAGATTGTTTTGGAATCTTTTTTTTTTTTTTTTGTAAATACAAATAATAATAATATTAAAACCAGGCATTCACTTATAAATTATTTTATAATTATTATTATAATTGTTATATTCTTAGTTTTAGTAAATTCATAAAAAAAAAAAAATCTGAGAAAAAAAAAAAGAGCACAGCACACAAATTTTGAGAACAAGCAGTTTGGAAAGTATGTTGAAACTTTTTTTTTTTTTTTTAATATGGTATACGTTTTTGGTATACGTCTTTAAGAGCGTACTGATAAGAAACCTGAAGTAACATTGAAGCATATTTAGATCTCTTTTGGATAAAAAAAAACAATTAAAAAGAATGAATGCAGCAGACAAACAACATTCTCATTCCACTATGAGAAAACAGAAAAATTATACTATATGACTCGAATTAAGTAATATTTTCGTACGGAATTAATTTATTTTTTTAGGAGCCATATAAAATAAATTGGTAAAACCATAAAAATTATAGAACTATTATATTAAGTGAATTTCCCATAATTTTATATTAAAATATATAAAGCACACGAATTGTGTACTGCGTATATACCAATAACAAAGAATCAATTGATTTTTTTAAATTTATAAACTAAATTTAAAAAATGAAAAATTTATAATACAAAATTTATTTTTTAAATTTAGCAATAGCATTTATTTTTTTTAATTTATTTATTGTTATTTTAATTTGTTTCAAAAAGTTTCAACATTTCAAAAACGCATAGTGTATATCCAATTACATAGAGTATAGCATTAAAGCAACGCCCCATAAATAATTATAATTTATTTTTTATATAAAATGCTAGTCTAAACTATTTTCAGTAAAAAAAAACAATTAATTTTAAATAAACAATCGCCTTGAGAGAGACAGAGAGAGAGAAAGTATTTGAAGTTGAAAAACTTGCCAAAAAAGAATTTTCTTAAATGTTTTTTTTTTTTTTTTTTTTTTTGAAAATTTATCGTTTTGGTCAAGTCTATGTGTATTTTAATAAAAGTTTTGCCTTTTTTTTTATACAAACTGTGTGCGTATTTAATGCTGTGTATATTTTCAGTGTATTTCTGAATGTGTTTGTGAATTGAAAACTTACTGCAACTGTGGAGCCGTTTTTGCCAACACCACCAGCCAAAACAACCGAAAAAACAAAGGTTAACGACATAATTCCGCATACAAATGTCGCTATGGAGAGACTATACCAGACCTCAATATTACCAATTATCTATATTAGGAAAAAAGTGAGTAGAATAGAAAAGTTGTGGCAGTTGTAGATGTTGCTTAGAAATAATAGATAATGCCAGTTATTGGAATTATTGAGATTCACTTATTTGCTTAATTCAAAAACTAAAATTATTTTAAATTTTTTTATACATAATTTAAACTTTTCATTGAAGTTTTTTCCCCCTTATTTTTTTTTTTTCTTTTTTTTTTTTTTTACTTGTCGCCCATAAAAAATATAATATTTACTTACTCTACTAGCCACACTTAAGAACTAGCACCTAACTAAAATGCTTGCCAATTGTTAAATTTTAAACTTAAAATGAAAAAGTGAAAAAAAAAAATAAATTAAAAACTAAAAAAAAAAATATATAAAAATATAAAATCTCCTGGAAACATTTCTTTTTTTGTTTTACACTTAAAAAAAAAAATTAAAATCAAAAAGAAGTTTGTATTATTAAATGCACAACAACAACATTGTGTTTTTTTTTTTTTTATAAATACAAATCACAATACCTTTGTTTGCCAAATTTCAGGTCCCAAAAATGCCGAGATCAAATGTATCGAGATTATAGAAAATTGAGCCTCTGTAACATCAATTTTTCCAAAGCGCAATGTGCCTGAGACATAAGTTTGCCAGTGTGCGCAATAAAAGAGCGCTATGGCACAAAAACACTAAAAAAAAAAAGTAAAGAAAATCATTTTAAATTGATAAATTTTTTAAACAATAACACCACACTTACCTGAAAGAATAACCAATTAGGATAGTTACCCAATTGACATGATATACACGCTGATATCGCAACGAATACAGTTGATATGGCATCGCAGCCATGATCGAATAATTCACCCAACGGTGATGAGGTATTTGTGCGTCGCGCCTGTTTTCCATCTATTGAATCCAAACTCTGATATATAAACAATCCCAGTGCGCAGAGAAAACAAGTCCAACGTGGTGGCGGATCACGCCCGTCTGGACTGTAGCTGCAAAAAAGATAATAATAAATTTAATTTAAATCGTCTGTCTGAGTTATCCGATTTCATTTACAAAAAAAAAAAAATTATCGGTTTTTGAACTTTTTTATTTTTTTTTTTTTTTTTTTTATCAGTTCTATGCGGCAGACATAAATAATTTTGCGTTGATAACACGCTTAAAAAATTGAAATAATTTTTTTGGCCATCTTAGCATGACGTAGCAATTTATTTTATTAAAGTGTCAGGTGAAAAAAATGTAATACTACTACTAATACTAGAAACAACAGATACTATGCAGATACAGATACAATTTCAACGAAAATTTTAACCAAAACAAGCTTCGATCGAAAAAAATGGTAAGTTTGTATGGGGACTATATCTTAAACTGTGCTTGGCACTTTTATATAAACACATGAACTGCTTAGAACTAAGAAAAGCTTAAGCTTCAAGTTTCAGTTCAATATCTTTAAAACAAAGCGAATGAATCGCATAAATACAGACAGACAGACAACGACGGACATGGATCGACTGGTCTCGTCAAAAAAATGAAAATAATTTATAGTAAACAAATTTGATTATAAATACAATCGAGATTAAGATTGCAAGTTAAAAAAATTTTAAAACTAAACTCAAACAAATCTTACGTCAAAACACATTAAGTTAATCGTAGACTTGGTATTATACACGTATACCATGATCAGACGATAGCCAAAGTTCACAAATTAATACAACATTTTTAATTCAAGCAAAGAAATTAAATAAAAAAAAAAAAAAAATAAATTTGTATATGAACATATGTGACTGTACTCTGTACACTCAAGCTACGTAATAATATACAATACACGCCGCAATTAAAAAAAATTACTTTCATTATCATTTGTTTTAAAAATAAGTATATATAGAGCTCTCGGTGCTATTCGTACGAATAATGTGGGCTCATCCAGTTTCTAGTCTACGTTGCTGCTGATAAGCTGTGAAAATAGTTCTAGATCAACGTATTGCTACAATGAAACTTTGTCACCATGTTAGTAAATAGCTTTAATCAACTATAATCGTTGTGCATATTATAGATATGCAAAAATATACATCAGCTGATTTACTTTAAACAAAAAGCTTGGCGTTATTTTTTTTTTTATTTTTTTTTTTTTTTTTTTGCAAAATAAACACATTTTTGTGCATGTGATAAATTATCTTTTTTATGCCCTATATCATCAGCAATATAAATGGGTATATTTAGCTTGTATGTTATTGGTAACCGAACTATTTTTTATCAGCAGTGAATCCAGAAATTGTAAAAAAAAAAACATTTATATTGCCTTAAGTCCTCGAGTTATACAATGCATAAAAATCATAGGCGCATTCATCTATTGTAAAAGACGAAGTACCAGATTGGTAAGGTTTTTGATAATCCTCTTATATTTTCTTAAATATTAATTCAAAATTAAGATTAAACCTCTTTTTAAAACGCACGCTTTATAAAGAACTACCACTGATTTTAGTGTTGACAAATATGCATAGATTATAGTTTTTTTTTTTTTTGTGTTATTTACTTATGTATAGTATATAGTATATGTATAACCATTATTCGTTCCAAATTTTTAATTTGATAATAAACACTTCTAAGATATTACGATGCAACACAAATTTATAGTTTATATATACTGTGATCAGGTCATCTTGAAGTCGTGCTTATTCAATTCTAATATTAATTTAATATTAATATTTTATAAAATTCGAAATTATTGTGACACCTTCACAAATCGTTTTTTCGATTATTCTATTTGCTGTTCACATTTATTGAAATTTATGACCTACTTTACATGTCTATAATTATTTTTTTAAGTATTTAATTTTATAATGATGTTGAATCATGCATTTATTGCTAAGCGAAAGTTTAAAGAGTTTCATATTTAACTATAAACTTTATAAAACGAAAAGCTAGTTTAAAGTTTATTTTTTTTTTGTTGTTTACAGCAGCAGCTGTTTATATTTCTTAATAAATAAATAAATGCTTCAGTTTTCAGCTTAAAAACCATTCAGCATGCAATAGAAACAAATGAAGAGATACTGTTACATTCGGTGGAAGTTTAAAAAATATTTCTAGACATGCTTATCCGGTTAAATAATATTTATTTTACAGATATCTACACTAAATCTACGAAAAAGTGTTATTTTCCCATAAAATACATGGAAAAATTTAGGGCTTTGCGTCACCATTAAATATTTTCAGATAAAAATAAATCGAGTCTTCTTATTTCGAGTTGTGAGTTAAACCCTTATGTACATATATCCATTTATTTGTTGCTACAGTTCGCTATTTACTCAAACAATCTTCAATTCATGAGGGACTTCAAAGTCGTAGAGGATATGCTATTCCACAATTATTTCTTGAACGCTTTATGGATTTTTAATTGTTCCCCCCTTTACGACATGATTTATTTCATCATGGATAAAACAAACATATTACAAATAAAACTAGCATTCATATTCATAATTTCTAAGGAATAACTTGTAAAAAGCAAATTACTAAAAAAATGTACTAAAACAAATTTTTAGGGTTGAAATTTTCTTTTATAAAAGTAATCAATTTATCAGAGCTATTTTTAGTTTTATTATATTTTTTTTATTTAACCCACTAAGCTATTGATTAAATATTTTTAGCTAAACTGCAGAAGTTTTATAAAAAATGTATTAAATATCAAATTATTTTTGACCTTACTCCTCACACAGCTTCTAAAAATTCGGTGCGTAGTCTTTTATAGTTTAAATTTTACAAATTTCTATACAAATTGCACTTCAATTTGGACCAATAATAATAAAACAAAAATTGTGTCAAAGTGTTGTGCCTTTGCAACGCAATTCTTTTTTTTTTTTTTTTGCAATGAAAGCAGATAAAAGACAGCAAACAAGTCGTCATACATGATAACGACACACTACTATATAATATAATCACACCACTTTGATTGCAAAAAAAAAATAATGCTTTACATAATCAAATCATTTTACACACTGAATAACGTTAGGCCCCCTGCCTGAAATTCTTACTACTATAGAGCGTAAAAGAGAGAGAGAGAACGAGAGTGAACGAAAATAAATAATAAATGATAAGATAACAAAGTTAAGTGTAGCCGCCTGTTCAACTACTTAATATGATTAATTGTTCGAGGGTTTCTATGTATATATACTTATAAATATGTACCATGATTACTTTTTTGTTAAGGATGTGTCTAAATTTAATCATTTTTTTACTAACTTTACAAAATAATATGACGCATTTGTCAACGACTTTTATTTTGATAAGCAATTTGTTCATATTTTTTTTTTTTTGATACGAGTGCTTAGTATACTATTCTAACAAATTTACCATAGGTTCTCTACATATAACAAACTTATAAAACACAAAACATTTAAAGATAATTGCAATTGACCTCTCTCAATTAAACAAAAAATAATTTACATAAACGTGTAGCAAAAAATAAAATCAAACTAATAAATTCATATTAAAATAAATAGATCACTGCTAAAATAATGGTATATCTTAGAAATTGGTAAAGATATTTTGTATTCAATTAAAAAGCTATTTTGAGCAAAATTGATTTATTATTTTTTTTTTTTATTATTGATATTTGCATTTTTAATTGATTTTGGTTTGATTATTGCTTAGACAAATTATACTACATATATAGATTGAAAATCGCAGCCAGCAAAAAATATGATTCATTTTAAATTTAAATCAACACAGTCAGCAAAAATTAAATCTATATAAAGACAACAAATTGTTCACAAAAAAAGATACTTTCATTCAAGCGTATATTATGACGACGTAATGTCTGTTTGAATGATGATGACAAAATGTTCACAACAAACGATGTTTGTCAACCCAAACTAAAAATATAATAATTGAAATATCTACAAAAAAACTATTTTTTTTTTCTTAAAAAATAATAAAAGAAAAACTTTCTCTAAGTTGTGCTATACTATTTAGATGCAAGAGTAATTATTTTTATAGCTAAAAAAAAATTAACACAAAACTTTTACACATTTAATATTTGAATGAAAATTTTAGCTTATCTTTCGTTTCTCTATGCGACTAGAAGTGTCCGGAAAAAAATTAGTGGCCCGATCTGAACCAATTTTAAATTGAAGATTTGGCTTGATATAAGAAGCATTTGAACCATATTTAAAGCCATTAGCTCTATAATTAAATTTCTTTCTTATAAGAACTTGACAAAATAAAGTACGTTTTTATTGGATTTGATTTATACATAGAAAGTACACAGAAGTTTAAAATTTCAGATTAGACCCAGTTAGAAGTGAAAAAAAAAATTTGCTAGTATGGAGAAATTTTCAATGATTGATAAAATTACATTTGGCGATAGCTCCTATTTAAATTGTATATTTTATATAAAAAATGTTTTGATCGGTTCGTAAAAATATGTACAGTCGAACAACAAAAAATTTTAAAGATAAAATATGATACAATTTAATTTACTATAGAACACATGAAAATATGTATCTTAAACCAGTTAAAGCAACACACAAACGATACGTTGCCAGCTGGAATGTATATAACTGGTTGCCATGTGCTATTAGCCGCTTAAATAGAAAAGATGAACGGCTTAAAGCAGACTTAATGAATCAGCATAAAAAATAAAGAAGAATGTCGTCGAGACAATTCAGTCAAATGAAATAAAAGCCGGTAAAGTATACTAAAAAGAGATAGATAGATAGATAGATATGTATATAGTTTAAAAGCAAGATAGAATGAGTTAAGCATGAAACAGGTGATTAACCTAATTCTTACTTGAATGTGCAAATAATCAAGTAAAATAGAACAGGAAACATAAAAAAAATATATGCACTGAAATGCAAAGAGAGAATGAATAAATGAAACTAACAAAGAAATTATTTAAATGTCACAAAAAAAAAAAAAAAAAAAAATAAATAAAAATAAAAAAAAAAATTGTGTTTTAAATGAAATGCACATGGCCAAATTTTCGTTTTGAGGGTCAAGTAGCAAAGACAAAAACAAAACAAAAGTGACAATGAAAGAGAAAAGGAGCAAGAGTATAAGCGGCGAGACACGTTATGTGAATTGAATGCATTCAATCATGGGTTATTCCATAAATCATTTCACCAAATATTATTTTAATAGAGTTAAAATTTCAAATGTTAGTAGTAGTTTGATAAAATATCTTTTGTAGCACCTAGCACCGAAAAAGTATAGTTTAAGCTATTAGAAAAAGAAACGAATCTGTATTTTATAAATGGTAAGAAGTTTTAACAGTTTTAGCCTAATTCTGATCAAAGTTGGATAATTCTGAAAAAGTTTTAGCCTAGTTTCACCGTTTAAGACTGCGCTAAGTGGTTGAAAACGGACCAAGATTTGTTAAGATAATATGTAATAAGTAATTTTATTTGAATATCTTAAATCCAATTCGAATCTTATAAGGAGTCACCTATATATAGTATACCAAATTATTCCGTTTATATGAGTATTTGTTTGAGTGCAACTGCAATAGTGTGACGTGTCTACATTACAATGAAATATTAAATTAAATTGGACATCATTTGCTTTTGACAAAAGAGAAAAAGCTGCAAAGGTTGCTATGAAAATTAGACATTTGAAGCTGACGTGCGGCGAAAAGTAATTTCACTCTTTATATATATATATATAGTACAACAAAATCAGCCATTAAAATGCGTAATATGAATATTATGCAAACAGCTAAAGAACAAAACGACGACGACAGACTCACAACATTCGATTCAATTGTTTAAATTTGTAATGCAAATAAACCTTTGCTTTTTTTTTTTTTTTATTTTGCATGTATAAAAAATTCTAATGGAGCTTACCAAATTAATATTAATGTTGTCACA
The DNA here is from genome assembly GCA_018903435.1 of Leucophenga varia. Classification (NCBI taxonomy): domain Eukaryota; kingdom Metazoa; phylum Arthropoda; class Insecta; order Diptera; family Drosophilidae; genus Leucophenga; species Leucophenga varia. The sequence goes on along the minus strand of JAEIFJ010000352.1, from coordinate 617,860 downwards.
ATATTGAGTATCAGTCCAATGATTGTTATTAAATTTGGCGCCAGCCAAAGTGGAGTCTTTGAGACTAGCCAGTTCCACCAAGGCTGTAGCCATGGATCCATGAGACTGGAACTGTAGCATGAGTATTTATGTTCGGAGAGTTTTTTCAGCTGTTGTGTGCTGAGTAACTGTTTATCTTTGTAGGCAAGCAGTGGCATTTTTTTCACTTATAAAATCACCTTTTTCACTTATAAAATTCCAATACACTTCAGAGAAACTCCGCGTTATTCGCCAGCAACAACAACAATAACACGTATTATGTATGTCAGCAGCGCGCCTTTTTAACGTATACAAATACACGTAGGCATATAATTTAGTTGCCGAAGTTTATATATTTGTAATTAGAAATTTATTATTAATAATAATTATTATAAGTAGTGAAGGGAAAATTTTCGGCAGACAATTACTCGCCAATTTGCGCTCGGTCGCGTTCACACACACATTGATATTTATTTATATATATATATGTGAGCAGCAATGCAAAATTTTCTTTTGCTCTCACTCACTTACGCTACAAAATTTGACTAATTTTTCACGTGTTTGTACCGCGGCAACTAACGAATTTAGCACCCTTTTACAGTTGACACGCACAATAAAAGATTACTAAACAGCGTTGCGCTTAATTTTGCTTATTAAAATACAAATTTTTTATGTTTTTTTTATTTTTTATTAATTAATTTAATTCTGCAAACGCTGACTACCGTTCCGTTTCACGTATCACTCGTGTCGGCTATTGCATTTCAATGACAAAAAAAACATATGTTGTTATTCACAATAGACAACTATAAACCGGGTTGAGTTTTCTTTGAAACGGTTTGACAATCAAGGAAATGTAAATAATGTAAATAACAGAAAAATATTTGAATTTTTTGAAAATATTCTTTATTTGGCTTGAACTCTAATATTATAAATGATTAATCATTAATCACATTTGCATTATTTTTTTTTTTTTTGTTATCGCTTATGACCCAACGCACTTCTTAAAGCCGTACAAGAAAAACATTTCAACGTGTCAAAACTTTTTCCAATTGTAATTTAAGCTCAGCATGCCGCTGACCTTTTAAAAAACAATAATAAGCATATTTACAACGGTTTCTAAAAAAATGATAGAGAAACTTGAGAATAGATTCAATTGAACACATTTCGGCAGAACAATCTTGAAAACATCAGGGGCTCAGCATTATAGAATATTATATAATGCTCAAAGATCAAATAAGAACTCTAGAATTGATGAATAAGGGACAACAAAAAACTGAAGAATGAACAGAAAATATTGAAACTAGAAATGAAATTCAGTAGATATGTTTTTTAGGACCGGGCAAAGTATGATCTAATGGGAAAAGTGGTTTTTGTCTATGGTGTGGTTTACAAATATTGTCTTATTTTGCAATAATTTAAACTAAAAAAATGAAGTTCATTATATTTGTTCCAGGTACTGGAGAAGTATAACCTTTCCGAAAGACGTGCTGAAATGCGAATACAATTAACAAAAATAAAAAAATTATTCAATTATCTTTTACATTTTATTTTTTATTAAATAATCAGTTTTTCTTTTTGTTTCTGCTTAAACTATTTCCTCATTTTACATATGTTCGCACGTCACTTTTGTGTATATTTTCGTCTGCATCTTTCTGTTATCGTTTACTATTTTTATAATAGTAAATTAGTAAATAGTAATTTTTTTTTTTTTTTTTTAATTAATGCTGCTTTAAATTTTGTTTCGTAACTTAATGGATTTTTTCCAAATAAACTTAATGTGCTACGCATATCTACGGCTATGGTTGGGTTTAAGACGTAAGACGTTAAATTTTTTAATATATATGTTTATATTTGTTATTTATTTATATAGTAAATATTGCGTTACGGGGGTCATTTTAATATGAATTTTTATTATTATATATTTTAAATCTTCAGTTATTTGAAAAAAAAAAAAAACCGTTATAAAATTTAAGAAAAAATAGTTCAATTAATTTGCAATAAAGACACCCAGTTTTGTTTTTTAAATAAATAATTCATTGCCACTTTTGTTTCGTTTTCGAAAATTGTGTCTGTATATTAATTTTTGTACAGATGTAAAATTTGTATAAAATGAAAAAAAATATGTTTATATAAAAAATTATTTATTATTAAAATGACCTGTGTAACGATATATCTAACTTTTTTTTTTTTTTTGTTTAATAAATAGCACTATTTTGTGTGACACTACAATCAAATGGTTTGGCGTTGATTTATTCGTTATTTATTTTTTAATTAATTTAAATAAATTAGTAACAAAATTTTAAAAATGACAGTCACATTTCGTTCATGTTTTTATATTTAAAGTCATTTATTTTTAAAGAGTGTTGATTTTTTATTTCAAAAAATGATTTTAGTTTAAATACTTCGAAAATTGTTCCTTTTTTGTTGTTGCCATTTTTATTTTTAGTAGTAGAAAAATATTTAATATATATAATTAAATATTTTGTAAATATATTTACTGTTATTTTTGTATTTGATACACATACGAGTATATGGACACAAAAGAAATAATTATTTTGTATCTCCGTTGCTTGATATATTTAATTAATTAATTATTTAATGGTGTTGTAAAAGTTGCGTTGCCTTATATTAACCTTTTGTTTTTTTTTTTAATATGGCTCTTATAAATAGTTGTGAATTGTTTCATAAATTGTTTAAAAAAATTACATATTTATGTATGTAAAATTTTGCGTTCTACGGATTTTTTGAGTTTAATTCTTTTATTTATGTATTTTTCCCCTTATCACTTTTAATATTTTGCTTATTTAAGTTGTCTCTTCTATTTTATTTTCAATGTTTAATTTTTTTCTTTTTTTTTATATAAGGAAATATGTAAAAAAAAAAATCTAATCTAAAATAGCCGTGGAACGCATTATTTATTAAATTATGTTGGCGAGAACTGGAATTTGCACTTTAGAAAAAAAAGAAACCCTTTATTTTTAACCGGATAGGCTGGAAAACATTTTAAACAAAAAATTGCATTTCTTCGCAGATTTCTGTCAAAAGCTATTCGTGTTACGGTAAGTTTGATCGATTTGAATTATGTAATTTTGAAACGATGAACACATTACGCGTTATCTTAGGGTTGCAATGTTTTCCAGAGATCCGTGCTAATAAAGTAATTACAAAATCAAGTCAAGAATTTTTTTTTTTTTTTGTAATCATGAACTTAATAAGTTTAATTTTTTTTTATTATTTTTTAAATAAGAAAAACGGTTTTAGCATTGCTTTTTATTTTAAATATAAGCATTTCTAAATGGTTTGAAATAAATTATAACTTGGCAATTTGTTTTTCATATATTTATACGCATTTATTATTAAATTTTTTATTTAATATTATATTTATAATAAAAATGTATATTGGCAAATTTTCTTTTTTTTTTTTTTAATAGTTTTTTTTTTTATATAATGTTTTCCAAAACTAACATTCTTTTTGGAAGCTTTAACTTTTTGTTTTATTTCGATTTTGAAGAAGTACATACTTAAATAAATGAGAAAAAAAACTATTAGCGACTAAAACAAAATTATGTAAAATTTTTATATAATTTACCTAAATCTGAATGGATAAATATAGCGTAAATTGCATAATTTTGTTCTAGTCACGTGTGTAATATATATAAATATTTTTTTATTAAATAAAGCGCAACAAAGAAATTTTGCTATATTTAAAAAATTGAAAATTATTGAAAAAAAATTATAAAACTTTTTTGACAATAATTTTTAGCTTTTTTTTTTTAAATAAAAAAATTGTTGCAAAATATTTAAAATTAAACAAAAAAAAAAATAGATAAAATAAAAATTGTAACAATGTACAATTTAGATTAAAATAATATTTATCTTTTCTTTTTACGTTATTTTTTTTTTTGTTTTACTAAATCATATAAACTTAAAAACTATATAAAATACTTAAATAGTTTAATATCAAAATATAGTTTTTTTTTATTTTATTGTTTTATATAGTTGTATTTTATAATATATAAAATTACAAAATATATTTCTTATATGGACACAAATCATGAATTATATTTAGATATATTTTTTTTAAATAAAATTTACAACAAAATAAAATAAAAATTTGCACTTCTTCAAAATTTACAATAAGAAAACGCACCAAGAAATAAAAACAAAAACAAAAAATATATTTAAATTTAAAAGTACATAAAAATATATATAAAATCGACAAAATACATTTAGAATTTGAGGCAATTTTTTTTTTGTATGTCAAAAAGGAAATTAAAAATTTATATTTATATAATTTTTAAATTGTCTGCATAGCGAGACATATAGGCAAATTTTTAGTGTAGCATTTTTTATGCATAAAATATATTAATATTTAAATATATATATTAATTTTTAAGCTTTTTTTGTTTTATTATAGCGCATCAAAGTATAGTTTATTCATTTTGTTTTAGTTTTTAAATTTAATTTAAATTTATTTGCTGCAGCAACAGCGTTGTCGTTTTTTTTTTTTTAAAATGAAAAATATAAAAATTAGTTTTTTTTTATAATAATTGGCTTTTTGTTGTTGTTGCGATTTTATATTTATAAATTATCATTTTGTTGTTTTTGCAGTTAGTTTAAAAATTGGTTTTTTGGATTGATTTATGCGCAGTTTAGAAAATTGTTTGTGTTTTTTAAACGTAAAAATGCATTTCATTTCATTAGTTTTGTTATATTTAAATATATATATATATATATATATATTTAAATACATATATAGTTATATTAAATTTGTTGTTGTATATTTGTGTTTTGTTGTTGTTGAATTTTGTGTACATGACAACATTTTCCGTAAACTTTTTTTCTTTTGTATATCATGTTTGTTTTGTTTTTTGTATTTTGTGTGTTTAGTGTTTTTTTTTTGTTGTAGTTTAAATGTCAATATGTTTTGCTTTTTAGTAATCCTTCCCGAGTTCTTATTCATCAACTTTACGTTTTGTCACATGCTGTTCTTCTTCTACTTCATATTTTTCATAAACTATTTTTTGTTATGTGTGATTCTTCCGCTTTAAATTGGTCAACATCATCTTGGAATTGAAGTATAATGTTATTATGAATGATATGGCGTTACATAAGTCGCTGGGAAGATGCCTTTTCTGTTGCCAATTTCACCATTCCACCAATTTTCATCAGAACGATCTGTTACAGTAATAACATCGCCGCGTCTAAAGTCCAATTCGCCGGATTCTTGTGGCACAAAATCATAGAGAGCTTGTACAAGCATCTAAAAAAAAAAAAAAAAAAATTTATTAATTTAAATATTTTTGTTTATTCCATTGCAATTTTATTGTTTACAAAAAATATGTCAAAATTTAAAATTGGTAAAAAAAGGAAAAAAAAAAAAAAGAGATAAAGATACCTATTTTGGGTAAATGAGTATTAATGATTCGATGTAAACCAATAATTTGGTTTATTGACGTTCATATTGTATAAGCTATATGCTATAAACAAAAACTAACGACATGTATTGACGGTTAAAAGTTTGTTACATACAAAATATTTAATTATGTGTTTTAAAAGGTATTTATACGTGTTTCTTGTTTGTAAAAATATAAATTCAATTTTATCGCTAAGAAAATGCAAAGTGTCAAGCATAGAAACAATAAAGAAGTTCGTTATATATTAATAATAATAAATTGAATTAAGAAAAATCTTTGATAGTGCTTAACAAATGGTTTAAAAAGGTAAAAGTAGTTTTGAAAGATATGATTGAACGTGGTTGTAGTAAATTAACATTTTTTTTAATATAATTTTAAATACAAGCTCAATTAATGCTAATCGTTGTAGCTTAAAATACTACTAAAAGATTGCACCGTATATAGTGATGACTCTATCTGGTATTCATTCATTAAAATAACAATGTATAAATTAAGTAGAAAAACTTGAGATAAATATCACATAATAAGAGAAAATCCAACATAAAAAAATTACGTCTCTCTCATTGCATATATGTACTATATATACAAAAGCTATAATATAGCACATAGAATCAAAGACAACATTTAGCGTCATAATTCAAACGCAAAAACATTGAAATGAAATGTATGAAATGCTAGAAAATGTTCTAAGTTAGCTACATGAGCAAATATTGCGCGTAATTTTTATTTTTAAAACATAAGACAGATAAAATCATATATTTTTCTTTTAAAAAAGCAAAGAAATATGTGGGCGTAAGATAGAAAACAAAAAAGAAAACTATTGCCAAATTTTACAGCTCATAAAACAAACAAAAAATAATAATAATTACAACAACGCACCTCTTCGGGTATCATATCACGTAATTTAACTTCTTGTGATCTTGATACACTTGCAGTTCGATGATATTCTACCAATTCATTAAGTGAATTGAATTTAACGACCCAAAGGAAGAATTTACCCTGTGCATCACGTAGCACCTTGAAATGTTGAACACCATCGGGACATCTATAATTAATTTAACATTAATATTTTATTCAAAAAAAATTTTTTAAATTATGTATATTAATTTACTTGACTGATAAAGAAAAATCGCCGGGACTGGATTCGCTGATACGTATCAAAAATGCGCCTTCATGTTTATTCGATAACAGCTTCTCGGCATCGGCGCGTGTTATTCTGCCATAGTACCAGCTAAATAGCATCAAATAAATAAATAAATATATACATAAGTTCCAATGAATTCATTTACATATTAGTTTAAAACAACAACAATAAATTATTTATTGCAGCGTCTTTTGCTTACTCATGATTTTTCATTTCTATATAATTACTCGGTATAAGACCTTCCTTTCCATCCAGTTCAGCGCGATACCAATTTGAATCATCTTCCATATTTAATATCTAAAAATAATAAAAAAAAAACAAAGCAAATGAGAGACGTATAAAAGATAAATAAGTAATTTATTAAATGCAATATTAATTTATCTTACTACATATTATATTTAATTGTTTAAAGAAAAATAAACTGAATTATAAATGTGCACTAATTAAGAAAAAATAAAAAGAAAAAAGTCAGTTTACAGCGTTTCTATTATTATTGTTGCTTTTTTTTTAATACTTTTTTCAAAACGTTTTTCTCATTTAAAATATCTTTATCTAACAAGCAGCTTGCATCAATTATAGTTAAATTACGTCTCATCACACTTAAGATGTAGATACCAGGTAAATGAATTGTCTATTGTCTTTGAATGAGAATTTTCTCTTATTATTAATCAATATGTTTTTGTTGCTAATGATATTCATAAAATTTGTATGAAATCTTTTTGATAAAATAAAGTAAACATATTTGCATTTTGAAACAATTTTAAAGAAGAAAAGTTATATTATCCTTCCTTAACTAAAAATTCTAGAGCGAACAACTGTAGAATATGTAAACAATAAACAAGCAAGACAAATAGATTAACCTTGCAGAATATAGTCTTTAAAAAAAAAGAGGATATCAATATGTATATTAAAAAGACAGATCCGACAAGAGAAAATCTGAATCTAAGAACATTTTTTCATGTTTTATTTTTGGTTAAATTTTTGTTTTGGAAAATTAACGTTTGTCTTTTTTATACACCTGTCTCCTCAAAATTTTACAATCCCATCTACGGAATTAAAAAATAAACATCGCTGTTTATCAGTGTAGAGTGATATATTTATAGAATTTAATAAATCTTATCAAATAGCAAAAAAAAAATATATTATATGAACAATAACCACAAATTCTTAAAATATTTATAAAGAGAAACAGATACAGAGAGAGAGAGTGTGTAATGCAACGTGATTGCATTTTAGTTTGTTTAACAAATAAATAAACTCATATATAAATTATTTGTAGGTATACTATATAGTATACATATATATTAAAATGTATAATATAAATTGTCTATAAACAGCAAGAATTTCAGCAATAAGACACGTCGCAAATAAATTTCATAAGAGCAGAAAAGGCAAATGCTCTTATATCTTTTAGAATTTTGCGCAATAAAAATGTGAGAAATAATATTTATAAAAATAATAGTAAAAAAAAAAAGGCAAACATTTTATGAAATAATTTAAATAAATTGTTGCGGTTTTTCGTTTGTTGTATTTGTTTTATTTTTATGTATTCAACAGAAATACTAATTCAGTGTAAACTAAAGATAAAAAGGGAGTGAGTAGGTGTCGAATAATGCTAAAATACAAATTTCAAGCTAATTATACAGAAATCAAAAAGACTTCAAGCTGATCATACATATATCAGTCAGGCTCCCATTTTCGAAATCACTAAAATTTTGTAATTTACTTTTCAAATAAATTACTAAATTATAGTTAGATAAAGTATAGTTTCTGCGAGATCGAATGTGAGACCTTTAAAATAATTAGAACGTACCACACGAACCAGTCTTGGGCTTTCATCACAAGTTAGACAAAGACTACCGATCTAACAGAAACTACTTTATTAATATGTTTAAACTGTTTGAGAATTATAAGATTATAATAATTTATTTGAAAAATAAATCATTTATTTTGAAAATAGGAGCATGACTACTTTATATAAATTTTTGGTTTCGCCAGTTTTTTACAATTAAAAGATTTTTTTAATTAGAAAAACGTTTCCTACGATCTGTTGAAAATCAAAACAATCGCTAATTGTTCCACAAATTTTTATTGAACCAATTAAAGTGTTATTGATTGACAATGAATAAATGTAGCATAAATATTTATTTTGATGCAATCAGCTGTAGATACAATTATGTAAATTTTCAAACAGTATCTCAAAGTTTTATAAAAATCTTTTTTTTTTTTTCAATCACAAATATAATTTTAACAGAGAAAACCTATTTCTCTAAGTCCGTGATATACTTTTTATTGAGTTTATTACATCAATTGCAACGTTCTTTCTTTTAAATTTACTGCTGCAGAATTGTCAAGAAAACTGAAAGTTAAAGTATAATATCGACAAAATAGAAAAAAAAAAAAAAAAGAAAGATATAACAGACAGTTCAGTAAGTAAATAATACAGAGACATGATAAGAATTTCAAATGAATTTTTCTTAAATAAGTCTAAAGTAAATAAAGGTGTTGAAAAAAATTGCTACAACTATTACGTTGCGATAGTGTGTGTGTGTGTGTGTGTGTGTGTCGGGTTTTGTGTTTGTTTGTATAATTTTTTTTTTTTTTTTTTTTGCCAATTTTAAATGAAAAATTCACTTTCATGAGCAATAGTCATTGGTATGTGCTCTATTCAAGGCACTTAGCACGCATGCCACCACACCACTCAACAATGACAATAGAGTAGTATCGACGACGACGACGACGACGACAATGGTGATGGTGATGGCGATGACGACGACAAACAATGTAGACCGGTTTCGATGAGGTTTCGTCGGCATTCAATTTTTATGTTATTTCAATTATTATATGACAACAATTGCAAAAATATTTTTTAGGTCGCTTTTTTATCTATGTCAAAATGTTTCGCTATTTTAAATTTTTTGGGTGATATGAATTATTTTAATAGTGATAAAAAAAAATCAGATTTAATTGCGTAGTTAAGCAAAAAATTATTTAACATTTTTATTAGATAACTTTAAACACATACATAAACAAAACCAAGTTTGATTTGAGTTGGATGTGAATCAGATAGATCAGTTGTGTAATTTTATAATTATATATCAATTACCTAACAGCTGTGCCAGTGCAGAACAGCTGACTAGCTAAATAAATAAAATCTGTTAGCTAGCATTTTTTTTTTAAACAGCTGTTAAAGTAACAGAACAGTGGTTATTTGCAAGAAATTCGCTTAACTGCATAAAATTTATCCTTTTAATACGAAAGTCAGCAGGTCTTTCAAAAAGATTGAAAGGAATTCCCGCTTAATGGGGCTGGCGATAAACAAGAGTAAGACGAAGTACTTGGTATCTACACGCAAATCAACAAAACGCCTTGTAGAATCTGTGAGTATTAAGATTTTCAACATCGAGGTTGTAGAAAACTTCGACTACTTGGGATCAGAGTCAAACAAGTATAAAGACACCAGCTTGGAAATCAAAGGAAAAATTACTCTGGCTAACTAATGCTACAATGCTACTATCTACTATCCAGAACAACAAAAATCAAACTTTTAGGCCATTTTTAACAAAAAATTTTACTTCAACTTTTCAAACAACCCATATACTTTGAAAAAAAAAATATTAAATAATAAAATATTCACAACGTTTTGGTGTACCCTTTTTTGCGGTGATATAAAATTAGACAACTTGTCAAAGAATGTCTACAATAAAATTTTGATTTATTTTTTTATTGCATTTTAAATTAGGCCAAGTTGTGAAAAAAAATCAAACTTAAATATTTGCAA